>PVHT021183519.1:7464645-7521436 GCA_004024745.2 Catagonus wagneri
AAAAAAAAAAAAAAAAAAAAGAATGAAGGATTTTGCCATGGGCAACATATCTAGATTTAATTTTCTCTCTCTTCTCTGGCTACCATTTACCTTTCTCACTATTGCATTATTTTCCTCCCACCCAAAATGTAATTTTTATTATTATGTTCTCCTCCTTCACCACCCTCTAACTCTGTTTCAGTCTTGGGACCCACCTGACAGTTCTGTGGGTGTAAGGTAAGGTGCTCCTTCCTATCCCAAAGTCTTTACTCACACGTTCCCTCTCACCTCGAAAGCTCCTCTCTTTTTAGCTTTGTCCTATTTCCCTTCAAAGGCAAAACTACCCAACAAAACATAGCAAAGTTTATTCAGTTATTGATCCATTCATCCTGGTAGTCGGTAGTATGTGTTGAATAAATGAATTGATGGATGAATAGATGAATAAATTTCTTTGCTTTGATTCATTTATTCAATACACACTACTTACTACCAGGCAATGTGCTAGATTCTAAGAAAGCAACTAAGAAGAAAATGAAAAGCATACACCATGAAAATAATTTCTCATAGTTGATAAACACTTGAACAGGTGCTCAATGAATTCCAAGTAAGAACAAATTTTGCATGTCTCAAGTGACTTGTCATAGGAAAGAATTAGGATTATTTGCAATCATTTGTGAAATGTTATACATATTCCAAGGAAATGGTTGCCTAACATAATCAGAAAAAAATATACACACAGAAATAAACTGCCATATATATTTTCCCATGCCCATGAACTTACACATATTTATCTTATCTTAAATTCAAATATTACCAAATTAGTACCCATTAATGAATTATAAGATATATTTAGTGTTGCAACCAATATTGTTTAAAAAGTAAAATCGATCAGTATAGAACAAGATAGAATATATTAGATTACACTGTGTGTGCTTTAATGTAAATTTTTTTTCAAGACTCTTCTTTTAAAACTGTGCTCATATGTACCTGGTTGAGATGAAAAATGAACTTTCATATGTGTGTCAGTGTCAGTAAAGTTTGAAAGCCACGGTGTTAAAGGCTGCCTAGGAAGACCATCATTGATTAGGAACTTGGTGCTCAGCACCCCTACTTATGACCTAAAAGTACAAATCTTTCCATGAGGGCAGGACCTCATCTTCCTGCCATATCCACAGTGCTTGCCACTAAGTAAATAACTGTTAAATCAAAGACTCATTCTACCAGCCCATTGATTGTATGGTGTTATTTTATTTTTTTTACAGTGGTAAAAAAAATTCTCAACTACTTCCTATTTTCTCTATACTCTATACTATATGTCATTTAACTTTGATTTCAATTCAGAATTAGTATGAGAGGGTCTAAGCTAATGAGATTTCAATGTACCTATTATACAGCCACGCAGAGACCATAGACGATGGCCAATCCAAAAACCATGTGGCTGCATAATACAGATAATATATGTGACACAGCAGGCAACTGATAAGTGTTTGTTGACTTGATTTTTGACAGACGAGTTAGAGAGCAAAGGCACCTATGTACTACTATCCACTTTTACGTTTACATCATTTTAATCAGAGAGAACAGGTCTCTGGTCTCACTGTGCATCTAAGTTTATGGGCTTACATATTTGTATATGCTTGACATTTTTAACTGGTTTAATAACGAAACTTATATACAACTGTGCCTACTAAGTCTCTTAAACTACTGCCCTAAAATTAATAACAATATATCAAGGTGTTAGTGTGGTGCACAAACTCCCTGAATGTGATCCTTTCATTTCAGACAGATAATTAACTTTCTCTAGCACTTATAAAAAATGCTAAGTATAAATTTCAAACTAGCTTCTATGCTTTCCAGTGGTCAGGAAAAAGTTTCTTCTTCTGCTTTATCATCTGAAATTAAAAGAAATGGCTCTAAAAACCCTAATTGGAAAAGAACATGACTGACCTAATTTATGTACAAGCTGCTTACCATGCAGCTTTAGAGCTGACTGGAAGAGACATAATATTGACAGTAATCATGAAGAATATTTGATGTTAAGGATGAATGCAGAACTCTTATTTGCTAAGGGGAAGAAAGGATGCAAAAAAAGGCTATTTGTGACCTAGAATATTTTATTTAGGCAAAAACAAATGTGCTGCTTCTTGTTTGTTGCAGAGTAATCCTTTTTTATTATTTATGGTACTGGCTATTCTTAAGAGATCAAAGGAGGAATTTTGTAATACATGGTATAAATTTTATATATAGAGTTCGTAAAATGATAGGAATCGGTAAAGGGAAATGAAAAGGACTGAGAAGTAAACATTCAAGTTTTAAGAGATGGAGAGGCTGGGCAATGAGACCAGCATTTAATCATGTGACCATGTCTAAAATCTCACTAGCCTGAACTTCTGCACTGGGTCCATATACATGTGGAGCAGATGACCTTGAGAACAAAAGGATAAGTATCACAGTGAAAGAAGCTGTGCCTAAGTCTTGTCCAGTTCAGAGTAAACAGGTTCATGTTGGTCTTTGCTCTCTACTCTATCTTTTGAAAACCAGTAAAGGGAGGTATTGAGGATTAAGGGTAGAAAATGCCAAGTTTAAAGACATCCTAAGGCTAAACATTGCAATCTCCATATTTAGGTGTTTTTCTGTCTTTTAGGTTTTACTCTTCTGGTTAAGGTAAGAACAAATTTGATCCTGCCCAGAAGCTACCTTGGTCAATAAAAAATCTGAAGTTTTCTGGCTTTAATGAGTTTCTTTTTAGAATCTGAGGAAGAACAGTTTCTTTGCTTGGCATGGTTTCCTCACATCTGCCTTCAGGATATGAAAGAGAGCCCAACACCCAACCCAAGGAATGTGCAGCATTTGGGATATGAGTGTAATGCTACAAAAGAGCAAGCTTTCCCTGGTCTTGCCTTTGATTCTACCCTGTGCGCTAGGAGCATTTGGAGGTAGCTGCAGGATGACAAACATGCTCACTCAGGAGCTGTGCTCTTGGCTGGAAATAATCTCCATTTCTGCAGACATCTAGACATTCTCTCTGTGTCTTTCCCACAACACTGCAACAGCTTCAATGATCTGTGTTCCTCTTAGACTATACTCACAACACTCTAGCCAAGAGGGAAACAAGCTCTCTATTGTCATGTAGGGGATGGGGATGGTAATTACATGAAAGAATCGCATATACTCTTAAAAGTGCCTATGAATGAATTTGGTTATTTTGAAATAAAAGTCCTTTTGTTGTTTTTATATTGCATACCAAAGATAAAAAAGCAGAAGTATCTTTGAGAAATAGTTTCTTAAAACTTTGCTCCAAATATTCCATTGTTGCTTTAACATATGTACAGTCTTTGCAATATTTCCAGTAACTTTCATCTTATAGCCTCCCTGAAGAAGAGCCATTGAGAGTATATCAAATAGCTGTCTCTTCCGTAACCAGGATACAGTGGTATCCCTGAATATTTTTTTCCTGTTTGTCTGGGATTTGTCCATTCAATTTGCTTAACACTATGCTACAAAAACATACTCTAAAAATATATATATTTAAATAAATTACACAACCATATGTATACTGTTTAGAGTTACAAAAACTGGGTATATATATATATATATATATATATGTGTGTGTGTGTGTGTGTGTAGGTACATATGTGTGTGTATATTCACATACACACAAGTACACACACAGAAAGTTTAACATTCAAAATATTCTGCCATTTTTTGAAAATTTGGATAAAACATTTTTGAAGCTCGAAAAAACCTTGTTATAAAGCTTTTTAAGAAAAAAAAATCCAGTCCCTTTTCTAAGTAAAGTTGGCTCTGATCAAGTACTTGGTATAAAGAAGAGCATACAGAAGTCAGCTAAATAACCAACATATTGAGAGTTTCTAAGTATTAACAATTGTTCTAAATGTTTCAAATACTATATTAAAATCTCCCAGCTACTCCATGCAAAGTAAGATATAATTATTCTCATTTTACAGTTAAGGGAATGAGGCTTAGAGAGGTAAATTAACTTGCTCAAGAACATACAGGTAGTAAGTGATGGAGCTGAAGACGGCTGTCCTATCCATAAAGCATGAATTTGAGCACAGGATGCTCAGCTTACCAATCACTTGACCTTTAGTAAATCACTTATTTTTTTCTGAAGCTCAGATTTCTTTTTCAGAAAATAAGTTATTTTGAGACTCTAGAAAGAAGCCAAGAACAACATTGCGAAAACCTCTCAGCCACACTATTAGGAAGTAGTATATCTGAGATGTGTCTATGTCCACACTAATACCACTTTTTTCCCCCCTGAATCTTTTCCTTTTTGGGATCCTCATGACTACTTCTTCAAAGAGTTTCAAATGCAGTGCAAGCCCATGAAACTTACTGTGGGCCTTTAAGTCTCAGCAAACAGGGAAACTTCATGGAGTACGTAATAGGTTAAGAGGTTTTTGACTAGTGTACATGGCATGGCTGTTTGTCATCCATTTGAATGGGATGGGCAGAGAAGGAAAGGCTAGGAAAAAAGGGCAGGAAGTATAGCTTGTTTATAGACAGATAACGAATTATTGCCCCCACCCTCCATATTTCAATACCTTTTCCCCTCCACTTTCAGTAACACTAGCTCACTCTGAATTTGAGACTGCTCTGGGATTTTGCCCAGTAGTAGATTCACCTATTCTGGACTACAACTTTCTCATTTTATTCAACCTGGTAGCTGGCTTAATATTTTCTTTTTATCTTCTAAAGATATGTTAAAATAGGTTTTCATTTTATGGTGACTTCCCTGTTATGTTTATTGTTATAGAATCATTTATATTATCTCATTTTTTGGAATCTGTGAGGGAGGGGACACAGATACTTGGACTTCAAACACAAACTTGAAATAGCAGCTCCTTAATTACAGTTGTTTTAAAAAAAATAGGTGACAAAATACTGATGTTAAGAGAACAATTGACAGAATTGAAACAGCATCAAAATATGCCACTTTGGCATCAAGATTATTTGGAGCTATAGGCCTTAAAAAAAAAAAAGCAGTTTTAAGAGGAACCCTCTGAACCTCCCCTTTTTCTTCCTAAAAGCAAGAGATAAAACGCTCAGACACATGTCCTTCCTATTCCAGGAGGAAAGAAACATTCTTTTAACGAAGGACAGGACATTAAATCTCAGAGAATTCTGTACAAATAGACCTTGTTAAAAATGTATCTTCCTTTAGCCTCCCCATATAGTTACGTACTTCTCCACAGCTACCTCTCTATTCAACCAAAAGCATTCTGATTTTGCCATTTCTTTGGGTCTTCAATTCCTCCTCAGGGCTCCCATGCCATGTAAACCATATTTGTTTGTATGAGTTTTCCTGTTAATTTGTCTTACGTCTGTTCAGTTTTCAGCACAAGCCAAAAACTCATCAAGGCAAAGGCAAAATTTTGCTTCCCCTAGAGCATCAATACATTCTTTGATATACCTGTGTTATTTTGCGTGTGGTTTGGGAAATAGTTCATGCATGCCTAGAGCTCTGTTTTTTTGAAAAAGTGTCATCTTGTCAACATGTGAACCCCTCAATGGCAGAGAGGATGTCTTACTTTATTCTCTATCATTTAGCCTTCAAAAAAGTACACATTGAAAGGTTACTACTTTCTGGTTAAATGGATGAAACTCAAAGATAGAGTAACAAATAACAACAGGTTGTGTAAATCATACAGAAACTTTACATTTTTCCATTATCCCTCTGCAAGTGCACATCATTTATTTCCTCAGCTGTGGTTGTGTGCTTTTTAAGTACTTCAGGCAGTGACCTTTTCCATGATAGAAAACTGGAAGATTAAAGACTTTAAAATATTATGTATCTGATAACTTTTAAGACATATGAGTGTTTCTGTAATAATTAACACCTTGATTATGTATTTTTTAACATTCTAAATACTCAAATATACATATTCTTGAATCTACTCTCAAAATAATCCCAGAAAGTAGGACAACTATTTTTAACTCCAACTCATAAATGAAAAGGCTGGTGACTCTGCCAAGATTTTCAGTTAGTGGTAAATTTGAAATTGAAATAAAGTCTTTTGACTCCTGGGACATAGGCTTTTACACTATTCTTTTGTTCAACAATTAAACTTCCTATCTTGTAGACTATCTGTCAAAATACAATAGGGATTCAAATGATAAATCATAGAAAAGGCTAGAGAATCAACAATACTGTCTTGTAACTGCAAGAAAATTTCAAGCTCAGGTGTCCCTTCATAGCCATGAAAAGGGAGTCACAAAAACTTTAAGAGATAACACTGCCTAGCTTCAGAAAACATCACATAAAAAGGAAAGGATTTCACATCAGCCCAGCCTCAACTCAGCATGTGTGTTAGGGAAGCTTCTCTGCTCAACCCGCATGTCACCATCCTTTGTTTTCTCATGATGGGAATTTCAGGGAAAGCTATCATATCAACCATGTAGTAAATACATACTTCTTTCTTAATGTCTGCTCAACTGTTAGGTGATAGTGCAAAAAGAACAAAACACAGATGTCTCTGACTCTTCAATGAAGTCAAATAGGGAGATTATTTAAGCACTGATCTGCAGGGAAAACCATTATGTAATTGTCCCAGAATTTTCCCTAATTATCATTGAATTATGAGACTTTAGAATTGGCTTAACAGAAGTAAGCATAAGAGAAGGTAGGAAAGTAACTTAATGGTCGAAGTATCTGAAAAATGATGCTTTTAGAGGAAAATCATCTTAGCTTTGCCATTTACTGGTACAACAGAGAGGAGAGGGAAAGACAGAAAAATGAATCAACTGCTAATTCAGAAAAAATAACTACTACACCTTTAAGACATTTTCTGTGCTTTAGTAGATAAGAAAATTGAAAATGATAGAAAGGGACTTTAAAGTTTCTACATTATATCATTTCAGGACCCAAAGCAAAGATACTTAAATTGTGTTATATCAAGAACTGTGACAGAGAAGTAAGAAGATGGATACGAGAAGACGTATTTTAACTTTCATACACAAAAGTAGCCATGATGCCTTATTTGATATAGATGTATCCTTTATTTTCAGTAGAGATTAAAAAAAAAACTGTCGTAGTCATTAACAGAAAATTATATTTAGAGGACAAGATCTGGGGGAGTGGTGATGTCCTAGTCACTAAAATCATATATATCACATTTCAATAAAATATTTCAACATTTAAAAACTTTAATGAATTCAACCAATGTCCATGAGGATGCTGGTTCGATTCCTGGCCTCACTTGGTGGGTTAAGGATCCAGCGTTGCAGGTATAGGTCACAGACATGGCTTGGATCCCTCACTGCTGTGGCTGTAGCCTAGCCTGGCAAATGCAGCTCCAACTGTACCCTTAGCCTGGGAATCTCCGTATGCTGCAGGTGTGGCCCTAAAAAGCAAAAAAAAAAAACAAAACAAAAAAAAGGTTTAACAAAGAAAAGGACTTAGAAATACAACTATAATTCACATAATCCTTGCTGGTAGAATAATCCTGTATTAGACAGTATGTGCCTATCAAGATGTCAGGGGGGATTAGAGGAGAAGAAAAGGAATCAGTTGATTTGCTGTGTGGCAGAACCTGGCACAACATTGTAAATCAACAATACTTTAATAAGAAAAGGAAACATGATTACCAATGCCTAGTATTTCTAAAGCTATATTATTGAACACCTTATTTTTGCCTTTAGGAAAGAAGAAACCAAGCAAAATGTAGTCTTGGTGAAACTTCTACAGAAATGAAGAAGCCAAATGAAGACTGAATATATGGAACAGACACGTCCTACTTAGTATAGCCTCTCTACCTTTTTTTAAAATTCAGTAGCACACAAACCTTTCAAGTCAATCTCACATTCTATCTCCTTTGTGAAGATGTCCCCTTTTTCTTAAGCTCGCTGCCTTTCATCACTCAAGCCTGTCTGGATAGTTTTTGTGTCTGGATCATTTCATTTGGCAGTTAATATTCCTATATTGTGACATTATGTCCCTTTCTTTAAAATATTGAAAATATTTAAATTTCTTATGTTGATTTTACCTCCCTTTTCTTTCCAAGGAGATCATAAACCCCTTCAGAGCATGAATAATCTTTATATTAATTTTATTTCCTATAGAACTAGAATAATTTTCTGTCCATAAACACCTGTTGATTGTTTATTTGGAAAAAAAAAAGATGACGAGAGATATTATATCAACACTAAATTATTCACTGAGAGTTCAGAGAAGAGAGAAATCAATACGCACAGAAGTAGTTTGGAAAATCTTCAGGGAAAATATGACCTGAACTGGGCCCTGAAAGATGGGAATAACTTGGTGAGAAAAGTGCATTTGAGATGAGGCTTCTCAAGTAACTTAAGCACCATGGAATTTAAATGTAGCATGTATTTAAGACTGCTGCTGAAAGAAATGAACCGTCTCCCAAGGTGATCATGTGAATAATTGTTACATGGTTCATGACATTAAAGATGAGATCTGATGATGCAGATTTGCTAGTGGAACCACAAATATTATGATTCCCAAGTCTATGATAAACTGGACTGTGAAATTAATAAAGTTTAATAAGTTCCATGTTTCTTTCCTCCTACCTTATCATTGGGCTTTTGGGGGAACTTGTAATTATGGCTGAAATAAAACCTTATTTACTCTAGAAAGACATATGTATTTACCTTTGAAATGAAGTGGTTGGGACATCAAGTAACAACAGTGAGGCCAAAGTCTTGAACTATCTTTAATCTACAGTCCAGCGTTGGATGGATGGCAAGGGTCTAGCCAGACAAATGACTGATTGTCAGAATGGATCAAAAAGCAAGACCCAACTGTTAAGTTGTCTCCTAGGTACCACCTTAAATCTAAAGACACATTTAGATTAAAAGTAAAAGCATGGAGGCTGCATATTGGAGGCTCTTGTTTTCTTATCCAATCTGCCATTCTGTGTCTTTTGCTTGGACCATTAAGTTCATTGTAAGTGCTGATGGATAGGTATTTATTATCATTTTAAACCTTATTTTCCAGTAAACTTTGTATTCCTTCTTTGTTGCTTTCTTTTTCCTTTTGTTTTTCATTTTTCAGTTTGGTTTTCTTTTATATCATTCTTGAGTTCTCTTGGTTTCTTGAATCTGTTGTGTTTTTGTTCTGTAGTTACGCTGTTTTTCAAGTATGTTAAGCTATTATTACTTTATCTATTTGCTTTAGACTGGTAGTCATAGATGCTAAAATGCATTTTAAAAATCTACATTTTCTTATGCCTCTCCCCCACATTTCATGATTTTGATGTTTTTTCCCACTTCATAATTTTCCTTTTGCTATTAATTGTAGTTATCACTGCTTTCACAATTTTGTAAATGCGTGTACTGGCTTATTTTAGTGATTTATCTTTCCAGTTGTGATTTTCTCTTTACTATAGATTCTTGCTTCTTTTCTACTTAAAGACCTTTCACTACTTCTTTTTGGATAGTTTAGTATTGCTATGTTCTTTTAGTTTTTGCTTTTCTGAGAAACCCTTTATCTTTCCTTCTATTCTAAATGATAATCTGGCTGAGTAGCACATCCTAAGGTTGCAGAGTTTTCCCTTGCAGGACTTTGAATATATCTTACCACTCTCTCTGGCCTGTGATATCTCTGTAGAGAAATCAGCTGACAGCCTTATGGGGGTTCCCTGGCAACTAACTCTCCCTTGCTGTCTTTATAATCCTCTCTTTAAATTTTGCCATTTTAATTATGATATCTTGGTGTAGGTTAGTTTGGATTTATCTTGTTTGGGTCTATGCTTCCTGCCTCTGGCTGTTTCCTTCTTTAGGTTTGGGAAGTTAGTCGTAATTTGTTCAAATACATTTTTCAATCCCTTTTTCTTTCTTTTCCTTCTGAGATCCCTATTATGTGTAGATTGGTAGGCTTTATATTATCACATAGATCTTTTATACTGATTTTAGTTTTTAAATTTGTCTTTCTGTCTGCTGTTCTAATTGGGTGATTTCCATTACTCTCTCTTCCAGATCACTTACTCATTCTTTTGCCATATTTAGTTTGCTATTTATTGCCTTTAGCTCAGCTTTCACCTCTGCCAAAGTCAGGTACCAGTATCCACTTTAGGATCCATATATAGATAGAAAATAAGGGGGTGGAAAAAGATAATTCATGCAAATAGAAATGATAACACAGTGTGGGTAGCAATATTCAGATAAGAAAAAATAAACCTTAAAACTAAGGACATAAAGAAAGATAAAGAAAGACACTATATAATGATAAAAATAAATACATGAAGATGATACACTCATTAACATATATTTACCCACTACAGAAGCACCTAAATACATAAAACGAATACTAACAGACATAAAGGGAGAAGTTGATGGGTATACAGTAATGGTAGGAGATTTTTAACATCCCACTGACATCAACGGACAGATCTTCCAGATAGGTAATCAGTAAGGCAACAGAGCTCCTAAATGACAAAACAGGTAGAACTGATATTTTCCATATATTACCTCCCAAAAACGTAGAATACACAATCTTTTCAATTGTATATGGAATATTCTCCAGTATAGAATACATACTAGATACAAAACAAACCAACAAATTTAAGAGGATGGAAACCATTTCAAGCATCTTCTCTGACCACAGTGGCATTAAACTAGAAATCAGGCACAGAAAGAGAAATGAGAAAAAGATTATTACATGGAGACTAAACAACATGCTACTAAAAAAACAATGTGTCAATGATGAAATCAAGGAGCAACTATAAAAATACCTTGAAACAAAAAATGAGAACTCAACCATACAAAATCTATGGGATGCAATGAAAGCAATCCTAAGAGGGAAGTTCAGAGTGATACAGGAGGCCTTCCTCAAAACAGAAAAATCTTAACTCAAAAGCTTAACCTACCACTGAAAAGAATTAGAAAAAGAACACATCAGCAGAAGAAAGAAAACAATAAAATCAAAGAGTAAATATAATAGAAATTTTTAAAAGGGGGGAATAAAAAAAAAAAACCAAGAGCTAGTCACTTGAAAGGGTAAACAAAATTGACAAGCTTCTGGTTATGCTCACAAAGAAGGAGAGAGAGAGGACTCAAATAAGAAATGAAAGAGGATGAAATGGATTAGGATGGTGGAACAGAAGGACTGGAGCTCAACTTCTCTCATAAAAACAACAAAAAATGCTGAGCAACCTCCAACCAAATGGACTGGAAACTTTCAAACAGGTATCTTACACTAGAAGACAAAGAGGAGACCACAACAAGAGGTAGGAGGGGGTGATTATGTGATATACCTTCTGGGTAGGAAGCCCCACAGACCAAAGAGTAACTATATCACAGAGACTATCCTAAAGGACTGAGTTCGGAGCCCCACATCAAATCCCCATGCCTGGGGATCTGGCATTGGGTGAAAGAGTCCCCGGAGCATCTGGTATTGAAAGCCAGTGGAGATTGTGAGCAGGAGCTCCACAGGATCGGGGGAAGTGGAGACCCCATTCTTAAAAGGTGCCTACAGAGTTTCAAGTGCACTGGGTCCCAGGGCAAAGCAAGGGCTCCATAGGAATCTGGGACAAACCTGACTGCAGTTCTTGGAGGATATCCTTGGAAAACAGGGGTGACCGTGGCTTGTTGTAGGGGAAGAGCATTGGAGGCAAAGCTCTTGGGAACATTCATCAGCCTGCATTTCTCTGGAGGTGGCCATTTTGGGGAAATCTGGCCCCACCCATCAGTGCTGAGATGCCCCAGGCAAAACAAAAATCAAGGTGGGAACACAGCCCCACCCATCAGTAAACAGGCTGCCTAAAGACCCCCCCCAGGCACACAGCCACCTCTAATCTCATGCAGAGACAAAGCCCCACCCACCAGAGGATAGGAATCAGCCCCACCTACCACTGGGCAGGCACCAGTACCTCCCATCAGGAAGTCTACAGCAATCCCCTGTACCAATTGCAGCCACAAAGGGGGAAGACACTCGAAGTAAGAGAGGCTACAACTGTATTGTCTGCAAAAAGTCACCACACCAAAAACCTATAAAAATGAAAAGACAGAGAGTGATAACTCAGATAAGGGAGAAAGAAAAAGCCCCCAAAAAACAGCTAAGTGATCAGTAGATCATCGGCCTTCAGGAAAAAGACTTTAGACTGTTGATGCTGAAGATAAATGCAAGACATTGGAAATAAACTGGAGACAAACATTGATAATTTACAGGAAACACTAAGAAAATAAATACAAGATATAAAACTTAAGCAAGCAGAGATGCAAAATACAATAACCTAAGTAAAAAATTAATTAGAAGCAGTCAACAGCAGAATACAGGAGGCAGAAGAATGAATAAGTGAGATGGAGGACAGATTAGTGGAAATCACTAATGCGGAACAGAAAAGAGAAAAAAGATTGAAAAGAAATAAAGAGAGTCTCAGAGAAATCTGGGATAATGTTAAACTCACCAACATCTGTATTATAGAGGTGCCAGAGGGAGAAGAGAGAGAGAAAGGGACAGAAAAAATACTCAAATAGATAACAGCCGAAAACTTCCCAAACATGGAAAAGGAACCACTCACTCAATTCCAGGAAGTACAATGAGTAGCATATAACATAAATCCAAGGAGGATCACCCCAAGACACACATTAATCAAAATGACCAAAATTAAGGACAAAGAGAAAATATTGAAAGCAGCTAGGTAAAAGAAATAAATAACATACAGGGGAACCCTGACAAGGTTATCGGCAGATTTTTCAGCAGAAACTCTGCAAACCAGAAGGGAATGGCATGATATACTTAACAGGTTGAAAAGAAAAAACCTCTAACCAAAATTACTTTACCCAGCAAGGCTCTCATTCAGATTTGAAGGAGGAATCCAAAGCTTTATAGACAAGCAAAAGCTAAGAGAATTCTGCAACACTAAACCAGCTTTACAACAAATACTAAAGGGACTTCTCTAGGCAGAAACGAAAAGGCCACAACCAGAAACAGAAATACCACAAATGACAAGGCTCACAGGAAAAGGCATATATACAGTAAAGATACAAAATCATCCATGCACAATTATGCTACCGAAACCAGAAATTATGAGAAGAGGAGGGAAAAACACAGGACTCTGGGGATGCATGTGCAATTAAGAAACCAATTTAAAGCAATCTCATTTATATGTAGACTCCCATATCAAAAATTCAGGCTAACTACAAACCAAAAATATACAATTGATACACAAACAAATAAGAAAAATCAACTCAAACACAACACTGAAAACAGTTATCAAATCACAAGAGGGGACAGCAAGATAATAAGAAAGAACAAAGGGCAAATAAACAAATTCAACACAGTTAATAAAATGACAGTAAGAACATACATATCAATAATTACCTTAAATGTTAATGGACTAAATGCCCCAACCAAAAGACATAGAATGGCTGAATGGATACAAAAATAAGACCCATATATATGCTGTCTTCAAGAGACCCACCTCACTTCTAGGGACACATACAAATTGAAAGTGAGAGGACAGAAGAAAATATTCCATGCAAATGGAAATCAAAAGAAAGCCGGAGTAGCAATACTCATATCAGACAAAATAGACCTTAAAATGAAGAATATTTTAAGAGACAAGGAAGGACATTTACATAACGATCAAAGGAACAGTCCAAGAAGAAGATATAACAATTTTAAATACCTATGCACCCAACATAGGATCACCACAATACATAAGGCAACAGCTAACAAACTTATAAGGAAACATCAACAATAACACAATAATAGTGGGGGACTTTAACACCCCACTTACAGCAATGGACAGATCATCCAAACAGAAACTCAATAAGGAAACACAGATCCTGAACTAAGCATTAGACCAAATGGACTTAATAGATATTTATAGGATATTCCATCCAAAAGCAACAGAATACACATTCTTCTCAGGTGCATATGGAACATTCTCTAAGATTGATCACATCCTAGGCTATAAATCAAGCCTCAGTAACTTTAAGAAAATTGAAATCATATCAAGCATCTTTTCTGACCACAATGTTATACAACTGGAAAACAAGAAAAAAATTGCAAAAAACATAAACATGTGGAGACTAAATAATGTGCTACTAAACAACCAATGAATCACTGAAGAAATCAAAGAGGAAATTAAAAAATACCTAGAAGCAAATGACAACAAAGATATGACACTCCAAAACCTATGGGATGCAGCAAAAGCAGTTCTAGCTATACAAGCCTACCTCAGGAAACAAGAAAAAGCTCAATTAAACAACATACCTTTACACTGAAAGCAGCTAGAGAGGGAAGAACAGAAAAGACCTAAAGTTAGTAGGAGAAAAGAAATCATAGAGATCAGAGTAGAAATTATTGAAATAGAAATGAAGGAAACCATAGAAAACATCAATGAAACTAAAAGCTGATTCTTTGAAATGACCAACAAAATTGATAAACCCTTAGCCAGACTTATCAAGAAAAAAAGAGAGAGGACACAAATCAATAAAATTAGAAATGAAAAAGGAGAAGTCACAACAGACATCACAGAAATACAAAGGATCATAAGAGACTACTATATGCAACTATACACCAATAAAATGGAAAACCTAGAGGAAATGGACAAATTCTTAGAAAAGTACAATCTTCCAAGACTACACCAAGAGGAAACAGAAAAGATGAACAGACCAATCACAAGTTCTGAAATTGAAACTGTGATTTACAAACTTCCAACAAACAAAAGTCCAGGACCAGAGGGCTTCACAGGCGAATTCTATCAAACACTTAGAGAAGAGCTTACACCTATTCTTCTGAAACTATTCTAAAAAAAACTGCAGAGCAAGGGACACTCCCAAACTCAGTCTAGGAGGCAACCATCACCTTGATACCAAAATCAGACAAAGATACCACAAAAAAGGAAAATTACAGACCAGTTTCACTGATGAACATAGATGTAAAAATCCTCAACAAAATACTAGCAAACCAAATCCAGTAACACATTAAAAGTATTGTACACCATGATCAAGTGGGATTTATCCCAGGGATGTAAGGATTCTTCAATATCCCCAAATCAATCAGCGTGATACACCACATTAACAAACTGAAGAATAAAAGCCATATGATATTCTCAATAGATGCAGAAAAAGCCTTTGACAAAATCCAATGCCCATTTCTGATAAAAACCCTTCAGAAAGTGGGCATAGGGCACTCTCTACACTGTAATCCAACATAGTACTGGAAGTCCTAGCTACAGTAATCAGACAAACAAAAGAAATAAAAGGCATACAAATAGGAAGAGAAGAGCTAAAACTGTCACTGTATGCAGATGACATAATACTATATATAGAAAACCCCAAGGACTCAAATTCAAAATTACTTGAACTGATCAACAAATTCAGCAAAGTAGCAGGATATAAAGTTAACCCTCAGAAATCAATCGCATTTCTGTATACTAACAATGAAATATTAGAAAAAGAATACCAAAATACTTTACCTTTTAAAATAGCACCCCGAAAAATCAAATACCTGGGAATAAACCTGATCAAGGAGATGAAAGACTTATATGCAGAGAACTACAAAACATTAATAAAGGATATCAAAGAGGATATAAAGAAATGGAAAGACATTCCATGATCATGGGCTGGAAAAATTAATATTGTAAAAATCGCCATACTACCCAAAGCAATCTACAGATTCAATGCAATCCGTATCAAATTACCCAAGACATGCTTCACAGAACTAGAACAAACAATTCAAAAATTTCTATGGAACAACAAAAGACCCAGAATTACCAAAGCAATTCTAAAGAACAAAAACCAAGCAGGAGGCATAACTCTCCCAGACTTCAGGCCATATCACAGGGCCACAGTAATCAAGACAGTGTGGTACTGGTACCAAAACAGACATACGGACAAATGGAACAGAATAGAGAACCCAGAAATAAACCGAGATGCCTACAGTCAATTGATCTTTGACAAAGGAGGCAAGAACATAAAATGGGAAAAAGACAGTCTTTGCAGTAAGCATTGCTGGGAAACTTGGACAGCTGCATGCAAATCAACGAAACTAGAACACGCTCTCACGCCATGCACAAAAATAAACTCTAAATGGATTAAAGACTTAAATATAAGACAAGACACCATTAAACTCCTGGAAGAAAACATTGGCAAGACATTCTCTGACATCAACCTTACTAGTGTTTTCTCAGGTCAGTCTTTCAAAGCAACAGAAATAAAAGCAAAGATAAACCAACAGGACCTAGTCAAGGTGACAAGCTTTTGCACAGCAAAGGAAACCAAAAAGAAAACTAAAAGACAACTTACAGAATGGGAGAAAATTTTTTCAAATGACACAACTGACAAGTGCCTAATCTCTAAAATATACAAACAACTGATGCAGCTCAACAGCAAAAAAGCCAACAACCCCACTGAAAAATGGGCAAAAGACCTGAATAGACATTTACCCAAAGAAGATATGCAGATGGCCAACAAACACATAAAAAAATGCTCAACATCACTGATGATTAGAGAAATGCAAATCAAAACTATCATGAGAAGCCACCTCACACCAGTCAGAGTGGCCATCATTAACATGTCCACAAACAATAAATGCTGGAGGGGGTGCGGAGAAAAGGGAACCCTCCTGCACTGTTGGTGGGAAAGTAAGCTGGTACAACCACACTGGAAAACAGTATGGAGGTACCTTAGAAAACTATACATAGAACTACCATATGACCCAGCAATCCCACTCTTGGGCATATATCTGGACAAAATTTTCCTTGAAAAAGACACTTGCACATGTATGCTCACTGCAGCACTATTCACAATAGCCAAGACATGGAAACAACCCAAATGTCAATCAACAGATGCTTGGATTAGTAAGATGTGGTATATATACATGATGGAATACTACTCAGCCATAAAAAAGAATAAAATAATGTCATCTGCAGCAGCATGGATGGAATTAGAAACCCTCATACTGAGTGAAGCAAGGCGGAAGAAGAAAGACGGATACCATATGATATCACATATCTAGAATCTAATATACTGCACAAATGAACTTTTCTACAGAAAAGAAAATCATGAACTTGGAGAACAGACTTGTGGTTGCCAAGGGGGTGGGGGAGGGAGTGGGAGGGTATGGAAGTCTGGGGTTAACTATTGCATCGGGGATGGAAAAGCAACGAGATCCAGCTGTATAGCACTGGGAACTATACCTAATCACTTGTGACGAATCCATATATGTATGTGTAACTGGGTCACCATGAAGTACAGTTGGAAAATTTGACAGAAATATGCAAACCAGCTATAAAAAAAAAAAAAAGAAGAAGAAAGTGGGCATAGGGGGAACCTACCTCAACATAATAAAGGCCATCTATGACAGACCCAGAGCTAACATCATTCTGAATGGTGAAAAGTTGAAAGAATTCCCAGTGAGATCAAGACAAGGATGTCCACTGTCACCACTACTACTCAACATAGTTTTCGAAGTCCTAGCCACAGCAATCAGAGAAGTAAAAGAAATAAAAGGAATCCAAATTGGAAAGGAAGAGTTAAAACTATTACTATTTACAGATGACATGATACTATACCTAGAAAATCCTAAAGACTTTACCAGAAAACTGTTAGAGCTCATCAATGAATTTGGCAAAGTCAAAGGAAACAAAATTAATATACAGAAACTGACTTAATTTCTATATACTAACAATGAAAGATCAGAAAGAGAAATTAGGGAAGCAATCCTGTTTATCATCACATCAAAAACAATCAAATACTTAGGAATAAACCTACCTAAAGAGAAAAAAGACCTGTACTCTGAAAACTATAAGACGCTGATGAAAGAAATCAAGGATGACACAAACAGGTGGAAAGACATACCATGCTCTTGGATTGGAAGAGTCAATATTATCAAAATGACTATACTACCCAGGGCAATCTACAGATTCAATACAATCCCTATCAAATTACCAAGGACATTATTCACAGACTAGAACAAAATATTTTAAAGTTCGTTTGGAATCACAGAAGACCCAGAATAGCCAAAGAAATGCTGACAAAGAAAAATGGAGCTGGAGGAACCAGGTTCCCTGACTTCAGACTATACTACAAAGCTACAGTCATCAAAACTGTATGGTACTGGCACAAAGACAGAAATATAGATCAGTGGAACGGGATAGAAAGCCCAGAATTAAACCCACACACCTACAGTCAACACACCTACAATCTATGACAAAGGAGGCAAGAATGTACAATGGAGAAAAGACAGCCTGTTCAATAAGTGGTGCTGGGACAACTGGACAGCTACATGTAAAAAAACTAAATAAGAACACCTCCTAACACCATACACAAGAATAAACTCAAAATGGATTAATCTAGCTATAAGACCAGATACTGAAAAAACTCTTAGAGGAAAACATAGGCCAAACACTCTCCAAGGTAAATGGCAGCAACATCTTTTCAGATCCACCTGTTAGAGTAATGACAATAAAAAGGACAGTAAACAAATGGGACTTAGTTAAACTTAAAAGTTTCTGCACAGCAAAAGAAACCCTAAACAAAACGAACAGACAACCCACACAATGGGAGAAAATATTTGCAAATGAATCGACTGACAAGGGATTAATCTCCAAAATTTATAAATACCTCCTACAGCTCAATACCAAAAAAAAACAAACAACCCCATCAAAAAATGGGCAGAAGATCTAAACAGACAATTCTCCAAAGATGACATACGGATGGCCAAAAAAGACATGAAGAGATGTTCAACATCACTCGGTATTAGAGAAATGCAAATCAAAACCACTATGAGGTACCACCTTACACCAGCCAGAATGGCCATCATCCAAAAGTCTACAAACAATAAGTACTGGAGAGGGTGTGTAGAGTGTAAATTGATGCAACCACTGTGGAAAACAGTATGGAGATTCCTCAGAAAACTAAAAATAGAATTACCTTTTGATCCAGCAATCTCACTCCTGGGCATCTATCCAGAGAAAACCATGACTCAAAAAGACACATGTACTCCAATATTTATTGCAGCACTCTATACAATAGCCAAGACATGGAAACAACATAAATGTCCATCAACAGAGGAGTGGATAAAGAAGATTTGGTAGATATACACAATAGAATATTACTCAGCCATTAAAAGCAAAAGAAATAACAGCATTTATTGCAACATGGATGGACCTAGAAATTATCATGTTAAGTGAAGTCAGTCAGACAATGAGGATTAAATAAATATTTCTCCAAAGAACACATACAAATGACCAATAGGCAAATGAAAAGGTGCCCAAAATGGCTATTAGAGAAATGCAAGTCAAAATTATAATGAATTATCACCTCACATGGATCAGAATGACCATCATCAAAAAGACTACAAAATCCTGCTGTATAGCATGGAGAACTATATCTAGTCACTTATGATGGAGCATGATAAGATGAGAAAAATAATGTATATATGTATGTGTGACTGGGTCACCTTGCCATAATGTAGAAAATTGACAAAGCATTGTAAGCCAGTTATACTGAAAAAAAAATCATTAAAAAAAATAAAGTCAGCAAAGTTAAGAAATTAATTAATTTAAAAAGACTACAAATAATAAATGCTGGGTAGGGTGTGGACAAAAGGGAACCCTCCTACACTGTTTCTGGGAATGTAAACTGGTGCAGCCACTGTGGAGAACCTATGGAGTTTCCTTAAAAAACTAAAATTAGAGTTACCAAAGAATCCAGCAGTTCTATTCCTGGGGATATATCCAGAAAAGATGAAGACTCTACAAAAAGATACATGCACCCCAGTGTTCATTGTAGCACTATTTACAATAACTCCAATATGGAAGCAACCTGAATATTCATCAATAGATGAATGATTAAAGAATATGTGATTACATATATGTATTTGTGTGTGTGTGTGTATTTGTATATATACACATATAAGGGAATACTACTCTGTCACAAAGTAGAATGAAATATTCCATTTGCAGCAACATGAAGGGACCTAGAGATTATCATACTAGTGAAGTAAGTTAGAGAAAGACAAACATCACATGATATCACTTATATGTCATATCTACAATATGATACAAATGAACAACGATGAACTTATTTACAAAACAGAAACAGACTCACAGATATAGAAAACAAACTTATGGCTACCAAAGAGGGAAAAGCAGAGATAAATTAGGAGTTTGAGATTAGCCGATATAAATTACTATGTATAAAATAGGTAATCAACAAGGTTCTATTGTATAACACAGATAGTTACATTCAATATCTTCTAGTAAACTATAATGGGAAAAATATGAAAAAGATTATATGTATAACAGAATCACTTTACTTGATATCAGAAACTAACACAATATTTAAATTAACTATATTTTAATGAAAAAAATACATATAAAAAGGAAAGGGATAGAGAAAGATATACAAAGTTAACACCAATCAAAAGAAAGTAGGAGTGACTACATCAATTTCAGACAGAGCAGACTAAGAAAGAAAGCTATCAAGGATAAACAGGGATATTACATAACAAAAGGATCAATTTTCAAAGAAAACATAACAATCCTTAATGGGTATTTGTACTATAATATGTAAGGCAAAAACTAATATGTAAGGTATCAAAATATATAAGGCAATAACCAATAGAAGAGACAGGAGAAATAGATTATTCCTCTACTACAGTTGGAGATACGAACATCCCTTTATCAGCTATAGACAGATCCAATAGAGAGAAATTTAGTAAGAACATATGTGAATTCAAAAATTCTCATCAAGTGGATATAACTGACAGAGATCACTTTATCTAACAACAGCAGAATATATATATTTTTCAAGCTCACATGGAATATTCACCAAGGTTAACTACATACTGGGTCATAAAACACACCTTAACAAATTTTTAAAAATAGATTCGATACAATGACTTATCCCAGACCATGATAAAATTAGACTAGAACTCATTAAGAAAAAGATACCTAGAAAATCCCAAATTAGGTGGAGATTAAGCAACACAATTCTAAATAACACATGGATAAAAGAAGAAACTAAGAAAATTTTTAAAATATTTTGAACTAAATGAAAATGAACACACAATTTATAAAATTTGTTCAATGAGGTAAAATTAGTACTTAAACATTATACTATTGAAGCTATTAGAAATGAGGATCTAAAAAAATGTCATTTAAGCATCCACCTTAGAAAACTAGTGAAAAGTAGTAAATAAATTCCAAAGAAGGGGTGAGAAATAAAACAGAGTGGAGGAGTTCCTGTCACGGCTCAGTGGTTAATGAACCTGACTAGGATCCATGAAGACACATGTTTGATCCCTGGCCTGGCTCAGTGGATTAAGGGTCCGGCACTGCTGTGAGCTGTAGGGTAGGTCAAAGATGTGTCTCAGATCCTGCATTGCTGTGGCTGCAGCATGGGCCAGCAGCAGCAGCTCTGATTCTACCCCTAGCCCGGGAACCTCCTTATGCCATGAATGTGGCCCTAGAAAAGGCGAAAAGGCAAAAAAAAAAAAAGAATAATAAAGGAAAAGTATGAACAACTCTATATCCACAATTTGATAACTTAGGTAATACGGATCATTTCCTTAAAGGACAAAATTTGTTAAAACTCACACGAAAAGAAAAAGAAGATCTGAAAGGCCTATATCTATTAAAGAAATTAGGTCAGTTAATAACAGCTTCCAAAATAGAAAAGTACTGGGCCCCAATGATTTCACCAGTGAATTCTACACAACATTTAAAAAAAAAAAACACATCAATTCTCTGCAATGTCTTTCAGAAGATAGAAGCAGTGAGAATCCTTTCTAATTCTGAAGGAGTCTATGAGGCCAGTATTACCCTAATTCTGAAACCATCCAAAGAAATGATAAGAAAACAATAGACCAATATCCGTCATGAATATAGATGCAAGAATCCACAACAAACTATCAAACTGAACTCAAAATCTACGAGCATAATTATACCCTACAATCAAGTGGCATTTATTCCAGGTATGCAAGGCTGGTTCAACATGCAAAAATCAATTAATGTAATTCATCACCTCAACTGGCTAAAAGAGAAAAATCACAGGGTATTATCAATATATGCAGATAAAAACTCTCAACAAAATAGGAAGAGATGAGAACTTCTGCAACTTTATGATAAACATTTACAAAAAAAAAAAAAAACTACAGCTAGTATCATACCTAATAGTGAGAAAACAGAAACTTTTCCATTAAAGAACAAAGCAAGAATGTCTCCTTTCACTACTGCTTTTCAACATTGTATTGAAAATCCTAGCCAGTGCAGTAAAACAATAAAAGGAAATAAAAAAATACATACATCTTGAGAAGAAATAAAACTTGAAATTGAAAGATAAAGTGTGCAGAAAATTCTGAAAAAATAAAAAACCTCCTGCATCTAATAAGCATTTACAGTAAGGTTTAATAATACACGGTTAATATGCAAAAGTCAGTTATTTTCATATATATATAAAATCAATAAAAAAGTGGAATTTAAAACACATTACCATTTACATTATACCTTAAAAATGAAATACTTAGGTGTACATCTAGCAAAATACAATATCTACATGAAATATATCAAAAGAGATCTGAGAGATATTCCATGTTCATTGATAGGAAAACTCAATATTGTCAAGATGTCAGTTGTTCTCAATTTGATTATAGAGTCAATGCAATTACAGACAAGATCCCAGCAAATTATGCTATGGATATTTGACAAACTGATTCTAAAGTTTATATGGAGAGGCAAAAGACTCAAAATAGCCAACTTGATACTGGAAGAGAAGAATAAAGTTGGAAGACAAGCTACCTGATTTGAAGTTACCATACAGCTATAGTAACCAAAAAATGTGGTATTGCTGAAAGAAAATATTAAATAGATAAATAGAAAAAAATAGAGCCCAGAAATAATCCCACATAAATACAGTCAACTAATCTTTGGCAAAGAAGCAAAAACAATACTATGAAACAAAGTCTTTTCAACAAACAGTGTTAGAACAACTGGATGTCTACATGCCAAAAAGAAAAAAGAAATGAACCAAGACAAAGGCCTTATACATATCACTAAAATCAAATCAAAATGAATCAAAACCAGAATGTAAAACCCCGAACTGTAAAACCTGAAGACAACATAAGAGAAAACCTAGGTATACAGGTATGACAGGAACTTTTTTGATACAACACTAAAGTCACAATCCATGAAATAAATAATTCAGTGTTCCTGTTATGGCTCAGCGGTTAAGGAACCCGATTAACGTCTACGAGGATGCGGGTTTGATCCCTGGCCTTGCTCAGTGGGATAAGGATGCAGCATTGCCATGAACTGAGGTGTAGGTTGCAGACATGGCTCAGATCCCACATTGCTGTGGCTGTGGCATGGGCCGGCAGCTACAGCTCTGTCTGATTTGACCTGAAGCCTGGGAACCTCTATATGCCACGAGTGTGGCCCTAAAAAGACAAAAAGGCAAAAAAAAACAAGGGGAGAAAATAATTGATTAAGGTGGACTTTATTAAAATTAACAACTTCTGCTCCATGAAGAGTCATAAATTTAAGAAGACAAGCCACCTACTCAAAATAAATATTTGCAAAAGACCTCTCATAAAGGATTGTAAAACAAAATTTTCAAAGCAAGCCCTGAACTCAACAGTAAGAAAACCTCCCAATTAAAAAAAGGACCAAAGAGCTTAACAGCCATCTCAACAAAGAACATATACAGGTGGCAAATAAGCATATGAAAAATGTTCCACATCACATTAAATCTATTAGAATGGTCATAATCCTAAATATTGATGACACCAAGTTCTGGTAAGAACAATAAGAACTCTCATTCATTGCTGATGGGAATGTCAAATGGTACACCCACTTTGGAAGTAGTTTGGTGCTTTTTTTACAAAAGTTAACATAACATATTTTTACCATAACATCCAGCAAGCATGAGCTTTGTATTCATCCAAAGGAGTTAAAAACTTACATTCACAAAAAAAATGGAACATGGATGTTTACAGCAGCTTTATTCATAATTGCAAAATCTTGGAAGCAACAAAGATGTCATTCAGTAGAGGTAAATGAATATATAAACTGTGGTACATCCAAACAATATTATTCAACACTAAGAAAAAAATGAGGTATCAAGTCATAAAAATACTTGAAGGAAACTTAAATGCAGAGTACTAAGTGAAAGAAGCTAATCTAAAAACATTATATCCTTTATGATTCTAACTACAGGATATTTCAGAGAAGATAAAACTATAGATACAATAAAAAGATCAGTATTTGCCAGGGGTTGGGGGGGGTGGATGAGTAAGACAGAGCTCAGATGATTTTTAAGGAAGTAAAAAATACTCTGATACTAAAGTAGTGGCTATATGTCATTATAGTGTGTCCAAGTCAGAAAGACAGCCAGTTAAGATGTCCCTCATTCATATCCTTTCTCAACAACAATAATATGCCATTCATCCATGGAAAAATATGCTTTTGTGAGAGCTTTGGGATCCAAGGAGGAGACTACAAACCTGGTTCAGTTCAAGGCCAAGTAGAGCCATTTTAAGAAAGCAGGCTACATCATCCACATTTCTAAAAGGTAAACTTTTTTTTAGAAAGTCCTGAGCAACCTAGATAGCCAACTGCTTGGGTAACCCCAATTTTCCCATCACCTCCAAAATTCTTTGTTTTAAATTTACTACTAAAGACTAAACCCATGAAACCCTAGACACCCCATCCTTAGACACTAATAAAGACAGAGCCCCATGTTCATACTTCCTCCCTCTCTATTTCTAACCTATGTGGGCCTTGGGTATGCTGTGTATTTTCTAGGACTTGTCAGTAATAACAATATTCTTAAAAGTTCCCTGATGATTGTTGCTTGGGTGAGACCTAGAGTCATAGTAACCTCAGGAGGTGATTCAGCGACAGCATTGACTCTGGCTGTGGAAAAGTCTATAGAGCTCTCTAGCTAGCATGGGTCCAGGTGAATGCTTCCGGCATTTCTAGCCCACAGAATCACAATCAATAATCTGGAACCAAGACAACAGGCAATTGGCCAGTGGGTGGGAGAAATGAAGAGATGTTGGCCAAAGAGTACAAACTTCCATAAGAATATAAGAGGAATATATTCTAGGGATCTAAGATTCAGCATGGTGACTATAGTTACCAATACTGTACTATATACCTGAAAATTGCTAAGGCAGTAAATCTCAAAATGTTCTCACCACAAAATTTATATGTGGTGATGCATGTACTAACTTTGTGATAATCATTTTGTAATACATATGCACATAAGACCATCACACTGTACACCTTAAACTCAACAATGTTATATGATGATTATGTTAATAAATCTAGAAAAAAATATATTTATTCAAACTCATAAAATACTCAACAGAAAGAGTGAATTATAATTTAAACTATGGACTTTGTGAGATAATAATATATCATTGTAGGTTCATCAATAGTAACAAATGTACCACTCTGGGAGGGGTGTTGATAAAGAGGGAAGCTGCACATGTGGGGGGGCAAGGGACATATGGGAAATGTCAGTATCTTCCTTTTAATTTTGTTGCTTGAAAACCTTTTGCACTGGAATCTCTTGGGATACTTAATAAAACTTAAATAACTGGGGTCTAACTGAAACCTCCTAGATCAAACAAATCTTTAAGGTATAAGCCCAGAAATCTGCATTTTAATAAGTTTTTCAGGAAATTTCCAAGGACATTAATGTGTCCTTAGATGGCAACATAGCTTTCTTTCTTAATCTCCCTGAGGTCTTTACTCAAATGAAAACTTCCAAGATATCTTCTCTGACTATCCTGTTTGAAATTGTAGGTTCCTTATTCTGAAATCCTACATTCTTTATCCCCCTCTTCTCTACCTTATTTTTATCTCTATAATTAATCACTCTCATAAATATTTTTATCACTAGCTTATTGGTTTAATCTACCCTCTTCAAATTCTTCAGATAGTAAACCTTATGAGAACAGATTTCTTTTTTAATGTTTTATTCACTGCTGAATGCCCACTACCTAATAAAGTACTTGAATATTAGTGCTTAATAAATATTTGTTAGATAAATGAATTTCAACTCCACCAAGCGTTTTACATTTATATACTTAAAATACCAACATTCTTGCTCCTTTTTTCTCCATCAAAAAGAAATCTCAACTCTACCTCTCCCCTCAAAAAAAAAGTAAAAGTAAAAAAATTGGATCTATGAAAAGATGAAAGCTTCCTTGAAGTGTGCTTGTTTGTGTTATTCACACTATAACATAGCAGAAGGCTTTTGTGTTCTCTCTTTATCATCACCATCTTTGTGGTTTTTCTTTGATGTCAAGATCTGGGGTCAAAGACTGGATGAGGGCAATAGTAAAGAAAAAAATTCAAGGAGTGTCAACCTTAATGGTAGCAATAAATAACATTTTGCTAAAAGCTGCCTATGAATAAGAATAGATGGCACTGTATGTGTAGGTGTATGTAAATGATATGCAAATTAGAATCTAATTTTAATGCGAATGTATGTGTGGTCCTCCTAACTATTTCATGCACCTGGATAGAACCCCTAGGAAAATTCTAGTGGAGAGAAATGTACTCTCAGCAATGTTTTAATGACAGGGTAGATTGGAGAGCAGAGGGTACCACACCTGGCAAGCATTATAAAGCCTGCTACTTAGCTCCTAAAAACAAGTTCTTATATATGGAATATTACTTTGCAGCTTTGTCAAACTACCAATGTGAGTTGTGAACACCTTAACTTACCTATTCTTTGAGTATGACCTTGCTTTGCCCCAGGCTAGTGGGAAGTGTTATCAGTTAACAAATTGTTTAAAGTGAGCACATGTAGGAATTTTTGAACTGGAACTACTGCTAAATATAAATTACCCCAACTCAGTGCTATGGTAACATTTCATTTTGAAACACAATCCAACTTGTCTGGGTGATTTACATCCTACCAGTAGTATGAGTTCTATTTCTGTGAAATGGAGAAAAACCTGGAAAAAAAACCTATGGTAAAATAAGTTTGTCACTGTAATAATAGCTTAAATGTAAGCAAAGTTGATAGGAGAAACAAAGACCCAAAGGAAATGTTTCAATTCAAGAACATAAATGAGACAAAAGTATTAAGCACCATTTTGCTTTATGACAGCACTGTGTACTCTATTTCAGAAAATGATAATCATGAAAAATACCAACTTACATTTTTCCTATAACCTTTTATTATTATCAATGATCTTCTAACTTTATTGTCTCCTCCAACTGTTACAACAAGTAGCTAGGGTTCGATTTCAAACTTTTAAAGTTCTTAAAAAGCAAATAAAATTTTTGTTTCTGGCATTATGACTGACTGTGTATGTTAGGGACCTTCCTGCAGAAAGACACAATGTATTGAACAGGATACATATTTTGTAGTATCACTGGTGTAATAGGAGTGACACTTTTTTCTACGTATTCTACAAAATTTATTTTCCTTACACTCATTTTACCAAAAGTACTAATTATCCTATTTTAATGAAGAGTTTCTTTCTAAAATTTTTAATTAAATTACAGTTGATTTATAATGTTCCTTCTATTTCTACTGTACAGCATAGAATTTACATATAATAGGAGTAGCTCAATGTCTCCTCTTAAAAAAATCTTCAGTGGTTTGAGAGGAGGCATAGTTGCAGGTAGGAGATGCAAAATTTCCTGGAAAACAAATACCAATAACCTTAATGCCACCAGGATACTGAGCTTTGAGCTAATTGTGGGGTAGGATAACTTACATTACTTTTTCAAGTCAAGGGAGATAGAGGTTGATGTGACCCCAGTTTCTAGGTAGGAAGTTTCTG
Organism: Catagonus wagneri; assembly: GCA_004024745.2. Taxonomy (NCBI): domain Eukaryota; kingdom Metazoa; phylum Chordata; class Mammalia; order Artiodactyla; family Tayassuidae; genus Catagonus; species Catagonus wagneri. The sequence continues at coordinate 7,492,373 of PVHT021183519.1, forward strand.
ATTATCAGCAGAAATTGAAGCAATTCTTCTCAGCCTATGCTACTCAAAATGTGTTTTAAGGATAAATAGCATTATTATCATCTGGGAGCAGAATAGAAACCCAGACCCCCAGACCCCAACTCAGATCTATCGAATTATAATCTGTATTTTAATAAGATACTTGGGGGGAGTAATCTTTGTGGCTAAGCAGTTAATGAACCCAACTAGGATCTATGAAGATGCAGGTTCAAACCCTGGCCTTGCTCAGTGGGTTAAGGATCTGGCATTACCATGAGCTGTGGTATAGATCACAGATGCAGCTCAGATCCCATGAGGCTGTGGTGTAGGCCAACAGCTGTAGTTCTAATTTAACCCCTAACCTGAGAACTTTCACATGCTGCAGGTGTGGCCCTAAAAAGCAAAATAAATAAATAAATAAATAAATAAATAAATAAATAAAGTCCTTGGGTGATTCTTATGCATATTATATTTTGAGAAGAACTGCTGTAAAGAGAAATATTTCCTAATATGGGCCTGTCAGATGTAATTTATTAAAATAAGACAACAAACTCATAGTTATAGAAAAACAAGTTCATGAGACAAAAGCCACTGTGAATAAAAATCAGCTGGAAAAAGAAAACTCAGTATATTTAATCCTCCAAGGACTGCATATTAAAAACATCAAACAGCCTAGACCAAATATATATGAACACTGTAAGACACAAGGAGACGAAACTGAGTATGCAATAGAACGTGTCAGGTAATGAATAAGTACACTGGCACCTTAAAAATGAAGGTTCTAAAAATAAAATATATGTAAGTGTTGAAATAAAAATGAAAAAATTCCCCATCTGGGAGTCCTATGGTGGTAATATTAGGCCATTTGATCTTGCCCCGTAAGTCCCTCAACCTGTCTTCACTTTTTAAATTTCTTTTTTCACTTTGTTGGTCTGATTGGTTGAAACCCACTGCCTTATCTCTGAGCTGCCCAATTCTCCTCCTCAATCTAGTCTGTTGTTAATCCCTTTAGCGTATTTTTCAATTCGGTTATTGTATTCTTTGACTTTTATTTGGTACTTAGTTCTATTTCCCATCTCTTTGTCAAAGTTCTCACTGTGTTTATCCACTCCTCTCCCCAGTTCAGTTAGCATTTTTATGACCATTACTTTGAACCCTGTATCAGGTAAATTACTTATCTCTATGTAATTAATCTTTTTTTCTGAAAAATAGATTCCATACAAATGGAAACCAAAAGAAAGCTGGAATAACTACATTTATATCATACAAAATATACTTTAAAACAAATACTGCAATGAGAGACAAAGAAAGCCATTATATAATAAAGGGGTCAATCCAACAAGATATGATATCTGAAATATTTATGCACCCAACATAGAAGCACCTAAATATATAAAGCTAACGCTAATATACCTAAAGGGAGAAATAGTAGTACAATAGTAGTAGGGGGCTTTAATACCACACTGACATCAATGAATAGAATAGACAGGAAAATCAGTTAGAAAACATTAGTCTTAAATAGCACCTTAGATCAGATGAACTTAACAGATACTTACCGAAAATTCCATCCAAATGCAATAGGATACACATTCTTCTCAAATACACATGAAACATTTCCCAAGGTAGATTATATATTATGGCACAAAAATATTAATTTAAAGGAGTGAAATCATATCAAGATTTTTTTTGGACCATCATTGCATAAAACTAGAAAATCCACAAAGAAAATTAGAAAATTCAAAAATAGGTAGAGAATAAACATGCTACTGAACAACCAATGTGTCGAAGAAATAAAAATACTTTGATACAGATAGAAATGGAAATGGCATGTATGAAAATTTGTAGGACAAAACAAAAGCAGTTCTTAGAGGGAAGTTCATAACAATAAATGCCTACCTCAAGAAACAAGAAAAGTCTCAAATAAACAACTGCACTTTAGATATCAAGGAACTAGAAAAAGAGCAAATAAAGCCCAAGTTAGTAAATTAGTAGAGGAAAGGAAATAAAGATTAGAGCAGAAATTTATGAAAGAGACTATTTCATAATAATGATAATAAGAGAAATTTATGAAATAGAGAAATTTATGAGAGACACACAGTTGGAAAGATCAATGAAACTGAGAGGTGGTTCTTTGAAAAAAATAATCAATTGACAACCCCCAGCTAGACTGACTAAGATAAAAGAGGACTCAAACTCTGAATGAAATTGGAACTATCACAACCAATACAACAGAAATATAAAGGATGATTATAGACTACTTTGAACAATTATACATCAACATATTGGACAACCTTGAAGTGGATAAATGTCTAAAAACATACAACCTACCAAGACTAAATCACAGAGAAATAAAAACTCTGAACAAAATGATTACCAGTTAGGAGACTGAATCAGTCATGAACCCTCCAAGGAAAAGATAGCCTCACTGGTGAATTCTACTAAGCATTCAAAGAATTAATACCACTTCATTCCTTCTCAAACTCTTCCAAAAAAATGTAAGAGGAGGGAATTCTTCCAATTTATGTTATGTGGCCAGACTTACCCTGATACCAAAACCAGAAAAGGATGACAAAGAAAACTGCAGGCCAATATCCCTAAATAACATAGATGTAAAAATCTTTGAGCCAGTATGAGCAAACTGACTTCAGCAATAAAATTCATACACCATGATCGAGTGCGATTTTTCAAAGAGTTCTAAGGATAACTTAACACCCACAAATGAGTCAATGTGATATATCGCATTAACAAAATTAAGGATGAATATCCTATGATCATTAAAACAGATGCAAAAAAAAAGCATTTGACAAAATTTGACATGTATTTAGGCTAAAAACTCTCAAAGTGGGTAGACAGGAAACTTACCTCTATATAATAAAGGCCATATATGACAACTCAGAGCTAACATCATACCCAATAGTGAAAAGGTAAAAGCTTTTCCTCTAAAATTAGAAACAAAACAAAGAATGCCCACTCTTGACAATTTTATTTAAAATAGTATTAGAAATCCTATCTAGAGCAAATTAGGCAACGAGGCAAGGAAAAGAAATAAAAGATATCCAAACTGAAAAGGAAACTGCCATTATCAGCACATGACATAGTATTATACATAGCAAAACCTAAAGACTGCATCAAAAAAAAAAATGTTAGAATAAAAGTTGAATAAAGTTGAAGAACAAAAAATTGAATACACAAAAATCTATTGGGTGTTTCTATACACTAATAATGAACAATCATAAAGAGAAATCAATAATACAATCCCACTTACAATTGCATCAAAAATGATAAAATAACTAGAAATAAATTTAACCAAGGAGGTGAAAGACCTACAGATTGAAAACTTTAAGACTTTTGGTGAAAGAAATTGAAGACACAAGTAAGTGGAGATACTCTGTGCTTATAAATTAGAAGAGTTAATATTTTTGAAATGTTTATACTATCCAAGGAAATCTGCAGATTCAAAGCAATCCCTTTCAAAATACCAAAGGGACTTTTCAAAGAACTGGAGCAAACTATCCTAAAATTTGTATGAAACCACAAAAGACTCTAGATAGCCAAAGCAATTTTGATCAAAAACAAATGTGGAAACATCACATTGCCCGATTTCAAACTGTATTACAAAGTTATAGTGATTTAAACAGTATGATATTGGCATAAAAACAGGAACATAGATCAACAGAACAGAACAGAGAGCCCACAAATAAACCCACGCATATAGGGTCAATTAATTTGTGACAAAGGTTATTATACAAAAAGAACATGACAGTTTCTGCAGTAAATGGTGTTGGATAATTGGCTGGCCACATGGGAAAGCATTAAACCTGATCACTATCATATACTATACACGAAAATTAACTCAAAATGGATTAAAAACTTTCATGTAAAACCTAAAACCATAAAACTGCTAGGAGAAAATAAAGGTGGTAAGCTCCTTGGCATAGATTTTGGTGATGATTTTTTAAAAATCCAACATTAAAAGCAAAGGCAAACAGAGCAAAAATAAAGTGGAACTATATCTAACAAAAAAGCTCTGAAGAGCAAAAGAAACCATAAACATAATGAAAAGGCAACCTACTGAATGAGAGAAAACATTTGCAAATTATACATCTGATAAGGGGATAATATACAAAAAATATAAAGAACTCTTACAACTCAATAGCAATAAAATCCAATTAAAAAGATGAGAATATCTGAATAGATGTTTTTTCCAAAGAAGACATGCAGATGACCAACAGGTACATGAAAAGATGCTCAACATCACTCATCATCAGGGAAATGCAAATCAAAACCACAATGAGATATCACCTCACACCTGTTAGAAAGGCTATTACCAAACACTGCAGTAACAAATAATTCCGTTGGTGAGGCTGTAAAGAAAAGGGGAACCCTTGTACACTGTTTGTGGTAATATAAACTAGAACAGCCACTAAATCTAATGGATTTTTGCTCATTTCACTGGCTGGGGCTTTGACTTTCTCCATGTTTAACTTTTAGTTCTCTTCTCCCTTTGCAGAGAGCAAGCATTCTGTACTTCATGTGGCTAGTTCTGTTAGGGAACTCAAAAACATGAGACCGAGTGCAGAGATCTTCCCCTTGGACCAAAGCCCATCTTCATAAGCAAGTAAAAGCACACTGCAGGTGGAAAGGAAGGATGGTCTGATGTCCTAATGTGGTCTGATGTGTCTCATACTATATTTGGAACAATTACCTTCTTTTGCCTCTGAGCTCTGCTGTTAAGGCTAGTCTATATTTTTCCACATTCTTTAACTCATAGTGATTTTTCTCTTAGAGGTCCCATTTTCTTTTACTCCAATTTGATCTCCTCAGGAAAAAAACAAGTTTTTCAGTTGGATTTGTCATGTGTGAATACCATATGGGAGACAGGTTCAAATTCTCTCCCATTGTGCTCTTTGCTGCATACAGATTAAATTATGAGGACTAGCTCGGTGTTTCAAAAGTCCTAGAATAACTTCAGAGGACTTAAGAGGCTCCTGAATGCTTGGCCATTAGAAGTTGGTTTACTAAAAAGACAGAGCCATCCTTACTATGGTATCAACAGCTCACTGATTTCAACTAGAATTATCTCATCCTCATTTGAACACTGATTTCCAACTCCTTCTCAAAGAGAGAATACTCAGTAATTGAAGTATTATGCTCACCGCTGTCTATGAAGGCTATAAAGTGGTGGGCAACTTGCCTGGTGATGTAGTTATAATACATTCAGTCCAGTTCAACTCCGTACCAGAATGAATTGTTCTATCTATTCGCCTTTTATTCTTCAGTAAAAGAACACTCCCTTCCCCATTTTAATTTGGCATTCATAATAATACATTTCTCAGAGCCATTTTTTGATAGGCATGGCCGTATATGACTAAGTTCTAGCCATGTGGAGATAAGTAGAAATGTAATGTGTCATTTTAATAGATTTCCCTTAAGAAATATTACATGTGACCCTTCCCCACCTCCTTTTTTTTTTTTTTCTTTTCTTTTTAGAGCCACACCTGCAGCATGTGGAAATTCCTGGGCCCTGGGTCACGTTATTGGATTGTTAACCCACTGAGGGAGATAAAGGATAGAACTCCAATCACTACAGAGACAATATAGGGTTCTTAACCCACTGAACCCCAAAAGAACTCCAGCATTTACCCTTTATTTTTATAACTTTCTCTGCTAGGAAAAGAGAAGAAACAATCATATCGACAGAGAGAACACACGAAAGAAGACTGATGTCCCAACACCATACTATACTACATAAACCTTGGGAGTGAAAACCCAGTTTTATTTAAAAGAGAAATATTCTTTCAACCCATTTCAGGAATTTATTTGGGGAGTTCCTTTCACTCACACACACACCAGATTTTATGTCCTAAAAGGTCCATAGAAATGACCTATAGGATGCTTAGAGAACAAACTGCCTAATCTGATCTATTCCATCCCTCACTCCTTTTTTCACTTGCTCAATAACTTCTGCTACTGATCATGATATTCTCTCTCCATTTGTACCTTTGCTTCTCCCTTTCAGTTTGAATTGTGAGTCAGTTCCCCTAGGTCTCTGATTTCAGTCCTCGGTCCAGCTATAGCATTCTTTTCTTTTCCCCTCAGCTCAGTGATTGTGTAAACATTCTTCCACCACTCATTTCTGGGTCTTCTGGACCCCTAAGGCATCTTCTCAGGCAGACCTGGACACACCATGCAAGACAAAGCAGTTATAATTCTCCAGCTTGTCCCTTAAGTTCTTGCAATAGAATACTTTGCAAAAAAATTTATTCGCCTATCCTTTCTGGCTAGGACAGATAAATGAACACACACACAAAAAAAACCAAATTTCTATAGAAAGAGAGTATATTGAAAGCACAGAAATGAGTAATAAGAAAGTGGGAAATTTCTTATCTGTCAGACATATCTTCCATCCTCTGACTCAAGCTCCAGCTAAGTACATTTGAACAGTGGGATGCCATTTCTGTTATGCAGAATTGACCTTCCCCGCCTGGCCACATTCCCCAAGATGCTCCTAAATTCTCCCATATAAATGTCTATTATTTTCAATAGCATCAATGGTCAATAAAAGAGTATGCCCTTACCTCGGTCCCAGAACAGAACGTCCATTATCATTAATGATGATCATAACCTGAGAAAGGAGTCAATTGACCTCTCAGCATATGCCCTCAGGCTACATGATCAGCTTCCCTAGGGGTTTAGTATGCATTTGATAGGACAGGATTAATTCAGCATAAAAATGTTCTCTGGACTATTTGAACTTAAAGCAGAATAAAATGACCTACTTTGACAATATACTTAACTTTTCTCATACTTTCTGTTTTTTTCTAACCCTTCGTTCATTACCTTCCCAAAGTGTGTATATGAAAGGATTCCCAAATGCTTACATTTATTTATACCTATATTGGAATATTAGTGCTTTTTTTTAAACACCATATTGTCAAGGAACATCCCCGGGAGGAGGTAAGTAGGAAATTAGTATTAACTAGAGATGAGCAATGAATCTGCAATGGAGGTTTGGGATTATACTCAGCAAGAATTTTTGATCTGCTGGTATGCCAAGACACTAAAAGAAGGAAAAGTCTATCCAGCGAGACTATAATTATAAAATGGGAGATCAATACTTTGAAAGGAATCAAGTTAAACTTTTATAATGGAAGCATGATCTTTTTATTAGGTGATACAAAAAATTGAAAATGTCACCAATTGTGTCTACTCCCTACACCTCCAAATCAGATAAAATTAAACAACCATCAAAAGGTATGTATCCAACAAATTAACTCAACTGGTATTGTTATGGTTCTATTTGGTAAGCCATCATCATATGCTTAAGTAGCTGTCCCACCTTAAATATGTTCTGATCCTATGAAAATCCAAAACTAACTACTGGTTCCCATGTCTTTGTATTCTTAACAAAATGGTCACCTTCTTGAAGGAAAACTATCTGTATTTCTCTTATTCTACTCACTGGCTATAGATCAGTGCTGGACCCACATTAGATATTCAACAAACTGTGAAATGGTTAAATCATATTTAAGATTATGTGGCATCATGGCATTTACTAAATATCAGAGTTTAGATCCTTGAGCTATACCATAAATGAATCTATTATAAATGTATTTCATATCTATATAACATTAAAATATTTATGATTGGGGGAAATCATTACAAATAATTATTTAGCACTAGTGACAGAATAAGCAATTAATCAAAGATTGACATTTTAAAATTTTTATTTAAAAATTTTTAAATGTGGAATTCCTGTCATGTCTCAGTGATTAACAAACCTGACTAGGGTTCATGAGGACATGGGTTCAATCCCTGGCCTCGCTCAGCGGGTTAAGGACATGGCATTGCCATGAGCTATGGTATAGGTCACAGGGACCACTCAGATCCTGCGCTGTTGTGGCTGTGGCATAGGCCAGCATCTACAGCTCTGATTTGATCCCTAGCCTGGGAGCCTCCATATGCCACAGGTGCAGCCCTAAAAATACACACAAAAATTTTTTAAAATGAAAGGTATGTTTATTCACAATACCTGATGTCACCACTCTTTCAAAGCTTCTTTGTAAACAAAATGACAAGAAAAATTACAATACTATCTAATAACAAACAATGATGCATAAAAACTTTAAGAAGCATAATTTAGACAAAAAGTAAACTAATTCTATATATTTCTAGTAGCTTAGGATAAGAAATCTTCTTAAAGTAGTCTATTAAGATATAAGCAAATTGGAGTTATTCACTTCACCAAGAGTGAATAAAAGGAATTAACTGTGAATTGGCATTTCACCACAGGCAGTGAATAAATTTTTGTAGCTTATGGATTGGATAGACATCCTCAGATTGGGATGTAACGAGGAGTGAGTCTGAACTGTGAATTCTTGCAATAGGTGAGGGTCTAGTAAAAACTGAAGTGTTATGTAAGTCATATGACATTCTGTGGTCCTAATTTCATTATTGATTAAGGAGGTGGTGGTAGTTCTAGTTAAAGTCATGGTATCCTTTGACCATCTCATGTCCAGTTCAATGGCTTGGCTACAAAAGCAGCCTCATTCTAGCACTACAGGATTTTGATGATCTGATGTAATCATTTAAATAAAAGAATAAAGAAATATTTAGAGTCAAACCAGGGTATGATCTCTCACTTTGTTAAAGGATGAGTTGTCAGATCATTTGCTATGACATTTGGCTACACAGCAATATTTAAGACTAGAGATGTACACAAAGTAAAAGAGTGATGATTGGACTTTGTTGAATGCTTCAAGGCAGTGTGCAGAAATTACTGAACTCAGCACAAGAAAGTATGTCTAGAAGTACTGGGATCCTCCTTGGAAAGTCAAGTAGCCAACTCCTTCTCTTTAGAAAAGTGCTCTTCTTGATTAACGGTATTTAACAAATGCAGCACAAAACTGTTGGTATGGTACAGGTTAATAGAAAGTTTAAAGCTACTAGATTTTCTATTATCACCAGGGCCAAGCACTTTGTCTTAGACTTGTTTTAGACTTAAGACTTGTCTTTTGAGTATTGAAGCTGTGAAAGCATCACTTAAAACTTAAGATTAATGATCTTTTCCAATGATATAATACCCCATTGCAGAAATCATCACCCAGATGATGTGCATAAAAATGAATCTGTATTGCCTTTGAGCAATTCTTCACAACAGTCTACAGTGGTTTTATTTTTTTAAGTTCATGGGCACAAGCTTCAGTGTGACATTATCCACAAAGAATCCAGAGATCTTGGATTTTAAAAGTCTCTGAGAATTACACTGCAGACACAAAACTGGTTACAATGAGGGAAACAAATAAAAAGTTCTATGTTCACATAACAATAATACTCTACTGGGGTGTAGGTGTCATTTAACATAAGAGTACACAGTTATCTCTTTCTTGGAAAAGGCAAATAACTTATGTGTAGGTTAGTAATTGATAATCTATAAAGAATATAAGTGAACCAGGAAAAAAATAGCCCTAATGTTAGTTCCTAGCTCTGTTGTGTCTCCAACTCTACAGATAGTGTAGTAGAAAAACTGGGGGGCCCCAAATGCTTCTTTTTCTGAATTTAATTTTTTTGGAGTATAGTTAATTAACAGTAATGTGCCAGCACCACTTATTGAAGAGGCTGTCTTTTCTCCACTGTACATTCTTGCCTCCTTTGTCACAGATTAGTTGACTATAGACGCGTGGGTTTAATTCTGGGCTTTCTATCCTATTCCACTGATCTATATTTCTGTCTTTGTGCCAGTACCATATGGTTTTGATGACTGTAGCTTTGTAGTATAGTTTGAAGTCAGGGAGCCTGATTCCTCCAGCTCCATTTGTCTTTTTCAGGATGTCTTTGGCTATTCTGAGTTTTTTGTGCTTCCAAACTGGACAGCCGCATGTAAAACAATGAAACTAGAACACTTCCTAACACCATGCACAAAAATAAACTCAAAACGGATTAAAGATCTAGATATAAGACCAGATACCATAAAACCCTTAGAGGAAAACATAGGCCAAACACTCTCTGACGTAAGTGATAGCAACATCTTCTCAGATCCATCTGTCACAGTAAGGACAATAAAAAGAAAAATAAACAAATGGGACTTAATTAAACTTCAAAGTTTCTGCACAACAAAGGAAATGCTAAACAAAACGAAAAGATAACCCACAGAATGGGAGAAAATATTTGCAAATGAATTGACTGACAAGGGATTAATCTCCAAAATTTACAAACACCTCCTACAGCTCAATACCCCCCCAAAAAAAACCAGACAACCCCATCGAAATATGGGCAGAAGATCTAAACAGACAATTCTCCAAAGAAGACATACAGATGGCCAAAAAACACATGAAAAGATGTTCAACATCACTCCTTATTTGAGAAATGCAAATCAAAACCACTGTGAGGTACCACCTTACACCAGCCAGAATGGCCATTATCCAAAAGTCTACAAACAATAAGTGCTGGAGAGGGTGTGGAGAAAAAGGATCCCTGTTACACTGCTGGTGGGAATGCAAATTGGTGCAGCCACTGTGGAAAACAGTATGGAGATTCCTCAGAAAACTCAAAATAGAATTACCATTTGATCCAGCAATCCCACTCCTGGGCATCTATCCAGAGGAAACCATGACTCGAAAAGACACATGTACTCCAACGTTTATTGCAGCACTCTATACAATAGCCAAGTCATGGAAACAACCTAAATGCCCACCAACAAAAGCGTGGATAGGGAAGATATGGTACATACACACAGTGGAATATTATTCAGCCATTAAAAGAAACGAAATAACAACATTTATAGCAACATGGATGGACCTAGAAATTATCATGTGAAGTGAAACCAGTCAGACAATTAGACACCAACATCCAATGCTACCGCTTATATGTGGAAGCTAAAAAAAGGACACAATGAACTTTGCTGAACAGATACTGACTCACAGACTTTGGAAAACCTATGGTTTCCAAATGAGACAATCTGGGGGGTGGGGGGATGCACCGAGGGTTTGGGATGGCAATGCTATCAAATTGAATTGTGATGATTTTTGTACACCTATAATTGTAATAAAATTCATTAAGTAGTGGGAAAAAAATTAACAACGTTGTGTTTGTTTCAGGTGTACAGCAAAGTGAATCTGTTATACATATAAATTTATCTATCCATTCTTTTTTTCCTGTATAGGTTATTGCAAACTATTGAGTAGGTTTTCCTGTGCTATGCAGTAAGTTCTCATTAATCATTTATTTTATACAGCAGTGTGTATATGTTGTCTCTACCCTCCTAATTCTTCCCTGCCCCAACAGTTTCACCTATGGTAACTATAACATTGGTTTTGAAATTTGTGAGTTTGTTTCTGTCCTTAAATAAGAATATAAATAGGTGCAACCACTATGGATGTCTGTATGGAGCTTTCTTAAAAAAAAATAAAACTGATATAGACCTACCATATGATCCAGCAACCCCACTCCTGGGCATATATCCAGAGAAAACTAATTCAAAAAGATACATCCACCCCAATGTTTATTGCAACACTATTTATAATAGCCCAGACATGGAAGCAACCTAAATGCCAATCCACAGAAGAATGGATAAAGAAGATGTGGCACATATATACAAAGGAATATTTTTCATCCATAAAAAGAATGAAATAATGTCATTTGCAGGAACATAGATGGACCCAACTTCTTTTTATTTGTACTGTGTCTGTTGCTTTCAGTCCAAGCCAGCAGTGTTTCTGTTGACATGAGTCACTCAAAATTTTGTGATCCACCTATGAATCTCACTGAGGTTCACTCCATTAGACAAAAGGCACGCTCAGAAATATCTTCAAGCTGTTTGAGGTTTGTTTGGTTTGGTTTGGTTTGGATTTGGGTTTTTATTGCAAGAACCTGACAGCCACAAATTTAATCTCACCTTAGGGCCTTTTGTTTGACTGAATAGTACTTTAGGGCACCTCCCTTAATCAGACTGAGCTCTTAACAAGACTTTTGAGTCATACCACTGGTTCTATCTTTAAATTATGTTTTCTGGACAGCATCTGGAATTCAATTTATGCTCAGAATATATTTCATAATTTTAATTTCACCTGCCACCTGGATGAGGTTAAGAATTTTCAAAAACATTAACACCTGGCTTCTTTTAACCTCCCTTCCCTCAGTTCTCTCTCTTCCATTATGTTACTGCAGAAAAAAAAAACAAAAACAACAGATAAGATCTTCAGCACATTGCTTGAAAATCTATGTATATAGATCACTCAGTTCATAAGGCACATTTTCTACTTTCCATGTTCCTAGAGGCAAGAGAAATGTCAGGCTTCCCTCTGCTTATATAATAAGGACTCTCCCTCCCCACTTCCTACACTTTTCAAGAGCATGTTCCCCACTTCCTTTTGAGGCCTCACTGGTGGTATCTTTAAAATTTGTATTTCTGCTAAAAGTGAGTTCAAGGCAGTTTAAGCTTTCACTAACCCTCTTTTCAAAGCACACTGTCTGGTTCCAAAACCACTCCCACATTTTAAGATTTTATATGACAGCCCTCCACCTTCACGTACAAGATTTGTATAATTTATCTATTAGTATGTAACAAGTTATTCACATACACCCCAAATCAGTATAAAACAACAAACATTATCTTACAGTTTTTGTGGTTTAGCAATCCAGAAACAGCTTAGACTATGATTCAGGTTCTTTCACGAGGTTGCAGTAGTGTGCTGAAGCTGCAACCATCTTGAAGTTCAAATGCGGAAGGACCCACCTCCAAGCTCAGCCTTTAAACTTTAATTGGCTATTCACTGGAGACTAGGTCCTTTCCACCTGGGCCTCCCCATATGGCAGTTCAAAACAAGGCACCTAGTTTCTCTCAGAATTGAATGAGAGTCCTTTCTCTCCCTCCCTCTCTACCCCCTGCTTCCCTCTCTCTCTCTCTCCCTCCTCCACCCCTTTCCCTCAATAAGTGATAATTTTATGGTAATCTAATATTGAATATAACATCTTGTTACATTTCCAAATTCTGTTGAGTAAAATCAAGCCACAGTGTCCACCCAGCTCACATTCAATGAAATGGGACTCCACAAATACTGGGAGGTGGGGATCACTATGGTCAGTTTAGAGCCTACCTACTACAAATAAAAGTCTCTTTAGATGAACAAGAACTGCAATGGGTGAAATCTAATTTTCTCAGAATAAAATAAACTCAGTGTTCTAGAAACTTGTGTCTTCAACAAAATCAGAGCTTAGATAGAACGTGTGACTAATCACTCTCTGCCAAAAGCCTTGAGCTAAACAGGTGCAAATGGACTTGAAAGATAAGGGCTTAAGCAGACCAAGGTGAGGGGTCTTGGCTGAATCTTGTTGAACATCTCCCAGCTGCGGAATTCTTGCTCCCTCCTTAAATAAAGAAACATGTTAATTTATAACCACCGCGAGTTTTATTGACTTCAGCAAAAAACGCCACAAAGACAATTCTGAAATGGAGTCTCAGTAAAAGTATATAAATGCATGTTTTTTTTTTTGTTGTTTAGGGGTTAGGATCAGAGGTCATTAGAAGGAGGGTATTAGGAGGGGGATATCAGAGTGGTATGAATTCTTCCAGATTGAAGTAAGTGAGGCAAGGTTTTGAGCAAGTAAGTGTTGTGCATAAAATATTCTGCAGTTACAGCTGTCTAAGTACGGGGGAGGTTGTCCCAGGTTTCAACAGCCACCACTTAATTTGCGACACATTAATAACATCATTGCCTAATGGAATATATTACACATTTAGCCCCAAAGTCTTATATTTATTCTGTGAGATAAAAATGGAAATGTGACTAGAGAGCTCATTGCAAAATGTATAAATTCAAAGATTGAAATGGCTAGTAGCATGTATGTGTATAATATATAATTTGGACTCTAGAGCCAGAAGCCTGTGTATAAATCCAGCTCTGTCACTCCCTGAATACATGACGTTGATCAAGTTGCTTTACCTCTCTATATCTCAGTTTCATATGTTTAAAATAGGATAAAAATACTACCTATGCTATGTGATGGTTCTGAGGATTAAATGAGTTAACATATGTAAATCACTTAGGTAGTGTGGGGTACAGAGTTAATTACTAAATAATGGCAGTTTTTATGATTCTGATAATGATGTCATTGTTCATATCAAAAAGTACTTTCTGCCTATGCTTATTTCAACCCACCCTCATATAATCTAAATCAAACAACACAATAAATGCTAAAAGAGAATAGCATTTATATACTCACTATCCATAGGATGTTGAACAGTTATTTCATTCTAGCATTGGATATTTCTGGTGTGAGGTATTTCATCTTTGGGTTTCTTGGGCAGTTAGTAGCACGGAGTGCTCTAGGACACAGTTTTCTAGCCTTCAGGGTTAAGTCTATAACAAAGCATACTCAGTAACAGTGTCTGTCTCTTTAAAGCTTCATTTTTCTCTTAGCTTGGGAGTTCAGGGGTTTTAGTGTATTTTAGAAAGTCTTTACTTATTAACAGATGACTTCTATTAATTTGTGGAGAAAATTAGATATTATGACAGCTAATGCCAAAACCTTATAAGCTATACCTCCAGAAACCTGATAGAAAATCTCACTTCTCTGCCTGTCCTCTTTAATTTTTCATTCTGTAATGCTGTTTCTAGTGCGATATCACAGTCAGTAAATTTTTCACTCCAGGTCTTGGCCAGAAGCCAGGTGGTTTTAAAGTCACTTGCTCAGGCAAAAAAAAAGAATAGTACACTTGGAGTGGAAGTATCCTGGAGGGCATTGTTGCAATTAGATAGATGAATGACAGTGGGTTTTAATTAGAACACTAGGTACACACTCCATATCATCCTAAGAAACTGCACTCACAGAGTGAGGTAGTGTAACACTACTGAGTCGATATCCTGCAGATCTGTAAGCACAATTTCTGGGTGGGAGTCATTTTAATTTCACTTATTTATACCTTTGCTATTTTTAATAGATAGAATCATTCTTGATTAACCCCATAGGACAGTTCTATAATCAAATTAATTTTTAAAATCAGTCAGAGGAGGGAAAAGAATGAGCATTATGAAGATGGACAGTAATGTCATTTTTTATGTCCTACACTCAGCAATACTATTACCCTGTTCTTCTTAACATAGGACCTATGCCTAAAAAAAAAAAGTAACAGTTTTCTGCAGACTTGCTTCACATCACATGCTCATAAAATCAAGATGAACATGTTATTTCTCCACTTCCTCTAAAGACTGCAAATCAAACTTTGAAGCAAGTCCATAAATATAAAGATTTACAGGTAAAATGCAATAACAAATAACACTAAAAATAAAATCTCTTCATAATAAAACTACTCCTGTATCTTCATTTTCTTGCTTATCCATTGAATCATTCATTCAACAAGTTTTTCTTGATAGTCAACACCATGCCTATACTAAATGCTTTGAAGCCATTACAAAAGATTCTAGAAATATAAGAGAATAGAATACGATCCTAATAACTACTATGGTCTAAATACTTGTGTCCCCACAAAATTCATATGTTGAAACCTAATGCCCAAGGTGATGGTATTGGGAGGGAAGCCTTCAGAGGGGATGATGTCATGAAGGTGGAGCCCTCATGAGTGGCATTAGTGCCCCTAGAGAGACCCAAGGATGCTCCCTGCGCCTTTCTCACCAGATGAGGTTACAATGAAAAGATGGTCATCTAGGAAGCTGGTTCTCACCAGACACTGAACCCATCAGTGCTATCATTTTCCAGCTCCTAGAAGTGTTAGAACTATCTTTATGTTGTTTATAAACTACCCATTTTATAGTATTTTGTTATAGCAGAATGAAGAGACTAACAAAATATTCAATAGGTGATTCTTAGAAAAAGAGAATATAGAAATCTAACAATATGATTGTAAGTTATAACAATATAGCAAACCAAAATTTGTCCATCAAACAAGACTTCTTGGATAAACAAGCAATATTTCATACTCTGTACATTGCTCAACAAACAGCTGCTCTGACTTCGCAAAACAGAGTTACAGAGATTAGACATATCTGTTGGACATTTGGGGAAAAGTTATAGAAAGTCTGTTGCAAGGGTACTTATTGTTCTAATTTTGCAGACCAGGGTCTTCCCAAACCCCGACAGAAAATCATCTTGGATCTTCTGCCAGCTCCATCCACCTTTACAACAATGGAAATCTAAAGCCCAGATACATTATCTATGTCTCCCATGGCTAAAGTCATCAGGGTCTACTCAGCCCCCTATCCATCACATATTTTTTTCTCTCCTTTCAAACTCCTGTCCTCCCCACTCCCCAAACTAAACTTTGCTTGACTGTGGGCCTCATTCAATGCTTCTACTGCACCCACACATCCACCTCTTTTGTCTTCCACACTTTTCTATCTCCTTACCCTAACAGATATTCTAAAATTTGGTTATATTTTGAAGACATTGTTTTCCTTGCAATTGTCTGGAATGGACATCATTATATATTATTAGTAAATATAGTAGCCATTTATTGAAAATTTCATCTAGAAACCTTGATAAGGAATTTACAAATATTACATCTTTTAATTTAGGTAATTCTCACAATAACCTATTATTTCTAACTTATAGCTAAAGCAAATAAGACAGAAAGTAGTTATACAATTTGCACCAAAACACAGAGCTACAAAGTAGCACGACTAGATTCAAATAAAGATTGTCTGCCTCTAAAACCTTACTCTTCTTAGAAGTAAGGTTTTTATTTTGATGTAATTCCAGACTTATAGAAAAGTTATAAAAATAATACAGTGAGTTCCTAGTACCCTTACCTAGAATTTACATGTTAGTATTTTATTACATTTGTTTTACCTTTTTCTTTCTCTCTTTATTTCCCTCTTTACTGAAACATTTGAGGGTAGGTTTCAGATATGACACTCATTTAATCCTGCATACATTACTATTTACTGTCTTAATATAAAGACCATCCTCTTTCATACATAACATCCTTTCTTCTAAAAGGAAAGCCAGGATGATGAGTTGCATTCAATGTTATCCATTTACTTTCCCTAATCTGTGTCCTTCTATTTCATGGTATTGACATTTTTGGTTTAACTTTTTAGAATGTACCTCAACTGGGGTTTGTTTCATTCAGAACCTTTCACCACATCTACCGTATTCTCACTTTCTCATCACAAACAGTAGATCTGCTTTTCCAAAGACTGATGATAACACAGTAGTAGAATGAATATTTACCTTCTGGATTATTTTTCTTAAAGAGGTTTCCAAAATTGTATTCACTTCAATTCACACAAAATTGGGATCTGTCTCTGCCACAGATATTTCCCTTCAACATATTCAGATGGAATAAACTAACTCTCCTCACCACCAAAGTTAATACTCAATGGTGCCAACATCCACCACAAGTCAGAAATTCAGTGCCACCCTAGGTTTCTTTGTCTACTCTCACCTATGATTGTCACTAAATCTTATCCATACTACTTATCAAAGTTTCTAGAGTAAGTCTCCTTTTCTCTTCCTCCCCTTCATCACTGTATTTCCCAATCTCTTATCCTCTCCTTCCTGGACTATAGCCAAGTACACCTTATCTTCCAATCTCCAGCCTTGCTCCCTCCATCATCCATATCCTTTCTACTGTTCTTTTTTCAGTACTACACAAAGGACTGCATAACCCAGTTGCTTAAAATGAGTCAGTGGTTTAGCATATACCTGTTAGGATAGAGCCCAAATTTCCTGAAGTGTCATAAAAACTGAGTCCCTGATTGACTGCTTCTCCAACCTCACCTCCTGCTGCTTCAATAAAGCTTACTGTAACCATGCCCTCCCCATTCCTTCTGTTCATGTCAATTATTTCAAACCCTCATTATCTCAAAACATTCATCATAAGTACCAGGGAATTTTATAACTCTTAAGACTTGGCACATGCAGTTTTCTTTCTTTGCCTGAGAAAACATACTTCACCATCCCCATCTGATGGATTTCTGTTCAAACTTAAAATCAATACAATCTCTTTGTGGGGGTGTTTGTTCTCAACTTTATTTATCTACAATTTCCTGAATAGACATTATTATGCTCTTGGTGCTTAAATATTTACCTTTGTAAACACTGCCTTTGTCCCCCAGTAACCCTTGTACCCCCAGAAGACCGCAGACGCTTTGAGAGCAGCGGTTGCGTCTTGATTATTTAATATCCCTGCAGCCTGGACAGTAGCAGGTATTTGCTGAATTAATGTAAATCCTGCCCCATGAGTCCCAAATCTTTCCAAAATTTAATGAAACCAGTTTTGCTGGAAGGAAAAATACGAAAGGTATCAGTCTTCGTCCATAGCAGGAAACTACATTCCACTTTGATTGTTCATGGGAAAATAACTTATTAAAAGGACTACTTTCAGAGGTATAGACAAGGTTCAGGGGACAAATTATGGGTATTGCATCACCCAGGCACTACCTAGAGCCCAAGGAGGGCTGGAGGCACAGAGGAGGAACTATGAGCAAAGCAATATATAAGGTGGGACACAGCCACTGCCAGGAGCTCAACAGAAAAGCAGAGAGTGATGGGGGTACCCCTCTCCCCGGTTCTCCTATGCTCCCAGCTCAAGCTGGATTCCCACACCGGCTGGCTGATCCCACTAAAAAGCCAGTTGACAAGGGAGTTCAGATGATGCTATCTCTGGGAGTCAGCCTTCCGGCCTAAGAATGGATCTAAGTTGGATAATGATAGTATCAACATGACAGATAAGAAAAACTGTGCAGCAGAGAGGGTTGCTATTTGTTGTGCTCTCTACTTCCCAGATATTCTTACAAGCACTTTATATCTGTCTCTTTTAATCCTCACCACAATCCCGTATTATAGCATTGTCTCCTCTCTAAAAAAAGGAAACAAACTTAAGAGAAATTAAAATGACTGGTCTCAGTTCATCCATAGCTAATAATGTGTTATCAGCCCCAACACTGACTCCCTGTCAGAAGTCAAGTAAAAATGTATAGATGAGCTAGATTTGCTATTGAATCACAAGGGCTCTCCTCTGGACCAGAAACTTCCAAGGTGGATCATAAGTAGAGAGAGGTAGATAATTCAATATGACGCTGCATCATGATTTCCTTACCGCATTCTTAAGTCCATTGTAGTTTTTGCCTTACAAATAGAAAAATAAAGAAGGGTGATGGTATAAAGTTGAGGTTTCTATGACCCACAATTATCAAGGCTATTTCTCTTTATTTACAAATCCACCACAGCAGAAGAAAGCAATTTTATACTATCTTCCATATTTTGAAAAGAAATGTGCCTGTTTTAGATTTTAAGCACTTCTTTTCACCAGATAATTCTTTAACACTGGAGTTGCAAGCCAGTTTGCCCTCAGATACTGAGCCTATAAATTTAATTATTAATAGAATATTTCAGTGCAATCTTCCCTAAAACAATATGTAAGCCCTAAGAGTTTGTTTAGAAAGTGATTTCACATGCATATACCCAGACCATATCATTAATGGAGATTTTTACCTAATAATTTGAAAAGAATCCAACTATACACATTTCAGAGTCAGGACACAAATACAGGTAAAAGATAGTAAAGTAAGACCCAGGAGAAAAGTTTAAAGAAATTGGCATTATATATCCTATAAAAGAAAAAAAAAAAAACGAGTAGAATCTAAGTACAGGTCTCTTATAATGTGAAATACACAGAGACGATGATAACTGCTATCGTTCGATCATTCTGTGTGTAAAGTCCAGTGCTAGGCACTCTAGAAAATACAAAGGTAGGCAAATGTAGTCACTGCTCAGGATGGGGCAACATTCTTGCAGAAACACCCCAAATGTAATATTTACTGTTTTAAGTGTTATAACAGGTGCTTTGTAAAAAGTTGAACATTGATTCCACCATGATGTTAACCACCATTATCTCCTGCATAGATTACTGTAATAGCCTCTTGTCTATTTCCACTGTTGGCCATCCACAATCTAGCAGATACAGCAGCCAGAGGATCCTCTTAGCATGTAAGTCCAAGCATGTCACTTCTCTTCTCACACCCTCCAAAGGCCTCCAGCCCATTCTTTCCATGGCCTCCAAGGCTCTCAGTGGTTTGGCTCCTCATTGCCACTCCTACATTTTCTCCTTCACTCACTGGGCCTCAGCCTCATTTGTCTCCATATTTTCCCTCCCTGCTGCCACATACACTCAGCATTTGTAGTTTCTGTTCTCTCTTCCTAGAAGATTTCCCCTGCAATAATTGAACCCAGAAAATGGTGTCTCAGTTGAAGCAAAGAAAATGAATTCAACTTTCCTCCATCTTTTTTGTTCTTTTTTTTTTGTTCATCTTTTTTGTTCATATGGATTGTAGGACGCTCCCCCATATTGGTGAAGGCGATCTTCTTTATGAAGTCTAGTGATTCAAATACTATTTTCTTTGGGAAATGCCTTCAAAGATACACCAGAAACAATCTTTTACCAGCTCTCTGGGTATCCCGCAGCTCATTAATTCATAAAATCCAGCATCACAGATGGTTTTCTCAGTTACTTCACTCAACTCTCCTCTCCCATGTATCAGCTCCTCAGCACAATTTTTCCTGACCTCTTATGGAGAAAGGCAGTTTCTGACACTCTCAATCCTTTACTTTTCTTTGCAGAAGTTACTTTTCTTTGCAGAAGTTACTTTGCTTTACTTTTCTTTGCAGAAGTTACACTAGTTGTTATTATATTTATGTCCCATTGCATATTAACTTATTATCTGTCTTCACCCTCCACACACTCTTAAAGATAAGGTCCTGAGAGCAGGAACTTTACCTTGGTCATAGTTTCATCTCTAGTGCCTTGAACAGCATCTGGTGATATATGGAGCACAAAAGTTCTTGATGAGCAGACAAATTCCTAATTTTTGTTTTAGGGGAATGGGGTGTTATTTATTGCTTCAAGTATTTTTTAGTTTTCAAAAGAGCAAAATAGTTGAACCAGGTTTTGCAAAATCTCTAAGGTTCTAAATAGGATGAAATAAAAGAAAAATAAGAAAAAGCATCACAGTATTAGACAGATTTGAAGGTAGGAAAGTGTAACTTTTAATAATAATGACAAATTGAGATTGATGGGAGCAGAGGAAGTCTAAAGAAGAACAGTAGAGATAAAATTAGAACAGTGAGGTGTCATGGGATCATGAATAATCTTAAATACCACATTTGTACATTGTGTACTTAGCATGGGAAATGATGGAATGGCATCTGTCTTTCAGGAAATTTAATTTTGCCTACCACATGCAGAAAAAAAAAATGGGAGAAAGGAAGATGAAACTGAGAACCTTGGCAATTGTGTAGACATGAAAGAGAACTTCCAAAAAAGAGAGTTGCAGTAAGAACGAAATGAGATCAGGAAATAAAAGAGGAGTACAGGATCTAGGGGTAAGAAAGATATATTTCACTTCAAAGATTGAATTCAATGATCTGATGAAAATAAACAGTAAATCCTGTTCTGAAGTAGCAGCCCAAGACTACTAACTGAATTGGGATTTTTCAAGGAAAAAAATGTGTGGAAGAAATAAGAGAAACAGCTCAAGGACTTAAAATTCTGAAATGTTCACATTTCTGAAGCATAATGGAAAAAAAAGGAAATAAGGAATCAGACTGATGAGACTGATACAATCAGAGAGGAAGTGTGGGAGTATTTAAGACTTAGAAACTAAGAAAGGAGACTTTTAGGACAAGATAATCAAAGAGGCAAATGGGTAAGAGGCAAATGGGTAAGAGTCAGTGAGATGAGACAAAGGAGATGCTCTGGACTTGGCAAGTCTGTCTTAACTGATGAACCTTCCTGGAAAATGTTGTGCAAAGAGGTGAGGTAATGATGCAAATACCATAGGAATGAGTAATAGAAAGTCATGGATGGGGAGTTCTCATTGTGGCACAGCGGAAATGAATCCATGAGAATGAAGGTTTGATCCTTGGCCTCACTCAGTGGGTTGGGGATCCGGTGTTACCATGAGCTGTGGAGTAGGCTGCAGATGCAGCTTGGATCCCACATTGCTGTGGCTGTGGTACAGGCCAACAGCTGTAGCTCCCATTCGACTCCTAGCCTGGGAACTTCCATACACTGTACCCGCAGCCCTAAAAAGCAAAAAGCCAAAAAAAAAAAGTTATGAAGAGTACTTAAAATCAAAATTTAATATGGTACTTAAAATACAATCAAAATTCCTAATGCCTCTCAAAATTGTCCATGAATTGTCTTATGTTTGTCTCTCCTCTCACTCTTTCTTCTCTCTTCACTCTCTCTTTGCTCCAGACACACTAGCTTTCTTTCAGTTCTTCATAGGCACAAAGTCATTCTCCCATTTGCATTGCCCCCAGCTTGTTCCTCTACTTGGAATGCTTGTTCCAAGCACCACCTAATGGTCAACAATTTCCCACAACTCAGGTCTTTAGTGTAACACTCTTTAAGAGGCTTTCTCTGACTTTCCAGTGTGATAGAGCCTCTACTAAGGTCACTTTTTGTCACATCTCTCTGCTTTACTTCATAAGGCACATATCATTCACTGAAATCATCTTTCTCAGTATTAATTTATAGTTTGCCTCTTCTGTTCTCCAGAAGAACATTCACTGTTCTTACTCATTCACCGATTATGTTCTTGACACCTGGAATCTTCTTAAGCACATTACAAGACAAAACAAACCAAAAAAACCCAATAAATATTTCAGGAAAAGAAACAGGAAAAGAAATGTCTGCATTTCCTCTGAGGATTCCCTATTTTTGTTACTGCCAGTATATCAAAAACCATTAACCCTGGACTCCTCAAGCTGCCCACGTTCAGTCCTTTGTCACTACTAATGGAATGGAAGCTGCTCTTTCCCACCCTTGACACATTAAGTTCCATTCAGCTTTTTTCTCAAATTAGTCTGTTTTGAATTGACATGTTGGTAGATCCAATTGGTGGACCTTGGTCATAGGCATAAACTCTGGAAGGCAAGGAAAGCACTTTTCTAGCTTTTAATTTGATAAAGCAAAACTTTGAAGGTAGGATGAATATGATAAAAAGTCTACCACATACCTGTCCTCTCTGTGTTACTGCCCTAATCACAGTATATCTTAAGTTGTTTGACTTTTATTTGTTTCACTAACTCCAAGAAGACAGGGGCCATGCTTATCTCATTCACTGCTATTTCTGTAAGAGCTAGCAGAGAGTTCGATATATAGGAAATACTACAAATATTATTTATTGAATGAATGAGAAAATGGGTTGAAATTGGGGCTTGAAGATAGATAGTGTGAAACAGCTGTTAGAATTATAATGTAGGAATTATAACTGAGAATCATTAGAGAAGACTAGGAATTGCTGTGTTGCATTTTGGATCCTGCCAAGTTTAGGGAGAACACACTTGTGGTGGAACTGACTGTTAATATTTAGTGAGTTTCTAAAGTGAAGCTAAGAAGCCAGGGAAGGAGAACTTAGGGATCTAAACCAGTTTGTAGTTGCAAAAGGATTTTTGGGCAGAAGACTAAAAAGAGTTTGAGCTCAAAGAAAATCATTGAACATAGAATTCAGGTTGCTTAACGAACAAGCTAAACCAGAAAAGGGATGGATAGCCTATGAGAATATGGAGAGATGAAATGACTAAAGATAATGATAAAGGCAAAGATACATTTAGTATAAAATAGTAGGAAGATACGTTTACTCTACTTTTGCTCAAATTATCATAGCTGAGTCTATTGCTCCTCCCATTCTTAGTCCTGTCCACTCTTATGCAACAATTTTAATAAAAGGAGTCACAAATCACCATGCTCTGTAACCCATTTCCTTTCACAGGCAGAGTTGCCGAGAATTAAATTGCCTAGTCAGACCCACTTGTGGTCCCCTTCTGTTTTTTTTTCTCTTTGTCATCAGGAGCCAACGTCCATAGCTATTGCTGTTTGTTTGTCCTCCATTTCTTTTCTTCTCCTCTCCACATTTGTTTGCAAATACTTATCTTCCACTGCTCAATCTTTAGAACTGCTTATCTGTTTTAGGTCCTGTCTCTTATTTCTTAACAGATTGCCTCTGAAATGCTGAAATATGCTCAGAATGCTGCCCATATATTCTAGGAGCTTGTCATTTTGCCCTGTATATGACTATTCTCATCCTGAAGACCAGAAGGATGCCCCAATTACTGGTATAGCAAAAGGCTCCTATATGATCTCAAAAACGGAATTGCCATCATCATGACTCTTTCATCTTGGCCACCATTTGGGTGGCCAAGCACTGGGCTGTGTTTTAGACTGAATGTTTGTGACTCCCCACAAATTTATATTTGAAGCCATAACCCCTTCCAGTGTGGTAGTGTTTGGAGGTAGGGCCTTTAGGAGGTAATTAGAGCTAGAAGAGGTCATGAGGGTGAGACCTCCATGACTGGGTTAGATTAGAGTACTTATAAAAAGAGGAAAAGAACGGAGGATGTGTGCTCCCTCTCTCTCTGATGAGGACACAGTGAGAAGGAAGCCATCTGCAAGTAAGGAAGAAACATCTTACCAGAACTCCACCATGCTAGCACCTGGTCTCAAATTTCCTGACTCCAGAATTTTGAGAGATAAATATCAGTTTTTAAGCCACCCAGTCTATGGTATTTGTTATGGCAGCTCAGGCTAACTGGGATGGGCCCTCTCATCATTATACATATTGATTTTGCCTGAGATGTGACTGAACTGCCTTTGCCCCTTGGGCTCTACGCCAAGTTCATTTTGTTCTCCTCTGGAGTCAGGTCATTCTCTACTGCAAGGTCATCTCCTCCATCACATAGTCCTGAAAACAGATAATATTGTGGTTTATGCCCATTTCCTTTTTTTTGTTGTTGTTTTTTTTTTTTCTTTTCTTTTCTTTTTTTTTTTTTTTTTTTTTTTTTTTTTTTTTTTTTTTTTTTTTTTTTTTTTTTTTTTGGCTGCCCTGCAGCATATGGAGTTCCAGGGATCAAATTCGAGCTGTAGTTGCGACCTAAGCCACAACTGCGGCAATGAAGGATCCTTATCCCACTGAGCCTGGCTGGGGATTGAATCTGTGTCCCAGTGCTCCCAAGATGTGCCAATCCCACTGCACCACAGCAGCAACCCTTATGCCCATTTCTTAGGCTATGAGAGAAGTCACAAAATTAAAGGATGGCCTAGTTTAAATTGCACTAACAAAAATCGCTGAAATCTCAATGACTCAAAGCTAGATCAGAAAATTTCTGTAATGGCCAGATGGTAACTTTTCAGTGAGTGCCAATGTCTGTCACAACTACTCTGCCATTGTAACATGAATGGCATCATAGTTAATCCATAAGCAAATGAGCATGGCTGTGTTCCAATAAAATTTTACTAACAAAAAACAAACAAATCAGACCTTAGTTTGCTGACCACAGACTTAAAGCGATGAGGATTTATATCATTTTTATGTTTTCTCATTAAAAATTAGATGGATGATCTGTTCCAAATTGTCACTGTTGGTACTCTAGGAACCCACAAAAGAGCCAAAATCTACAACTCTACTTTTAATTGTAACAAAGGCAAAAGTGTACTGAAAGATACCCATTTTTTCTTATTCTTCTGTTCAGAAGCGGCATATATCATTTTCACTTGGATTTCATCAGTTCATACATATCACATGTTAACTCCCAAGTTTAACTGGGCAGGGAAGTATTAATTTCCTACAGAGGAGGGAAACTAAGAATTGGTGAAGAATAATACAATGGACCACAAGGATATGTGGTCAGAGAGGATATCTCAAGTTAAAAATTCTTGGCACATTTTTAGATAATGAAGATGTTCAAAGTCATATGCTTTAAGAGAGCTGAAGAGAAATGGCATCTCACTGAAGATAACTGGGATTGAAATCTGTATACCTCAAAGTCCATTGGTATACATATTGAAGTGAAGACTAGCTATACTTTGTATCAGTAAAAAAGATCAAGAAAAATTACCCAATATGTAACTTCAATAATGTGCTAGATTTGTGTAGCTCTTAAGCTCCCTTAATATACTTGCCCAGTATTGGGAGGCAGGAAAGAGATATTATAAAAAAAATAATAATAATGTAAACAGTATAATCTATTCTTGATATACACCAGAATATATCAGAAGTCCAAATTGGTTGACCTAATTATTTATTTGGTATTTACCTATCTACCTATCTCCACCTACCTATATTCACAATTTAAGGTTTTAAAATAACCACCTGTATCAATTAAATATCATCATATCCATTTGAAAAATGAAAAACCAGTGGTACAATTTTGATGTGAAAGTGTTTCACTATTTTAGTGGTGCATTAGTAAAGACCAATTTAAGAATAAGCTTTTTTTTTTCTCTTAGCATTGTGGAATAAGACAGGAAAATGAAAAAAAAATGGTAAGCATGGATTATCACAGTTGTTCTGGTAATTTTTTTTCTCCAAAATGCACTGGAGAAATAGTTATTATAATCAAAGTTTCTAAACCAATAGCTCTTAATCCACTCTTCTGCATTCATAAAATCACATCAAAATATAAGGATGGAGAATTAAAATGTATAGAAATAACCTTGGGCAGACTAACTTTTTTAACAAAATAAAACATTCATAATTATTGTTTGCTTTGGGTTTTTTTTGTCAAATATTTTTGGTAATAAGTTGCTTGCAACTTGCATCACCCAGAATGGTTAAATGGGAATGCTACCAGGGCATTCTAACTGAAACACAGTCATAATCCTATCAACTATTATAATCAGCATTTGATTCATGGTCTAACTGGTAGAGTTAAACCCAGTCAGTGTTTGTTTGTTTAATCAGGTAAGGGCAACTCTAGGAGAAAAATGCCTTGGTCTCCGCCTCCAATGTATAATTTTGTGAATATAGTTGATTGTTGAACAACACAGAGATTAGGGCTGCCAACCCTCAGTAATGAAAAATCCACATATAACTTTTCAGTCATCCTTCCATATCTGGAGTTCCATACACACCAATTCAATCGAATTGGGTTTTGTAACCCAATCTGAATGGGAATGGGAGAAAATCTTTGCAAGTGTAGTGGCTGACAAGGGATTAATCTCCAAAATATATAAAAATTTCATACAGCTTCATCAAAAACACAAACAAAAACCTAATAAAAAAATGCTCAGACGATCGAAATAGAGGTTTCTCCAAAGAAGACAGCCAAAAAGCACATGAAAAGATGCTCAACATCACTAAATATTAGAGAAATGAATGGCTATCACTGAAAGTCTACAAATAGTAAAGGCTAGAGATAATGTGGAGAAAAGGGAACCCTACACTGTTGATGGGGATGTAAACTGGAAAACCAGTATGGAGCATAGGGTGGGGTTTCCTTAAAAAACTAAATATAGAACTACCACATGATCCAACAATCCCACTCCTACGCATCTATCTGGAGAAAACCATAATTCAGAAACACACATGTGGAGTTCCATCGTGATGCAGTGGAAACGAATCCGACTAGGAACCATGAGGTTGGGGGTTCAAGCCCTGGCCTCGCTCAGTGGGTTAAGGATCCGGCATTACTGTGAGCCGTGGTGCAGGTTGCAAACACAGCTTGGATATGATGTTGCTGTGACTGTGGTGTAGTCCGGTATCTGTAGCTCCAGTCTGACCCCTAGCCTGGGAACCTCCATATGCCATGAGTATGGCCCTAAAAAGAAAAAAAAAAAAATACATGCACCTCAATGTTCATTGCAGCACTATTTACACTAGCCAATACATGGAGACAACCTAAATGTCCATTAACAGAGGACTGGATAAAGAAGATGTGGTACCTATATACAATGGAATATTACTTAGCCACAGAAAATGATATAATGCCATTTGCACCAACATGGAGGGACCAAAAGATTATAATACTAAGAGAAAATAGACAAAGACAAATATAATGAGATTACTAACATGTGGAATCTAATTTAAAATGATACAAAAGAACTTATTCACAGAAGAGAAATAAGCTCAAATATTTACAAACCAAACTTATTGTTACTAAAGGGGAAATGACGGGGGGGGGGTATGAATAAATTAGGAGGATGGGAGTGGCATATACATGCTAGTATATACAAAATCATTAAGAAATAAGGACATACTTTTAGTACAAGGAAATCTAGTCAATATTCTGTGATGGCCTGTATGGGAGAATAATCCGAGAAAGAATGGATATATGTATATGTATAACTGATTCACTTTGCTGTACACCTGAAGCTAACATAATGTTGTAATTAAACTATATTCCAATAAATTCCTTGATTGGGTTGTGTAGTACTGTAAAACATATTTATTGGAAAAAAGTGTCTGTGTATAAGTGAACCTATGCAGTTCAAACCCATGTTGTCCAGGAATCATCTGTAATTACCTTATGAATCTAGAGTGAAAGATGGAGAAAGAATGCAATAGGCCTATCATGCAAAGGAACTTGGCTTTTACTTTGTTTTATGTGCTTTGTTACTTTTTTATTTGTGAGAAAATGTGTGTGGGATAAGGGAATAGGGCATGGCATGATTAAAAAAAAATCAGGGAAACCAAAAGAAGTGCCTCATAAAAATATGACCCTTAATTTCCTGGCCATTTTGCTTATTTTACATTGGAATAGAGAAAACAGAGCTGTTCAGGGAAAGTTTATCATTTTTGTTTTACCCTTGTACTGAGTTTTTCATTTTGAATTTTGAAGTACATTGCCTCTAATCTAATTGCACATACTAATCTGTCCCATGATTTAAAATAAATGTTGTTACTGTACTTACAGAATGCTTCTGCCTGTACATCACTACCTTTGCATCTTATTGATTGCATTGCTGGTTTCTATGGGAACTGTAGTTGAGAAGTTAATTAAGATCAGGAGGTTAGAATTAAAGAAAAACAGAATTTTCCACACAGTTCATTTATCATGTACATTTAAATTAGTTTCCTTAATAAAATATCTATGGAGTAGAATGGTGATGGCTGAATCACTTTAATAAAAACAAATGATACATGTTAAAAGTTTAACGTCACTTATTTGTACTCAGTTCATCTCATTAAGAAGCATTTTGGCTTTGGTAATCAAATTAATAAAAGTCATTAATAGAGGAGATTGGATTAAGATGGCAGAATAGAAGGACTGGAGCTCAACTTCTCTCCCAAAAAACAGCAAAAATACAGCCAAATGCCGAGCAACCTT
>PVHT021183519.1:7522436-7558643 GCA_004024745.2 Catagonus wagneri
GGATGGACTTAGAAATTATCATGCAAAGTGAAACCAGTCAGACAATTAGACAGCAACACCCAATGCTACCGCTTACATGTGGAAACTAAAAGACACAATGAACCTTCTTACAGAACAGACAATGACTCACAGACTTTGGAAAACCTTGGTTTTTCAAATAAGACAATCTGGGGGGTGGGGGGATGCACTGGGGGTTTGGAATACAAAATCTGTAAAATTGACTTGTGATGATTTATGCACACCTATAATTGAAATAAAATCCATTAAGAGAAAAAAAAAGTCATTAATAAAGGTTTCTGTGTCTCAATACTGTTACTCTAAGATTTTAGTATTGAGTAATGCATTTTATGCATTATTCTTATTATTCACACAGAATAAGCCTATAGTTATTATTGTTATTGCGTTTTTGTTCCAAATTCACCCTTTTTTTTTTTTTTTGGTCTTTTTGCCTTTGTAGAGCCACACCCGCGGCATATGGAGGTTCCCAGGCTAGGGGTCTAACAGGAGCTGTAGCTGCCGGCCTTCACCACAGCCACAGCAACGCGGGATCCGAGCCGCGGCTGCGACCTACACCACAGCTCATGACAACGCCGGATCCTTAATCCACTGAGCAAGGCCAGGGATCGAACCCGCCACCTCATGGTTCTTAGTCGGATTTGTTAACCACTGAGCCACGAAAGGAACTCCCCCAAATCCGCCTTTTTGTACCCTACTTCATGAAGCTCTGACTGAGACTATGCAAACTACGTTTCTCAGTTGCCAGTAGCTTCCTAGGTTCTGCCAGTAGGGGTCAGCAAGGAGAGATTAGTAGGTGGGAGGAAGAGAGAAGAGAATCCTTCCTATAGACTTTCTGTTCCTATCATGATCAATGCAGCAATGACATTCCTGGCCAGGATAGACAGTCGATTCCAGCTTCTAACACCCAAAACCTATAACCAATTACTAATGGAAATTCTTGCCTTTGAAATAACTAGTATATTTCTCCTTTCCTTGTTGATAATGAAGCCCATGGTTGCTTTTATATGTAAGAAGTAGAATGGCAGATTAAAAGAGAAGAAATTGTTTTTTTCCATTATAAAAAACTTGAGAAATATAGAAATGTAGGAAGAAGAAAGATTATTACTCAGTCCTATCACCTGCATAGAATTTATATTAACATTTTGCTTCCCTGTAATATTTTTTGCAGACAGGTACATGCTATTTTCAAAAATATACCTATCATATTCTATCTCTGCTTTTGTTCCCTGTTTATTTTACTTTAAATCAAAACAAGGTTTCTGTGTTATTACAAACTCTTCATAAACATCATTTGCATAGCTGTGCAACATTACTTAGCCTATTTTACAATTACTCAATGTTTAGACATTTGGGTTGCTTTCAAAGTTTATAATTATAAATAATGCTATAGCAATACCTTTGTGCTTCAAAGGTTTTTTTTTCTATATTTCAGTTTATTTCCTTAGAATTTAGCCCTTTGTCTCCATATTTTATGTCAGCCCCTTAATACAGACCCAGAGCGTTCTTCAGAGTCTGTACAGCAAAAGAATTTCTGGAATTTTTCAGAGATTCTCTTCCATGGACTCACAAAACGTTCTTCTTGGATTCTTGCTGTGTGTGTGTATGTATGTGTGTGTGTGTGTTCATGTAGGTGTGTGTTTCTTATTTTTTATTCAGTGTTCCTATGGCAATATTATAGCTGAGGATACATATGAGAAATATTTTAGACTGCATTTGGGAATAATCAAATATTCCCTGCCTTGCTAAGAGAACATTCATATTTAATATATAGTGGGCATCTAATTTTTAATATATTTTACTCAAACTGATGCTAATACAAAATATTGCTCTCTTGTTCAGTAGGAGAAAGAGAAAAGTAATCGTAATCTTATTTTTTTATCATTAATTACAAGGCTTTTTGGATTAAGAACTAAAATGGTGATATTTAAGTGGTAAATATGAACCAATCAGACCTTCAATATAAAACAGGAAAAATCAATGTATGTCTTCTTTTGTTTTGTCACATGTATAGTGGTATCCTACTTGCAACGCTGTTTACTTCAGGAGGTGTTAGGGAAGCCAAATTGTACAATAGCCATATTCATATCTAAGTACGCTAAATATTACGACACAATAGAAAGTGTAAAGTCATTGCTAGCTTTCCTAAACAAGATAAAAATCAAAACGTCTAAGAATTCAATATGCTCGAAAACGGTCTGTATTTCTTTAGTCATCTCATGTACTATTTTCAACTCAGTGGCCAAAGTTGCCTTTTGTGCCCATTTCTTCTGCTGCTTCTCTCAATGTCTTGGCGTGGTACCTTCAAAGTGTACCCTTTTGACTTTAAAAGATGCTAGCCAGTTATAATGTGATAAATTAACCCATGATCTATACAAATACTCTTGGTTATATTTATGGTTTTCTAGAGACCACAACATAATTGTTCAAGTATAATAATAAAAATAGCAGAAGACCTTTTTAAAAAAAGAGAATTTTCCTTTTGAAAGGACTTTCCAAAGTTACACCTGTAGCCTGACACGCTTCACAATTCAATCCAATTTCCTTCCATTAAAAGAACAAAATTACTCAACAATTGTAAGATGCTAGGTGCTGTTTTTGAGCTATGCGTTATCTCATTAGCACCTCAGAACAACCTTGTTTTACATAACAGAAAGCTGGGGATCAGAAAAGTTAAGTAGTATTTCCACATCTGTGCAAAGTGACAGAATCTGCATTTGAATGTCAGTTGGCCTGGCCCAATGGCTCATTTTCTTTCATGGAAGTAGTTATTATTTTTTTAATAGCAGTAATAAGGATAAAGGCTTTTTATGTGCCCGTCACTGCCTAGGCACTGAGTTTTAATGCAGTAGTTCTTGTGGACTATATTTTAGAAATTTTCCTAACCTATAATTATAATTAAGTTGGACAATTTGATTATAAGCAGCCACTAATACTGGCCTGCAAACTGGCCTCCATATACAGAGGTCAAAGATAGACCAAAAAAGAGGCAGGACATTCCAGACTGGTACGTGGCAGGTTTAACAAGCAAGTGAACTTACACAGGGGGCCTGTCTTGGGCAGCCACTGCAGGAATAGATCTCTGCACCTGCCCACAAAAATCTCGGAAGTTATACAGAGGCCTTAATTGGGTTCAGTCAGTCTTAGCAAGACTTAACTCTTGCAAGGCTTCATCCTTGAAAATGGCTCCCACTGTGGGAATAGTGGGCAGACTATGCATTCCAAGTTCAGGGTAGGGCTGAGGATCCTCTGATTGCCCAAGTACAGCTTGGGGGTCAACTAGCAGCCATGTCCTCTTTATGAACTCCTCCAACAACTAACTTGGCTTTTTTTTTTTTTTTTAATGAATGTGAATTTCTTAGTTCTTAAAACACTAAAGAAAAAAATGACCTTCCTCCTAACCTGCTAAATCTAGAATCATCCCATTCTTATTTTCTTGCACTTTACAGAGGTCTTTATCAAGTCAATGAATACTGAAAAGTTAAACTTGAAAAAAAAAGATTTTGCTATATTAGAGATTCACGTTTTAGAAATACACATATCTATGTATATTTTATGTGTTTTTAGAGAATATCCTTTCCTGGTCTCTCTTTTTTTCTCTCTTTCTGTGTGTGTATACAGTTGACTATAAATATGTGTCTATTGTGTACAATAAACACAGGTGGACAAATATTTAGATTTAATTCTTTTCAATTATATCATTTAGCCTATATCATTTTTTTTCTAAGTCAGAGGTAAGGTTCAATCCGTCAAATATTATCTATTTAGTAAAAACAGAGTGAAAGCTTAGGTGAAAACTTTTCTTCCTGTCTGTGTGTGCACGTACGTGTACGTGTCTGTACGTTTCCTGTAAGTCTTAATCACTGCAGGACAATCTCACCAAAATGATGTTTAAAAAAATGAATAGGAAGAAGGTTTTTCCTTTCTTTTCTTTTTCATTTTTTAGGGCTGTACCTGTGGCATATGGGAGGTCCCAGGTGAGAGGTTGAATCAGAGCTATAGCTGCCAGCCTTCAGCCACAGCAATGCCAGATCCAAACTGTGTCTGCGACCTATACCACAGCTCGCAGCAACACTGGATCCTTAAACCACAGAGCAAGGCCAGGGATTGAACCCGCATCCTCATAGATACCAGTTGGGTTGGTTACCACTGAGCCACAACAGGAACTCCAGGTTTTTCTTTTAGAAACTTCCAAATGGAGAGTTCCTGTCATGGTGCAGGGGAAACGAATCTGACTAGGAATCATGACGTTGCGGGTTCGATCCCTGGCATCACTCAGTGGGTTAAGGATCCAGCGTTGCCGTGAGCTGTGATGTAGGTCGCAGATGTGGCTCAGGTCCAACGTTGCTGAGGTTGTGGCGTTGGCCGGAGGCTACAGCTCCGATTAGACCCGTAGCCTGGGAACCTCCATATGCCGCGGGTGTGGCCATAAAAGGACAAAAAGATCAAAAAAAAAAAGAAACCTCCAAATGTTAGTCAGTCTTCCTCAATTCCACAATTGGCAAATATAACATCTGCCTTTTCATCATGAAAGTGCCTTAAATATTTAGGGAATAATGAAGACTATTGAGTTAAATCTATAAGATTCAAAAGACAAAATGTAAATATAGGCCATACAATTTAACCAGAGTATCAGAGTGCTTTTTATTCATCTACAATGACTTACTTGATACCCAGGTTTCATCAAGAATCTTAGAAAAACTCTTTCAGAAAGTCAGACTGTACTTAAGTAGTTTTTCATATTACCCTTTTAGAAAAGTCAGAATGGGGTTGGATTTGCTATTTTTCCCCCTAAATAATGAATTTTGTGCAGTTAATTTCAGGGTTAATTTAGTCAATCATGCACATTACATTTGTCTACAAATAATGTGACTATATTTGTCATGGAACTGAATATGTATCGTGAACATAATGCTGACAGGTCCAAAGATGTTTCAGTTGACTAACATGGAACTGGGTTGAATTATTACAAATATTCTTACACAGAACTGACAGTGACTAACCAGCTATTAAATCGTATATACAGTATATTTTGTATGAAACAATCAGATTGAATTAAATGGTAACTGTTTGAAACAACAGCCTGTCATCCCAGATTAAAACTATAAATGACATGGAGAATGAAGAGCAGTTTATCCCACTGATTCCAAAGTAGGAATTTTTAAAAGTAAAATACCAAGAGAAAGCTTGTACCTATATTTTCTTATGTTCTATTGCTCTATCTCCTACAAGGAAATCTGCACTGCTCACTTGAATGAAAATGAATCATAGTGGGCCAAACTTTGGGGTCATTAGAATAATTCTATAGGTTGAATTAAGTTCTCGTGTGACTCTAAATGTTCATTATTTTAACCTGAGATTGTTTAATGATGTATTTGATGTAGGTATATATATATGATTATCAAACTGCCTTTTAGTACCCTTCAAAAGAATTTGATTGAAAATAACTTGCTATGAGCCTATCTTAGCTTTCAGTTGTCATGGAGATTGAAATGTCTGCTATTTAATTCATGAATTACTACAAAATTTAGTCTCCCTAAAACTTTTATTCTATTTATTTCTCGGTCAAAAGAAAGACATTGTAGCAGGTATAGAAAGATCTTGGAGTAAGTAGGCTTGAGAGGCAAAAAATGGTGGTTTTGTACAGATGGTAGGGGATGGTGGGGAAGGTGGGATAACTGTACCTTTTTTTTAAGCTAGCTTCCTCTTCAAATATGACCATATATGTGTTCATTTAAGGAACACGCATTGAGAACACACTAAAATTTGTTTACCCTCATAGGTAAAGACTTTTCTTCAGCTCTTGGATTTTAACTTTTCTGTAAGAGACTTTTGTACCTTCGATTAATTTTTTTTTTCCCCTGAAGTGAACATAAACTTTTGGAACTAAAGAGAAGGGATTCTCCCAGATGTGACCCCCAATACTGACCTCTTTGTGTGCCACAGGGATTTTCTTTTTGAGTGTCTAAGGCCTGATACTGATATAACAATGGGTCTGCTGGCTCTGCCAGACCTCTGTAAGAATACCAGCCTTTTACATTTATTCTGGTCTAGGAGATGATTCCCTGTATTGGGCAGAGGGCATCAGTATTTCTTTAAACAGAATTTCCCATCTGTTTTCTTTCTTACCCCACCCTCTCTTCACTGTTGTAAGTGACTGCCAAAATTGGCCCTGTTCTATTTTAGGTCAACATCATTTGGCCCTTTGCTTTACCAGAAGCGTTTGCTCAGTCATGAGCTATAAGGATTGTACTATTTGCTGTTTGCCTATTTAAAACATCCTGATGGGGTAATCAGTTTATTTATATGAACTCTGAAATCCTATTCATTTCCCTGACAATGTTTTCATGGTCTCAGTGCATTATCACCCCCAATATTCTCTCAAACACCAACGTATTATTTATAAATAAGTGAATGGAATGCTAGTTTGAATTCCCTGGAAACTCCTAATGACAGAAAAAAAATCTTAACACATTTACAGGGATGGGGATACCTACCACATAAATGTTTTAGGGGCAGAAAGAAAATTCTGCATGTAAACTTAGTTGAATATAGTCCTAAAGGACAAATGTTTTGAGTGTGAAATGGTTATAAAGAATGAGATTCTCCAGGGTTAGTAGCTCACTTGCAATCCATTTAAAACTCTGTTAACCCAGACCACACTGGGTCTCAACAATATGTGTTCAGTAGACCAGGAGAGATGATCTGCGTGTTATGAAGACCGTCTGAGTAGCATCAGAGAATCTGCCACACCCATGGCCCCTTTTGGGTGCATGTCTCCTGCAAAGATTATTTCATTTTTAAACAAGCAACAACACCACATTTGCCACAACTACTTAGACAAGGAATGGGTGACTGGTTACATAAATAGTTATTTATAGCCTTGCCAGCGTGATAGGATGTAGCATGAAGGGAGAGTTCTGCATAACAGGGATTCTCTAATGAATAAAAGTAAACTCATCAATCAGTTCTCTTTTCAAGGAGATTCATGATGAAGAAATATCCATGACCCTTAAACAATAGTTATGGGGAGTTAGGAGAGTGGAAGGAAGAAGCAGAAAGAAAAGCAAAGGATGGGTTGAATCACAAAGTTCTCAAAGGTGTAAAGCGATGCTATGATGATTGAGCTGCTCCACTGAGGCAGCTATGTATCCTTGGCAATAACATTTTTGCATTTGACATTATCTCCCTTGAAAAAAATACTGTCTCCTTTGTTTTTTTGGAGGGGTTATGGAGGCATATGGACAGTGTCTAGAAAAGCTTTCCAATTTTTACAAAGAGAACGTCATTTCCATAAATTAGTATACCCTGTAAGGTAGTCTTGAGGGAAAGATTATTTTAGACCTAAGAGGTATTCTGCAGTTATCTCTGAAAGTAATACTTTTTTCTTCTCACAAGATGATCTCACAGTGAATCCCACAGCAGTAGGACTCATATTTATAAAACCCTTTAGCAGCAAGGCTGTCTTATCACATACACAGGCACAGAATGGGTAAACTGTTTAGTACCAGGGGCTAAACTGAGATAACTTAAATGGTCCTCTAGGATAAGACCACTTCCCTATGAAATAGCCAACAGATATGCTATATCAAGAAATAGAAAAATGACTTTGTCCATAGGTACTCTATGAAAGATTTTAGCAGACCCCGAAGTTGTTAAGAAGAGCTACACTATAAATATGAGGGAAGATATAACCAAGGTAAGGAACGGTAGCTAGACTTCATGATTTTTTGATGATGCCTAAGATGCACATTCCAAAAACTTGTCACTTAGGTATGGCTCTTTCTTAAATGAGAAATCAGATAAAATCTCTAATACATTTTTTCAATTTGTTTTAAAATGCCCATAACATAAAATTTACCATCTTAACCATTTTACAGTGTAAAGATCAACAGTATTAAGAATATTCACATTATTGTGCAACCATCACATCAATCTCTCTCTAGAATTCTTTTCATCTTAAAAAAGTGAAACTCTATAGCCATTAAACAATACCACCCCCTCCCTGATTCCTCCCTATCCCTAGCCCCTGGCAACAACCATTCTACTCTATGGTTTTACTGGTTCTAACATTCCTTATAAATGGAATCATGTAGTATTTGTCCTTTTGTGACTGGCTTATTTCATTCAGAATAATATCCTCAAGTTTCATCCATTTTGTAGATTTTCATCCATTTGTTAGAATTTCCTTCCTTTTTGAGTCTAAATAATATTCCATTGTATGTATATACCATATTTTTTTATTTGTTCATCCATCAATAGACCCTTGGATTGTTTTAGCTATCATGATTAATGTTAGTACTATAATTAAGAGTGGACAAATATCTCTTTGAGACTCAATTATTTGGGGTATATACATTCCCAATTAAATAATTTCTTATAATTTTTTAATTTCTTTAAGAGTTATTTTAGATTTGAGATTTCTTTCATATAGCAATCACTCATATATACCTAGAAGAGAAAAATGTTATACTTACATTTATCATGTTTATATAATAAATGCCTAAGCTGTTACCAAAATGTGGAATCATAAGTGACATACATCACTTTATATATATCTTAAAAACTATAACACAGCTTCCTCTAATGTATCTATTTTCTTTAAGTAACATGATGACTCAAATTGTGGTTCAAGGCCCAGCATTATGGACAACATTTGGAAGTTTGTAAGGAATTTTTAATCTCAGGCTTCAACACAAAATTATTGATTCAAAGTTTGCATTTTAATAAAACTCCCAGGTGATTCTTCTGTATAAAATATTTGGAAAAATAATGCTATAAAGTACTTGAATGTTGCTTTGCAAGAATATATGGACTTGCTGTTGTTTCTCTAATGACAAGGAAATTATTTTGCTGGTTATTAAGTTTATACAACATCATTTTGCTTATGTGAATTTCTATGAATAGAATAAATCTTGTTTTAATGCCAAATCATATAACAAAAATTTTGGAAGATATTTTACTTTTTTTTTATTCCTTGGAAGATATTTTGAACAGCAACTAAACTCAACATATATAATACTAAAAATTAAACAAGTTCAATTGAAATAACGACAACCTGAAGAGTTGTGTACAAGTTGTTTACAGATACATAGACCAGGGCAGTTAATGCCATCTGGCCACAGTAATTACAACGCATCATCTATGATAAGATTCACACTGATTTTAGCAATGTCCAGATTTTTGTTTTAAATTGTGTGCCTACAGAGATTGTTTCAAGAGTTCCAAGTGTGAAAAACAGCCCTGTTATCAAAGAGAATCTGTTGACCTTGGTTTCAATCTTTTGAGACTTTGTTAGAAAATAGCAATAAAAGGAACAATCATAGTCCCTCTGTCTAAATGACATCAGTTTTCCTGGGAAAACTGGAATTAACAGGAAAAAATATTAATTAAATATATATGTATATATACACACATATATACATAGGTGTGTATATACATGTGTACATATATGTGTGTGTGTGTGTGTATATATATATATATATGTATATATATATATATAAAATGTTGAAACAGAGATTAGAGTAGGACTAGAGCATAATCC
This sequence comes from Catagonus wagneri, assembly GCA_004024745.2. Lineage (NCBI taxonomy): Eukaryota > Metazoa > Chordata > Mammalia > Artiodactyla > Tayassuidae > Catagonus > Catagonus wagneri. Next base: position 7,531,996 of record PVHT021183519.1, read on the forward strand.
TTATTTCCCTATATTATCAGTATTATTCAAAATGTGACCTAAATACCACATGCTTCAATGCATCTTGAAGCCTGTTTTCAAAATGAAAATTCCTGGGTTATACCCCAGACCTATACTAGAATCTCTGGGATAGTGCCTATTCAACTGCCCTTATGCTAAGTGACTCAGATGGCTCACAGGCATACTAAAACTTCTTATGAAAAAAGCATCTTGATTATATATTTCCTTCCTTCCTCTGCACACAAAATTGGAGGTCATTAGCAGATGATATTTATCAACCAAGTGAGCCACCAGGTCAAAGTTTGCCCTATAAACATGAATTTTTTCACTTACAGAAGATTTTTTTTTTGTCTTTTTGCCTTATCCAGGGCTGCACCTGCGGCATATGGAGGTTCCCAGGCTAGGGGTCTAACAGGAGCTGTAGCTGCCGGCCTTTGCCACAGACCACACCAACGCGGGATCCAAGCCGCATCTGCAGCCTACACCACAGCTCATGGCAACACCGGATCCTTAATCCACTGAGCAAGGCCAGGGATCGAACCTGCAGCCTCATGGTTCCTAGTCGGCTTTGTTAACCACCGAGCCATGATGGGAACTCCACTTAGAGAAAAATTTTATTCTTGGAGAATAACCAGAGATTTATATTAATATAACTTACTAGTTAAAAATCACATCAGGAGTTCCCAGTGTGAAACAGTGGAAGAATCTGACTGTAGGAGCTTGGGTCTCTGTGGAGATGCAAGTTTGATCCCTAGTCCAATGTATTGGGTTAAAGGATCCAGTGTTGCTGCAGCTACAGTATAGGTCACAGCTGCAGCTTGGATTCAATCCCTGGCCTGAGTACTTCCATAGGCTGTGGGTACAACCATAAAAAAACAAAAAATTACAGCAGCTTTTCATTACATGTAAAAGTACTAAGGCATTAGCTTTCCTTAAGTTCATTTAGGAATTCATCTCCATGGACAGTGTGGTTGTTTGCCACTATAAGGTCCCTAACCCTATTTGATTGCTCAGGATTTTGCTTGGTCTGAAAAATTTTAAGGTTATCTCTTTGAATGTAAAAATGGTAATGCAGTGCATAGCATGCCGAAACACAATTTAGGCTTGATTTGTTTATGCTTGTTACTTTATCCCAAATAATTGCAGGTAAGTGCAGTAATACAGGGAGCCTTTAAATTTATTTGATAAATTTCAATGAATTTGTTATTTAATGTGATAATTTTATATGTCAACTTGATGGTATTCATGGTGCCAATTTTGTTATCAAGTACTAGTCCAAATGTTGCTGTGAAGGTATTTTTTGTTATTAATATTTAAATCAGAGAAATGCAAATCAAAACTACAATGAGGTACCACCTCACACCAGTCAGAATGGCCATAATCAAAAAGTCTATAAACAATAAACACTAGAGAGGATGTGGAAAAAAGGGAACCCTCCTACACTGTTGATGGGAGTGTAAATTGGTATAACCACTGTGGTGAACAGTGTGGAGGTTTCTTAACAGAACTACCATATGATCTAGCAATCCCATTCCTGGGCATCTATCTTTAAAAAAATAGTAATTCAAAAAGATACATGCACCCCAGTGTTCACTGCAGCACTATTTATAATAGCGAAGACATGGAAGCAACCTAAATGTACATCAACAGAGCAATGGATAAAGAAAATCTGGCATATGTATATAATGGAATGTTAATTGACCATAAAATAAGAATGAAATAATGCCATTTGCAGCAACATGGATGAACCTACAGATTATTATACTGAGTGAAGTAAGTCAGACAAATATCATAAGATATCATTTATATGTGGAATCTAATAAAAATTATACAAAAGAACTTATATATAAAACAGAGACAAACTCACAGATTTCAAAACCAATCTTATGGTTACCATAGGGAAAACAAGGGAGGGGGAGGGAGGAATTAGGAGGATAGGAATAACATACACACACTGATTATAAAATAGATGATTAACAAGAAACTATCATATAGCATAGGGAAATACGTTCAATAGTTTGTAACAACATATATATGAAAAAGAATAAATATACATACACACACACATATGATTTACCTTGTTGTACACCTGAAACTAATACAACATTATAAATCGACTACACTCCAATAAATTTTTTAAAATATTTAAATCAGTATACCTTGAATAAAATAGAATATGCTTCATAATATGGGTGGGCCTCGTCCAATCAGCTGAAGGCTTTAGTGAAAACAAATTGTGGTCCCTCAAGGAAGAAAGAGTTCTGCCTCCAGACTCACTTTGGACTTGACCAGCAATATAAAGCCTTTCCTGAGTCTCCAGCCTGCTGGAGTGCCCTACAGAATTTTGACATGCCAGCCCCCGCAATCACATGAGACGATTTCCTAAAATAATTTTTTTCATATAGACACACATTCTATAGGTTCAGTTTCCTTAGAGAGCCCTGATTAATACATTCAACTATAATAAAACGAATGATGTGTCTCACTCTGAAAGATGTATACCTTAATTTTTTTTTTCTACATATGACCTTATTTTCTTTCAACTATCACAAATGTTTGGAATTAATGATTAATTAAGATATATATATATAGATGTACAAAAACTTACTATTCATTCATCATAGATCAATCCTTCAGCTCTTTCAACTCACATAGTACATAAATCACATAACTTGATTTTATAATGATTTGCCCTTTGCTTCTTGTTGCCAAATTATTTTTTCTACCAGTTCTATGGAATTACTACTATAAATTATAGCAAAATACCACCCCCCCCAAATTTCAATTATAGTTTAGGAAAATGATTTTAAGTACAAGTTCACCTTAGAAATCTATACATTTGCGATTACTTTCCTAGCCATAGTATTACAGAAATGGCTTAAGCAAGTGTCTAAGCCTTTTCAATTTTCCATAGGGGAAAAAAAGTGTATTTTTCTTTTTCTAAAGCTTGAGAGTAACTGTGTATCTCAGTATAGGAATATGCAAATTTAGACTTGAACAATTTGATAAATAAATATGCTTAGGCTATGTAAGAATATGGTAGGCAGAATTGCATAGTGGTTTAAAATTTGAACTCTAGAAACTTAAGTCAAAGTTTAACGTGTGGATTTGGACAAGTCACTTAATCCCAATATCCAGAAATAAGGATAATAAATGTGACTACTTCACTGAGTTATATTAAAATAGATAATCCATGTAAACTGCTAAGAACAATTTCTGGCTTATCATGAGTGCTCCTAAGTGTCATTTTATTACTGTTGTTATAAATACACACATAAGAACATACAAAGGAAAAGATCTTGCCTACCATGGCTATCTTTGCTAGACTATAAGTGACTCTTACTTTCTTCTTTATACTTTATGTATCTTCAAATACAGTACAATCAAATAGGTAAAACTAGTTTTAAGAATAATAAAAAGAAAAGGCACTGTTGATGAAGAAGTACAATTGATATTGCCAAGGGTGGGGTCTAGGGAAGGTAGAAGAGCAAGGGAGAGAAAACTACATTGAGAAGATGGCCACCTGGAGGGTAAATATGTGTTAGAGAAAAGCAGGCAATACAGAGTAACCAGGGTAGATTCTAAAGCTGGTGGGTGGGATGAAAGCTTTGGTACAGGAAGATTACTTTGAAAGTGACACATGGGATGAATAGATCAGAGCTTTAGAGATGGTGAAACCAGCCAGACAACTGTTTCAGTAATATAGCCAGGAAGTGAAGAGGTCTAGGTAAAATCATAGATTTCAGAACATATAAAGTGGTTAATCAGAGAGGTATTTCCAAAAAGGAGGCAGTCGGTCTTTGCAGTAACTTATACAATAATAAAGGTGGAGATGAACATGACTGAAAGTTTTTAACTCTGGCAAGCTTAAGGCTATAACAATGGAGTAGTCTGGAATTTAGAGGCAGTTTTCAAGGCAGGATCATATTTTAATCCAAATGTCAAGGTAGTCCCATTATTTTTTCTCTTCTTTCATTTTTGGTCATATCTTCCTTTTAGGGTATTAAATCTGTCTATGTCACTTAGAGATGGAGGTGTTCTTTCTCAGTTTCTCTTAATGAGGATAATAATAGATGTTTCTTAAGATTTTTATTATCACATTAGTCACAAAGTGTCATCATTTTCTGGCATTAAACAGAGAGATAATATGGTCACCAAGAAAAATTTGCTAATTGTGGGGTGTTGAAAATATTCACCCAATGGGTCAAGCTGATCAAGGTTAACACCAAATTGAAGAACAGATTTTATTTTTGAAAGAAAATTGTCTTTTTCATCTTAGACACCTCTCTACCAAGGTCATGTCACTGACAACTAGTTAATATTTCTGAAATTAGAACATTCTTAAATCTTCCAGTAGTAGAAACATTAGTCCAAAGATCCATGAATTCATATTTAAACTTTAAACTAACTATCCTTTTTATCCCTAGAGGTTAAAAAGCAGGCTCAACATATACCAATTCATTCACAAAACATGTAAGTTTACCATATAAAACAGGAATTGTTATGTATATTGAGGATGCATGCACGAATAAAACAAAACAAAAATATTTTGAATTTTACTCTAAGGGAGACATAAAACCATCTAAGGTGTTGAAACACGCAATATAATCTTCTTTTTCATTTTAAATTGATTGTACTCTAAATATAAAATGAAGATGAAGTTTACAGGATTTATTGATAGCCTGAATATAGGCCTTGAGACAAAGAAAGTGTCAAGGAAAATACCAAAGTCTCAGCTTAAGCACGAGGAAGAACAAGAATTAACATTTGCTGAGGTGGAAAGACTTGGAAAAGAGCTGGTTGAATATAAGACAAGACACCATCAAACTCCTAGAAGAGAATGTTGGCAAAACATTCTCTGAAACCAGCCTTACAAACGTTTTCTCAGGTCAGTCTCTCAAAGCAACAGAAATAAAAGCAGAAATAAACCAATGGGACCTAATCAAACTGACAAGCTTTTGCACACCAAAGGAAAACATTAAAAAAAATAAAAAAAGACAACTTACAGAATGGGAGAAAATAGTTTCAAATGATGCAACTGACAAGGGCTTAAATCTCTAAAATATACAAACAACTCAATAGCAAAAAAGCCAACAACCCAGTTGAAAAATGGGCAAAAGAACTGAATAGATATTTCTCCAAAGAAGATATACAGATGGCCAACAAGCACGTGAAAAAATGCTCAACATCACTGATTATTAGAGAAATGCAAATCAAAACTACCATGAGGTACCACCTCACACCAGTCAGAATGTCCATCATTAACAAGTCCACAAACAACAAATGCTGGAAAGGGTGCAGAGAAACGGGAACCCTCCTGCACTGTTGGTGGGAATGGAAGCTGGTACAGCCACTATGGAAAACACTACAGAGGTGCCTTAGAAAACTACACACAGAACCACTATATGACCCAGCAATTCCACTCCTGGGCATATACCCTGACAAAACTTTCCTTGAAAAATACACATGCGCCCACATGTTCATTGCAGCACTGCTCACAACAGTCAAGACATAGAAACAACCTAAATTGCCATTGACAGATGATTGGATAAAAAGATGTGGTATATACACACAATGGAATACTACTCAGCCATAAAAAGAACAAAATAATGCCATTGGAAGCAACATGGATGGAACTAGAGACTCTCATCCTAGGTGAAGTAAGTCAGAAAAAGAAAGACAAATACCATATGATTTCACTTATGTCTGGAATCTCACATATGCACAAATGAAATTTCCACAGAAAAGAAAATCATGGACATGGAAAACAGACTTGTGGTTGCCAAAGGGGAAGGGGAAGGAGTGGGATGGACTGGGAGTCTGGGGTTAATAGATGCAAACTATTGCCTTTGGAAGAGATAAGCAATGGGATCCTGCTGTATAGCATTGGAACTACGTCCGGTCACTTGTGATGGAGCATGATAATGTGAGAAAAAAGAATGTATACATGTATATGTGACTGGATCACCTTACTGCACAGTAGAAAATTGACAGAACACTAAATCAGCTATAACGGAAAAAATAAAAATTATAAAAATTTTAAAAAAAGAGCTGGTTGAGGGAGAAAGCTCAGGAAAATCTTGAGAAATATACAAAGCTTCAACCCTTTTGGTTTAAATGGGATATTGGTTTAAATTTCTATGGTCTAGACTAGAAAATATAAAATCTCGAGTTCCAATTTACATATCTTTCTTAAAGATTACATTGTAGAATGAATATTTTGTAAGTCTCTGTTTCCTATTTGCTGTTCATTTTCTGCTGCCTTCATTATCTTACTCAGATGCAATTTTCCAGCATTACTATATGATGTCTCAGAGAAAGGCAGAAGGAGAAAATGACTACTTAACTTTGTTTGCTTCTTCAAAACATTACCCAATCTCCACTCCATTTATCTCTTCACACATCCTAAATCACTTGGGTTGGAGGCCGTATTTGTTTGTTTCATCTATTTCAAATCTCTATTCTATTTCAAATAATTTTATTGCGGTGACTTAGATATCTCTCTTACGTAAGGAGCTGTCTTAACCCTGATTTTCTAGAAAATAGCACCAGGAGCAGGGCTCATTTACTAAGTTAGAAGCACAACCCCAAGACAAGGGGGAGTATAGGAGTTCTCATCATGGCTCAGCGGAAACAAATCTGACTGGCATCCAAGAGGATGCAGGTTCGATCCCTAGCCTTGCTCAGTGGGTTAAGGATCTGGCGTTGCTATGAGCTGTGGTGTAGGTTGTAGACACGGCTGGGATCCCACGTTGCTATGGCACAGGCCAGCAGCTACAGCTCTGACTGGACCCCTTGCCTGGGAACCTCCAGATGCCATGGGTGTGACCCTAAAAAAAGACAAAAAAAAGAGTGAGTGGGGGAGAAAAAGAAATGACACAAGGAAAAAGGACAAGAAAACCCACATTGCACTAAAGAGCTGGCCACAGTTTTAGGAGAAAGCTCACGTGTGTAACAAGGAGAGGCCATCTAGAGCCACCTCTTCTTGGAAGAATCTGTCCAAGAAAAGAAAGGGGAAGCATTTAAAATTGACAGCTCCTTCTTGTGTTCTGTTTCTCATTAGTCAAGGGTCAGCCCACAATGCTTTCATTTCTTTTCAGCTCTGGGAATTCAACTTGGCCCTTCTGATAACTGTTGGGAAATGAGAGACCTGATAGGTCTACTCAGCTTGCAATTGGGCACTGGAGATGCTAGATGGCTCCCACTAGGCTAACACTTGCTGTTACACAAGTCTCAGCTTTTGCTTTGGGGAGAAACTGAGTCAACTGGTAATATCTGAAGAGGAGGCAACAACAGAAAATGCCAGGACATGAAGGCTACAAGAACATTTTGAATAGGACTGCTTCATCTGAAAAACAGGACAAATGACCAAGGTCTAGGGGCTAAACAGCACTGATTACATCAAAAGAAATAAATAGATTGGATCTGGCAGAAGTCACTTCTTGCATTGTCCAGTCACTTCTTGCTTACATCCTCTTTTGTATAAGTATATGATACCTTTACTTCTACTTTGAGAGGGGTGGTAAAAGTCTGGTTCTTCAAAGTGAACAGTTGCAAAATCCTAAAAAGCCTTAAGGAGGGGCAAAACAAACTACATCTCCTGATGTTGCACCTGGTTCTGAAACAATACTTAATATTTATGATTTCCTTCTTCTACAGTCAATTTGGGATTTTCCTTGACTAAGGCTTTGACTAGCCTTCATTACTTCCCTGGTAAAATGACCCAGCCCTTATCCCCACAGGGTATAAGCCCTTTCTTATCTTACCATTTGGAGGACTGTGATTGCTGCAATTGTCCATTTGCAGGTGTCACTGGGCACAGAAATTCAAAAGACACCCCAGTAAATCCATGGTTCCAAAATATACTCCCCTTTGACTTAATTGTGCAACATCAACCCCAGCTTAGTATGGCAATTATTTATTCACTCAGAACAGTAGCTCTTTCATTTTCCTGCTGGTCCTCTGGTCATAGCCAGATGGCAATAACAGCTTCCAATTAAGTGGGAAACTTCTTTGTTATCTGCTGGCGGAAAGGTTGAGAACCAGGATTCTAACTTGGCAGAGACTAATTTTGCAGAGACAGAAAATATAAATTCTGCCAGAGGCTCACTGACCATGATGGTATGAAGGCCCAAATCATACTTTCTTTATTTTATTCCTGGACTTATACTGCTGGTAACATAACATCATGTATCAGCCACTGTTTCAGTGAATAGACAGCAAATCATAGGACAGCTCCCCAAGAAACAAGGTGTGGTCCTTGAGCTGACAAATTATCGAACCTTCAAAGTGCCATTCCACTTATGGCTATTATCTCGATGATGTAAGGCCATTAAGTCCCATATTTGTAACTCCATTTTCCAACCTCTATGCATTGAAATAGACTCTTCTCTCTGAGACAATATTATGTGGGGCACCATGTTGATAGCTTAGGCATTCTTTAAGTCCTTGGGTGACTGTACTGATTGTGGTTAGAAGGAATCTCTAATGCCTCCAAGGTCCAATGGAATGAACCTATCACCAGGAGGTTGTCTTGTATCACCGAAGATGGAGACACTTTGAGGGCTTAGAGTTGGACCCAGAAAATGACACAATGAATATTTAGTAGTGGTGGTAGCTGTATCAGCCAGACTTGGAGGAATGAAATCCCTGTGGCTGCGCCCATGTGTAACCTGTAATTGTGTCTATCTGCTCACATATCTACAACACAAGCATCATTGTGGCTGAGAATAAGCTGCCTGACAATCACATAGTTCATGCTTGCACCTGATTGTTGTGAACCTTATTCGTAGTAGATGCTTTCTTGTGGACAAAAGCAAGATCCACACACTCTTAGCCTCCATGCATAGATTCATCCACTTACTACTTTTTAATTCTCTTCTTTCCTCTCTTCATTTCAGGCCTTTAACCAGCATGTTAAGCCATTAATTTCAATATCCTGGAATCAATGGATAGCCACGCATCACCTTTTCTCTACACTAAGTGGACACACAAGTGTGTTGTTTGCAGATCTGCCTACTCAGAGAATTATTTCCCTTCCCTTATACTTCAGGGCCACTTCTGAATGGGATGTAATATGACCATCAACACAGATACAACAGGGCTTGATACTTACCCTCTCCCTAAGTTGTATGTAAGAAACCCATAGGAAATATCCTATCAGGCCACAAGTGTGAGCTGAGACAGAAGTATCAGTTCAGTAGGGATAGGTGACACACAATATACTTGTTTACATAATTTACTTGTACCTTCAGGACTCACCTCAACCAGTCCTAAGTGTAACAACTCCATCCTAGAATGGATGGATGATGTGCTTGGCTGATTTTATGAGTTCACGGATCTAATAACTCCTGGCTTATGGTGAGTAGTTCAAGTCGCACAGACTTTTAGTGTCCCATGATCTGGTGTTCAGTACCCATCAACATGCATATAGCTATTATTCTAATGGATAATAATTTCCTGCTACAGAGATCTTGTTTCAATGCCCTAAGTTGTTACAAGTTGCCATTTACCTTACAGGGGGTGTCCTAGCATGTTCCAGAACACCAGATCCCTAAAAACTTTCCTAAAATCACTGATATAATTGTTGCTTATATCTCCTACCTTCTGGAACACATCTTACTAGGGCTTCTAAGGTAGCGCCATTTTCTTCTCTAGTCTAATGAACATGATTTCATCAATATAGTAGACCTATATATAGAACCTATATATAGAACGTCATACATGACATTCTGTGGCATATCAAGAAATCCCTGCACACTATAAGATTAACAAGAGGGTCAACTTACCACTTACCACTAATTAAAGATTAATTCCTGACACCAAATGCCAGAGGTTGTATCTGAGCTGTCTTAGTAAAGACAATAGATCTCATAGCAACCACAATTGGATCTGTCAGTGAATAAATTTATGATAGTTCATTGACATCCCCTACAACCCAACAGGTGCTAGTAGAGATCAAACCGGTAAATTAAATGGGCTGTGATTGAAACAACCACCCTAGTCTCCTTCAAGTGTTTGATTTTGATGTTAATCTCTGTAATTCCTCTTTAAATACAGCATTTCTTCTTATGTACTATGCCATGTGGGGCAGAGGGGCAGTATCAGAAACTTCTGTTTTCCCTTCCAACCCTAGTGACACTTACCCACAGGTCAGAGAATCAATGTGGAGTGCTTTCTAGCTGCTTTCTTTACAATTTAATATTTGAGGCTCAGGAAGATGATATCATAGTGAACTCAAATACCCACTGGACCAAATATTAAAACATTTAGCCAAAATTTCATTTATTTCTAAGTTCATAAACTACTATTCTACCCAGAGAATCATAATAACCTTTCTTGTTCCCTAGTGTCAATATGTCAGACCCACATCTTAGAAATCTTGGAAAGCTCTCAGAAAAGCACAGATACCCTAGAAATTGTCTGTAAGTCTCTTTATAGAAAGATAGTAGGAATTTTCACTGTATACACTTACACTGGCCTCAACTTCAATCAATAAGCTGTCCCAATAAACTGAGAATCCTGGAGCCTGAATGAGCTATGATTTCCCATTTTTAGAGTTGATGTCAGCTGGTCCGCTAGTCATATTTCTTTTGTTTCATTATTATACAAATTAAGCACACCGCAGCTAGCTAATAGCCATTCCTCTTAATCTCTATAATTGGGGTATCCTTATTACTAATCTGGCTTTTCTGTCCACTTTAGCAATTGCATATACTTTGTCTCTCATAGCTGTATGCTGCCACTTGACCATGCCATTTCTGGTTTTGTTTGTTTGTTTGTTTGTTTTTAGGACTATACCTGAGGCATATGGAAGTTCCCAGACTAGGGGTCAAATCAGAGTTGCAGCTGCCACCCTATGCCACAGTCACAGCATTGCAGGATCCGAGCTGCAACTACAACTTACACCACAACTCATAGCAACACCAGATCCTTAATCCACTGAGCGGGGCCAGGGATTGAACCCACATCCTCATGGATAACTAGTTGGGTTCATTACTGCTGAGCCACAATGGGAACTCCCATTTAAAAATGCTATTTACCCAATTAATATCTGGAACCCAAGTTCCATGGAAGTATCTTCCTGCAGAAATAGCCACCAAAGTGCTCCTCGAAATGTATCTTTATGGCCATAGTGAAGGCAGTGTCTTTGCGGTCCTTCCTGGGAACACAGGTAGGTAGTAGTTTCTCAGGTACATTTATAATTTAAAGCCATCCTGACATTCTAGCATTACCAACTCTGTCTAACCCCTCTCTCAATACTATGCTAAGTAAGAAATCTCCATCTCAATTATTATAGGTTATTGTTATATCCAATTATCAAAGAACCATCAGAGTGAACTATATTTGCCAGAATGTTGAACCATCAGTGTGAATGAGAGTCCCACTGCCAATGAGTTCTTCCCTATTCAGTCTTATATTCCATCTCCCTGGACTAACACCATCAAAATACATACGCATACATATTTTCTCAGTTCCCACCAGTACATACATGTGCAATTTCTTTCATGGGTGTGTTCTTTATTCCAAGAACAGTGCTTCTTGCTGGCTTGAAGGCAAGGAGGGACAATGGGGTTAAATTTTAAAGAAAACAAGCATCACCTTTTTTTCAGGTGAGACACTGTAGGATAGCCAGATTCAAAGAAATCATTCTCTTTTACAAGGGGACGTTGTGTGTTTCTAGGACCCAGAAAGTTTCAATGAACTTTGAAATTTCAAGATTCTCAGGTTTGGGAGTTCCCGTCATGGCGCAGTGGTTAACGAATCCGACTAGGAACCATGAGGTTGCGGGTTCGGTCCCTGGCCTTGCTCAGTGGGTTAACGATCTGGCGTTGCCGTGAGCTGTGGTGTAGGTCGCAGACGCGGCTCGGATCCTGCGTTGCTGTGGCTGTGGCGTAGGCCAGTGGCTACAGCTCCGATAAGACCCCTAGCCTGGGAACCTCCACATGCTGCAGGTGCGGCCATAAAAATGACAAAAGGCAAAAAAAAAAAAAAAAAAAGATTCTCAGGTTTATGAGCACTCCATCACAATTTCAGGGTTCCATTCTTTCCAAATCAGAGACTGTCATTCAACTTCATTTTGCAGCTCTGCCACCACTATGTTAAACTCTAAGCCTCATTTTTAGTTGAGAATGCCCTATTTATCAAGGAACAACAATCTTTTTTGAGCTGCACTCGAGACCTCTGACTTTCAAAGTATGCTTTACTTTGGCCTCCACTGCTATTAAAATCAGACATCCCAACCATAGTCATATCCATTGATCAAGTGCATTAAATACTTGCTCTCTCAATGCTGTCTTTCACCAACATTTCAATGCAATTAACCATAGGGGAAAACTTTAATAACTGTATATGTCATAGGTTATTATCACCTCACTTTCCAACAGCAGTGGAGGCCATGTTACCTTCAACTAATGGGCAATCCAACTGCAAATTCCTAACCTGAGGGTTTGTTTTCCAGGTAGAAGTGCCAAATGCATTGCCCAAGTTTCTAGAAAGCAGAGCCTAAAGTGAAGTTTGCATGTAAATATTTTATTGGAGGAGCATAATATCAAGGAATTGAGAGTGCCCTCAAAAATAAGGGATAAACGGAATGACACAGGGAAGACAGGAAAGCAAACACAATGGAAGGTGTAACCAAGCTGGCACAGCTTTACAGGGAAACAAGCCTGGTTACCCAGTCCCTTAATTTACCTGTCAGCTGCCTCATAAATATGATCTTTCTTTGGTCCAGTTTTACTCATGGGACACCTCTTCTGAACTTCCAGTTTGTCTTGTTTGGCTTCTCCAAATAACTTCTGAGAAAGCCAGAGCATCCTTGGGCTTGACTGACTGACTAGAGCACTGCTTTGGCTTTCAATGCAGAGAATCCATGAGAGCCTTTGCTAAACCTTGCCCTTGTCACTCGAAGACAGCTGGAGGTATTAGAATCTGTCATAAGATCAGAGATGGTAGCCAGGATTTGTGAGCATGGGAATGGCCTGTACAGTCATTGGGGCCATGCAAGTTGGGAAGGCAAGGAAGTGACCAGGGCCAGAGAAGCTGAAGAGGCCAAGTGAATCTGGGGAAGTGCATAAGCTAAGTTTAGTAAAAGAGCAATCACTTTGTAATCTCTACTCAAAGGTGCTAGCCACCAGCTTAGTGACTAGAATTTTGGGCTCTTCATCCAAGAAAGAAGAATGATGATTTGGAAGAGGCTAGAAGAAAATCCAAAACCTAACATATAATAAAGAACTTTTAATTCATCAAAGACCAGAAGTGGCAATGTAACAAGTAACAATATTAAATGAAAGATGTTATAGAAATCTGCCCTCAATGAAAAGTTGGGGTATTATTAAAAAGTCTTTGACACATCCAGTATGTACTAAAAAAAAAAAGCAAAGGTAAAAGGAAAATGAAATGATAGTTTTCTGGAGGCAAGCTGAGAACATGCGAAGATTATTGACAAATTTCAAAGTATTCTTTATTTTCTGAAAATAGTCCTTCTTTGTCTTTTGAGGCTTCATAAGAAAGTAACTGCTTTTGTACAGATTCAAATATTCATTCTTTCCTGTCAAAATTTTTTTCTTTTACTATAATCTTACCATTGATAGCAATAGCTTAGTGTTCAGACTTTCCCTTGAAATAAATTTGACAAGGAATATCAGTTTTCTTATCCAAAAATAGAAGCAACACCTGAGCTAATCTGCACCTTGTGCAGCACGAAGTACATAAAAATAGTATATCAAATGCAAGATTGATTCAACGGGCATTTTAGGGATTATTATATGCTTAGTGAAGTAACACAAAGAATTTATGAGTATACTGTGAATAGAGAAAGGGAGGTGAACAGGGGTAGACCTGGGAATAAAATAGAAAAAGAAGAAATAGATGCAGATTACATGTCAGTTTCAGAAAAATAAATACTTAAATAAAAACTGTTGTTCTAGTCATTTTAATCAAATGATGATGCCAATTAGTTTCTTTCATCTTCTAAATATATGCCAAATTTTTATTAAAGTAATGCATCCTTGTGATGAAAAATAAAACAGTACAAATGAGCTTCAAATGGAAAGCAACAGACCCCTGTCCACTACTTCCATCCCCAATCCTGCTCCTAAAGTCAACTAGCACTTCTGTTTCTTCTATTGAATATTTTCTCATCTCTAGTATGCTTATAAGACGTATACTTGATTCGTTAGCTACTGAATCACTGCTGATGGCTATTTTAGTGCATGTGAGCTAAAACCACCTCCACCTATACACCCACTTCCTAAGTTTGACAGTTAAATCAATACTTTTAATTTCTCTACTAATGATTCATGCAACAAAATACACAAAGCCTTGTTTGTCTTCCACTGATGTTTGATAGTTTTTCTTTTTTTAAGAGTTACTTAGGCATAGTTAATTTACAAGGCTGTGATAATTTCTGCTGTACAACAAAGTAACCCAGTTATACATATACATATATGCATTCTATTTCAGATTATTTTCCCACATAGATTATCACAGAATATTGCGTAGACTTCTTTGTGTTATACACTAGGTCCCCATTGGCCAATTGTTCTATGTACTTCAGTGTGCATATGTCAGTCCCAAACCCCCAGCCCATCCTGCCCACCCCCACCTGTCCCCTCTGGTAACCATAAGTTTTTCACCAAAAAAAAAAAAAAAAAAAAAAAAAGATACAAGTGAACTTATTTGCAGAACAGAAACAGAATTATGAACTTTGATAGTTTTTGTTGACTGCCATTTTTTAATTTTAAAAGTACTCTGTTGAGTATTATTTACATACCGTAAGTTAACCCTTTAAAATGTGCAATTCATTGCACCCCCAAAAATTAAATACCTAGGAATAAATCTGACCAAGGAGGTGAAAGACATATGCTGAGAACTATAAAACTTTCATCAAGGAAATTAAAGAAGATTCAAAGAAATGGAAAGATATTCCATGTTCCTGGATTGGAAGAATTAATATTGCCAAAATGGCCATACTGACCAAAGCAATCTACAGATTCAGTACAAGCCCTATCAAATTACCCATGACATTTTTCACAGAACTAGAACAAACAATCCAAAAATTTATATGGAACCACAAAAGACCCAGAATTGCCAAAGCAATCCTGAGGAACAAAAACCAAGCAGGAGGCATAATAACTCTCCCAGACTTCAGACAGTTTTGTAGAGCTACTGTAATCAAGACAGATGTACAAACCAATGGAACAGAATAGAGAAGCCAGAAATAAACCCAAACACCTATGGTCAATTAATCTCTGACAAAGAGGCAAGAATATAAAACAGGAAAAAGTCTCTTCAGCAAGTGGTGCTGGGAAAAATGGACAGCTGCATGTAAACAAATGAAACTAGAAAACACCCTCACACCATGCACAAAAATAAACTCAAAATGGCTTAAAGACTTAACCGTAAGACAAGACACCATAAAATTCCTAGAAGACAACATAGGTAAAACATTCTCTAACATCAACTGTACAAACCTTTTCTTAGATCAGCCTCCCAAGGAAATAGAAATAAAAACAAAAAAAAATCAAATGCAACCTAATCAAACTTACAAGCTTTTGCACAGCAAAGGAAACCATTAAAAAAAAATGAAAAGACAACTGACAGAATGGGAGAAAATAGTTTCAAATGATGCAGCAGAGAAGGGCTTAATTTCCAAACTACACAAACAATTCATACAACTCAACAGCAAGAAAACAACACAATTGAAAACTGGGCAGAAGACCTGAATAGACATTTCTCCAAAGAAAACATATAGACAGCCAACAGGCACATTAAAAAATGCTCAACATCACTAATTATTAGGGAAACGCAAATCAAAACTACGATGAGGTACCACTTACCCTGGTCAGAATGGCTATCATTAGTAAGAATACAAATAACAAATCTTGAGAGGGTGTGGAGAAAAAGGAACCCTCCTACACTGTGTGTGGGAATGGAAATTATTATAACCACTATGGAAAACAGTATGGAGGTTCCTTAGAAAACTAAATATAGAACTACCATACGATCCAAAAATCCTATTCCTAGGCATATATCCAGATAAAACGTCCATTCAAAAAGATACATGAACCTCTATGTTCACTGCAGCACTATTCACAATAGCCAAGACATGGAAACAACATAAATATCCAAGGACAGATGAATGGATTAAGAAGATGTGGTATATATACACAATGAAATACTACTTAGCCATAAAAAAAGAACAAAATAATGTCACTTGCAGCAACATGGATGGAACTAGAGATTCTCATACTAAGTGAAATAAGTCAGAAAGAAAAAGACAAATACCATATGATATCACTTACATCTGGAATCTAAAATATGGCACAAATGGGAGTTCCCGTCGTGGCGCAGTGGTTAACGAATCCGACTAGGAACCATGAGGTTGCGGGTTTGATCCCTGCCCTTGCTCAGTGGGTTAACGATCCGGCGTTGCCGTGAGCTGTGGTGTAGGTTGCAGACGCAGCTCGGATCCTGCGTTGCTGTGGCTGCGGCGCAGGCCAGTGGCCACGCTCCGATTAGACCCCTAGCCTGGGAACCTCCACATGCCGCGGGTGCGGCCATAAAACCCGCGGCCATAAAATGACAAAAGGCAAAAAAAAAAATAAAAAAAATAAAATAAAATATGGCACAAATGAACCTATCTACAGAACAGAAACTAATTCATAGACAAGAACAGACTTGTGGTTGCCAAGGGGAGGGTGAGGGAGTGGGATAGACTGGGAATTTGGGGTGAGTAGATGCAAACTATTGCATTTGCAGTGGATAAGCAATGAGGTCCTGTTGCATAGCACAGGGAACTATACTCAATCTCTTGTAATGGAACATGATGGAAAATAATATGAGAAAAAATGTATATATGTATGTGTATATATATATGTATGTATATGTATATGTATATATATATATATATGTATATGTATGTATGTATAACTGGATCATTTTGTTGTGCAGCAGTAAATGACAGAACATTGTAAATCAACTATAATAAAAATTTTAAAAAGTAAATAAAATGTGTAATTCATTAGTAAATATACACTGTTGTGCAACCTTGACCAAAATCCAAGTTTAGAACATTTCTATCACCCACTCAAAGGGAGTCTTCCTGCCAATTTGCAGTCAATTCCCGGGCCAAAGTCAACTGCTTGCTGTCTTTATATATTTGCATTTCCTGGACAATTCATATAAATAGAATTATACAATGTTTGGTGTTCTATATCTGGTTTCTTTAACATACTGTTTTTAAGGTTCACTTATGTTTGAATATATATCAATATTTCACTACTTTTATGGCTGAATAGTATTCTGTTGTGTGGATAGATCACATTTTAACAATTGATTCACCAGTTGATAGTATTTATTTCCACTTTTTGACTGTTATGAATAACGCTGTTATTAGCATCTGCGGTTTTTGTGTAAATGTGTTTTCATTTATCTTGGGTATGTACCTAGGAGTAGCATTCCTACATCATATGTTAATTTATGTAAAACTTTCTAAGAAACTACCAAAATGTTTTCCAAAGTGGTTGTACACTTTATATTCCCCCTAGCAATGTATGAGGGTCCCCATTTCTGCACATCCTCACCAACACTTGATACTGTCTCTCTGTTTAATTTTAGACCTCCTAGAAGGTCTGAAATGATATCCTGTGGTTTTAACTTGAATTTCTCTAATGTGTATTGATGTTAAGTATCTAAGCTATCTAATTTGTTGACATGAAGTTGTTCATAGTATTCCCTTATTACCCTTTTACTTTCTATGAGGTTGGCAATGAGAGTCCCTTTTTCATTTTTATTTTGGTAATTTGTATTTTTTCCTTCTTTCTTTGACTGCCAGTTTTGTAAGACTGCTGCACTGTCTCCATCTCAAAAGTCACTGATACATTCTAATTTCCATTATCCATAACTTTATTTTTATATCATTAAGATATCTTGGTAGGATTCTTTGGGATAATTCTGTTTTACAGAATTTAGGGCCCAACAAGAGGGGAAAAGGAATTTAACATGCCTTTCTTTTTAAGCTTTCTCCAAAGAACCAGAAGCCTTAGAAAGTAGCATAGTCTGAATGCAAATGCCAGCACTCTAAGCATGGGAATAGCTTTAAGTGGCATGCTTTGGAAATGCCAATACTTTTTGCCTGGAGACCCAATTGTAACCCCAATCCCTCCTTGTTTAACCACTGCTTATAGGTGATTAGCCTGTAATAAACTGTCCATCCTCTTTACTTTAGGTTGCCTATTCCATCCTAGGATCCTTTCTTCAAGACAGCCTGAGGCCAGAGTTCAAGTACTTGGTCAATTCTTGTTGCTGATATAATTCCTCTGGAATGAAACAGACCCAGATTTTTAATTACATATGGCCCCCTGAAAAAAGCCCCTTCTTTCTCTGCTTTCTTCTTGAGCACTACTCTCCCTGGAATGGTTAAGACACTATAAATCTTAGCATCTGTCTTTAGGACTCTTCCTTTTCTTTTCCTCAAAGAACGAGGGATGGCATTAAACTAGCTTTTGTTCTTATACTCAATTAGTCTGTGTCTGTGTAAAAATTCATGTTCTGACTCTACCTCTGATACTAGAAAACTAAGCTTTATTTAGACATCTGGTAATAATATTTAAGTTATACTCAGCAACAACAGTGAAATGATCTGAAGACTGTCTAAACTTGATTGTAAAAGTTGATAGATCAAAAACAGTATTTACATTATTATGACTATGTAAATATTGCTTATTGGAAATCCAAGTAGAGTCTACGATTGTCACTCTTATGGGCTCAAAATTATAACCTCATTGCTAGTCAAAAAATATTAAATAGAATGTCCTTTATTATACTCTATCAAGTGCTTAAAATCATGCTATGTCTAACATCACTTTATATTGGCACAATTATTTTCGTATACACTTTGGTTGATATTTCTTGAAATAACTCATAGCATTTCTTTATTTCTTTGGGTGAAAATAAATATCAGCTATCCATAGTATCTTTCTGCCTATCATCTAGTCTTCATTTTGAATATATACTTCTTAGCAAGCACCAATTTCCTTTTGTACTGTGTATAGTTTATATTTCCTGTTATTAGGATCCTGGATTATTCTTACTGTTCCTTACATCCCATTAATTTTCATTTTTTCACTCTCATTTTGTTGGAATTCATCCTCAAGAAACAGCCTCAGAAAAGATTCATTGGATGTCAAAATATAAAGTACCTACACAATGAGAAATTATTTTATTTTCTCACAAATGTCTTTGATGAGATTGACTAAATATGGAATGCTGGATCAAAATTAATTTTCTTCACATCACTTAAAGGCCATGCATGCTCAGCTTCTAACATTTATTTTGGTGATGAAAAGTCTGATGTCAATCTGATTTTTTCCCCCTAGTTTAGCTACCTAGAATTTTGTTTAATTGTTTGCTTTCTTCTTCTCTGGAAACTTTTAGTATCATATCTTTCCCAGGTATTCATAAAAAATTCCCTCATTGTTTCTTAGATATTGGCCTTTCTTATTTCAGTCTTACTGTTCATTGAGTCCTTTCACCTAAATACTTCAATGTGTTTTTTTTTTTTGGGGTCTTTTGTCTTTTGTCTTTTTTAGGGCCACACCCAGGGCATATGTAGGTTCCCAAGCTAGGGGTCAAATCAGAGCTGTAGCTGTCAGCCTACACCACAGTCACAGTAATGCAGGATCGGAGCGGCATAGGCAACCTACACCACAGATCACGGCAACGCCAGATCCTTAGCCCACTGAGTGGGGCCAGGGATCAAACCCTGGTCCTCAAGGATACTAGTTGGGTTCATTAACTGCTGAGCCACGACGGGAAATCCAATGTCTCTTTAATTTTGGGAGATAACCTTGTTTTCCTCTCTGCTAATTTCTCCATTTCAGTTTCTATGATAGCTCTTTGTGGGTTTCTTTTTTTTTTTTTTTCCGGTCTTTTTAGGGCCACATGTGGCATATGGAAGTTCCCAGGCTAAGGGTCAAATCAGAGCAGCAGCTCCCAGCCTACACCATAGCCATAGCAACATGGGATCCAAGCCATGCCTGCAATTTATAGCACAGTTTACCACAATCTCAGATTCTTAATCCACTAAGCAAGGCCAGGGATTGAACCCGTGTCCTCATGGATACTAGTCAGGTTCATTACCACTGAGCTGCAACGGGAACTCCTCTTTGTGGAAATAGGATTTGAAAGATTCTTGGTAATCAGAATGATTCTCTATGTCTATGATATTTATTCTTATATTTACTCTCTCTACGCTCTCTGGAATATTTCTAAAACGTTAGCATTTGTACTATTATCTTTGATTCCTTTTTGTAAACTGAATTTCATAGTTTTAGGCTATTTGTTAAATTTAGATTATAATTTTTATACTAACCATTCCTATAGATGTCATATATTCTCCATCTTCTGCAATAGCAATTAAAGTGAATTTTATTTTTTTTTAATTTCTTTTTCTTATCTGTTCCTTTGAGTTCTAATCTTTTTCGTTTTACAGGCTATCCTCAAACATTTTATATTCTTGGGTTATCTGTCCATATTTTAGAGTAATTAAATAGAAAATTTGACTTGGATTTCTGTGTAATTTGGTATTAGCATACAAAATAAGTCTTCATATGGTCCTTTCCCTACTTCACTCTCAACGCTGAAACAGAAAGGCTTGTTTTTGAGCAGACACATCCGCATAGATGGACTAGAAATCATCAGACATTCTCTTTCATGATATTTTCAGACCTGTTCATTTTTTTCCCCCTTGGGAGCAAATACATTCCAATGATTGCTTCCCTTTTAGAATAGAGAGACAGAAAGGTGTTATAGTTGAAGGGAGACGGCACAAATCTTCATACTAATATTCTCAGTCCCACATTTTAATCTGGATCTCTGTTTTACATGGTATCTCTAAATCCAAGGCTCTCTGGGGTTTGGGATTAGAGAAGAGCTCTTCTCTACTCATGTTCTCTATGCATAATCTAAGCTATAGATTCTGTTGCTCTATTTTGCCATTCCATAGGTTTTCAACCCATTTCCATACTTGAGATATTTGTTAAAATCTCCCATCTACTGAAATTCATTGTTCTGTCACCATTATTACTGATTCTATTGTTTTTCTTTATAGATTTACTATTATTTCGGTTCTCAAGAGGAATAAAGACCAAGTATTTTACCAGCCATCTTAAATCTAAACACCAACTATTCCAATAAAGCAATACTATCAAAGTAGTTATGAAAACTGTATTAGCTACAAGTTAAGTTGATTTGTCAATCAGTCAATAATTATTCTATAAAGAATAAAGCGACATAAACTGTTTAAAAGGGTAGGTAAAAATAGTCTTTTTTCCTAGTCATGAAGAAAATTCTGGCCAATATCTGATCAGCATCACCTCTCTGAATTTCCTGGACTATTAAAAACAAAATTCTCTGGAGAGGAATGTTTTTCAGGTGGTACTTCTTCCCACCTGCTGTGAGCTCAGCGCCTAGCACCTTTGATCTAATCATACACTTTATCATTTTTTAATACTCATTATAGCTAAGGATTAATTTTATTAGCTTGCTTTGCTATTCAAATTTTGGGATTTCTTATAATGTCAAAATACGGCCCTTTAACCTTTAGTGAATGTCACTAATTTTAGGGGAAATTGATATACAGTTTTACAGGATAGTAAAAAGATATTATGTTACCCTGTGGGTCGGCTTACATGTACAATTTCAATCACACTGGTTTCTAAGAGGCCAATCATCTGTAATTTAGTAGAGATTGTAGTGTTGGAGCCTTCTGCAGACTCCATTTCTCTTACTTTTGAGAGTACTTGTCTACTTGATAAAAAAGAATAAAAAGGAAAAGAAAAAGACATTGCCTGTCTTGTTTCTTAAATTCAAATGAGCAGATAATGCTGTTTGATCCCCCCCTCTGGTGATGGAAATCAGTCAAGTGTCTGACAAGAAACTACATCTAAGAGTAAGCAGACTTTACTATTTTAGAGCCCTAGACACCAGCTATCTTTCCCAAGCAGCCAGTCAATCATAAGCAAATTCCTAGGACTGCGAATTTCATACTAGCTTATGTTTGGTGGCAACAGAGTGTGTTTGAAGACAAATGTGTTCCTGAAATTGGTATATAGTTTGGGTAGCCATACGGCTGGTAGATACACTTTCCATTAGTCTTTGTTTCTTTTTCTTTTCTCTTTTTTAAATGACAGGATGGTCATCTTGGAATAAAATCAGATGTGGACCTGTGTTTAATGCAGTGCTCAAAGATGTGTGAAAGGTTTGGTCATGAACTCTAACCATTTACCAGCCTTCCTGCCTTATCCGCCTTCTGCTCTCAGTCCATATCTTTACTGTCTTGACTAAATGGACTGAGGCTCTCTTACTGCACCATTCCAGAAAAGACAGGAAGAGAAAAGAAGAGAAGTAGGTAAACTTGGTTGTGAGTTCTTTGAAGTCAACAGTCAGGTCAAAAGTAGAGTCTATTATTTGAGATCATAAAAAAATAAAAGTACAGAATTTCAGCTCTTTTTTCATTCTCCTGATTCCTATTACACCAAGCCATAGAAGATGATTCTGGTAATCAAACAGTCACCCTTAAAACCTCTTTGAACAAGGAAATCAGAAGAAAAGAAACTGCTTTAAAATAAGGAAAGAAACTCACAAAGTTAAGAGGTAAGAAAATGTGGAGAATAAGAATTAAGGGGATTATTCTTAAGTACCAGACTTGTATCACCATTTTATTTTTAACATCATCACTTTGAAATGACTTCACCTCTTACTCAGGCGAGAAAGGCTATAGAGCTATCTTTACAAGCATATGTTTTTGCTTATAAAATTTAAGTTGTCATGTGTTACTTTATTAATCAGTATATGTATAATATGCATATGTGTATAATATGTGTATATGTGTATACATAATGTTTTTCCCATTAACAGTCTAAGAAGATAAGAGAAAAGGTATTAGTTTAAACTGTTAGGCATTTATGAAGACAGTCATGATGTTGGGGAAAAATTATTACTAATACAAAATAAGAAATAAGGTCAATCATGACAAGGAACCTAGAAGAGAAAAGATGGGTGAAAAGGCCTCTTGGAGAGATGGAGAAATAAAACCCTCACCATAGGTGTTGAGCTTGTAGCTGAGTTCTATAGTCTAGGCACCTGAGATTTTATTTTCCATTATACTTAATTTGCTTCTATGGGGCAGTTTTATGAGTTAATTTCAGCTCTGAATTCTGCAAGGAGTATACTTACCAACTCATCTACCTAGAAGCTCAGTAAAATTCGTGCTACAAAGCTCACTGATGGGAGTGAGTGGGAGAGACCTAATTTTTCACCAATCCTCTAACTCCAGAAGCCAAATAACTGCCTTGGTAAAATCATTTGTTCTTACCCTTCTCCTTTCTGTCTCTTTTATTACGTATGTATCCAGAGAGGGAAAGAGAAAGAAACAACAAAGTGCATACTCAGGAGTCACTTTTGTCATCAGTTCATCCCTAAATAAACTTAGATGAAATTTTCCAGGTTTGGAGAAATACAGGAAACCTCAGGTCTCTAAGTTTCAAACACAGACTGGAGAGGAGAATAATGCCTATAGAAATTTCAGCTGATACTATGCATTTCCCATTAAAAGTCTGAAGCAAGGACCAGTACACTTTTCATAGAAGCTTGACTGCTTGATGTTTGTTACAAGTTAAGGTGGTACTCACACCCGGATGACATTTTAGTAGGAAATATTTTCACAAATCCCTACAGAAATAAGAGATTTTCCATTTTAGACTCATGGCATCAGTTTTTGCATATATTGATATGCTGTGCACTCCCTATTTAATGTTTTTTTCTATTCTTTTTATTATTCTTCCACAGAGCAGCTTTCTGGAGAAACTTACTCTTCTTCCTGAGCTTTCTCTGAATTTCTGTCGCTCTCCCACTTACCACACTTCTTTAGCTTTCTGGGTAATCCTTGTTTTTAGGTCAGTGACTCTTACCTCATGCTTTTGGCTAAAAATATTAGAGTAGTTCAGTGTTTTTGTTACCTGTGAACTGAATCATTTTTCATATTTCACCTAAGTTTCTGCCCACATTTTAGCTCTATGAAGGCTATATCCTCTGATAAACTACTTTTACACAAAATCTTTTCCAAAGATTTTTGTTAATAAATTCTAATTTCCTTTCTTTATAAGTTTCACTCATAATTCTGTTTCTTTTTATAATGCAGGTAGGCCATAAGTCCCCCCGCTTTTCCCTTTTTTTTTTTTTTTTTTTTTTTGGTCTAGAGTCAGAATAACTACCAGACTCTGAAGATAAGCAGGAGAAATGAGTAAAACTTCAGCCAAATTATAAGAAACTGGAATGATATAGTAAAAATGAACATGTTATGTGTACCCAATATCCATTCTCTTCTCCCTTTTTACCAGCAGGACTTTGATTTTGTAACATAGTAATCTACCTCTAAAAAAATTAAAAACCTAAATTAAAAAAAATTCTACTTTCCAGATCTCTTCTAACTAGCGATTCCCATGTAATCCAGTTCTGGCTAACAAGATACAAATGGAAATCTTCTGGATCAAGTTTCTGGGAAAGACTTTCACAACAGAGAGACTCAGTCCTCCCTGTGCCAATTTATTCCCCTCCTTCCTCCCAGGAGCAAAGATGCAATGCCTAGGGATTCAGCAGCCATCTTGTGATCATGAAGATGAAATCCACAAACTAAGGTTGCCAGAGCAGAAAGCTAAGAGCAGCTGCACCAGCTTTGGAATGCTTATCCCTGGATTTGTTAGAGGAGGAAAACTAGAGTCCTTATTTATTTAAGCCACCATACATAGAGTTTTCTATTACTTACAATGCATTCCTTACTGGTTTAGAAAGTAAAATAAGCATCAGCACGTCAGCAGACATAACAATATTGCCAGAGTTCATGGGGCTTATTGTTATATGAGGCACCCAGCGTTGTTGGAGGCATATAACTCCCTAGGTTGAAGCAAAACTTCTGAACCTGTCAAGCAATCTCTCTTTCCCTCCAAAGCACTCAGTCTAACTAGTGTAGCTGAGAATTAAAACACATTTTTATCCTGACTTACAGGGCTGACAAGCTCACCTTTTAGCTTTTTATGCCTCTCTGCTGAATCCTATAATGTGATAACCATATAACTGAGTAGCTTTCTGGATAAGGCTTCTGAAAGAATGTCAGAATGTCACACAAGAAGAGGGTTTTTTTTTTAATTAATAGCAAATTGCTCTGGCCATTTCTTTAAGAACTGACATTATTCTTTATCTTGGCAGCTATCTTCTTTAAATGATAATAGCAGTTTATATATTTTTCTTTACTGGGAAGAAGCCTCCTTCTACCAACTCCCCCTCCAAAAAAAAATTGTTCAAGGTTATTCACACATTATCTCTATGAATGCATTAATCTACCAAATTTCTTTCAGGCTATTCTTTTACTGCTTGTGTTTACTGACAAAGTGTAACCAAGCATTTCTATCAACCAGTTGGTCTCATGCAAAGTAACTCTTCTTCGCTTTCAAATTCCTGTGAAAACGTCAACAATATGACTATGTTGTCCATACTAGTTCTTTCACCTTTTGAAAAGGTGGATCCACCGGCATTGCCGTGAGCTGTGGTGTAGGTTGCAGACACGGCTCGGATCCTGCATTGCTGTGGCTGTGGCGAAGGCCGGCAGCTATAGCGCCTATTAGACCCCTAGCCTGGGAACCTCCATATGCCATGGGTGTGGCCTTAGATAAGGCAAAAAGACAAAAAAAAAGGAAAAGGTGGATTCAAGTTCTATCTCATTAAGAATAACTTATTTCATCCATATGAAATACATATTGCCTTTAAAAGAAACTAGGTCTTAGTGATCTTCAAATCTGTCTCTCCACAATTTAAACCAGGAGCCACTATGAAAGCTTAAATGAGCTCCTGAATTCTCTTAAAATAGGAGTTTCATCAGACATTGCAGTTGTGAGTATTTTAGACCTTGTTGGCACATTATATTATGCCATTTAGTCATTGTTAAGTCATAAAACTTACTGATGATTGAATGGCATAATATGATGTGAAGTAGAGTTTGGTTCAAGTTTACCTTGAATTCATTAGCATCTCTTCATAGTAAAGATATGTTGTTTAAATAAAAGTCAGAAAAGAAAGACATTTTCAAGTACTACTGCATTAGAGAAGTAGCTATTTGTAATTAGCATGCTATTTACAAAACTTGTCTTATCTAATCTTTAAAACAAGTGCCCTGAGGACCTAGTTGGGCATGGATTTGTTTAATTTCATCTATATTATTGAAATTAATGCATGTTTTTATGCAACACTTTCTGACTTACACTATTTTTAAGAATCTCTTCCTACGTACCCCTCTCCTTCACTAAACCCAGTTAGTAAGATTCCATTAGTTTTATAAAATTACTTACAGACTGAAATCATTAAATGAAACATTATATAGAAGCCTTCTGTGGGTCTTACTTTATTATTTTCACATGATTTCTTTGGTTGTGAGTGTCAGTCACTGTCTTTTATGGGTTTTCACATCTGTCCCTCTTTGTTCCTGACCTTGTCTTGACCCTCATGTCCTTCTGCCTCCGACTCTCTCTGTTCTGCTGCCTTTTTATTTTTTTTTAATTTTTTTTATTTTTTTGCCTTTTGTCATTTTATGGCCA
>PVHT021183519.1:7558743-7576873 GCA_004024745.2 Catagonus wagneri
GGTCTAATCGGAGCTGTGGCCACTGGCCTGCGCCGCAGCCACAGCAACGCAGGATCCGAGCCGCGTCTGCAACCTACACCACAGCTCACGGCAACGCCGGATCGTTAACCCACTGAGCAAGGGCAGGGATCGAACCCGCAACCTCATGGTTCCTAGTCGGATTCGTTAACCACTGCGCCACGACGGGAACTCCTCTGCTGCCTTTTTAGAACTATGTTTCTAACACAACTTCAACCTGCTAAGGCTGTTGCCCACATCTCAGGGTCCACAGAATATGTTTCAAACTTCTTGGGTTAAAACTTTGGCTCTTCCCCATCAGATCCAAATCTATATTTGCACTGGGGTTTCCTACATGGGATTTGTTGCATTCTCCCCACGTCTTTTTTCAAAAGTCCTTCTTTATTCACAGCTGTTAAAATTCTTGTCCTTGCTGGTAAGGAGATCTGAGGCACCCTCCATCTGATCTGGATCATCTATAAAATCTTCTCTGCAGTCTTTGGTTCAGAATGCTAGAGCATTCACTTTTGATCATCTATTAAGTCTCACTGAGAGAGAATTACCAGTATAAGTTTTATGGAGACACATCCAAATCCTGTCTCTGCCACTCTATGGGCCCTTGGCAAGTTTATTTCCTCTTCTCTAAATGGTAACCATTACCATCATCATCACCATAAACAGAATGAACATCAGGTTCATAAGGAAATACATGACTTATGGTCAACAGTTCACCTCAGCTATGGTTGTTTACAATCATGGCTTTTTTAGTTCTCTGGTGATCCCAGTCATATTTATCCATGGATATCCTATCCCTGCAACAAGATGGTTCACCAAGTGAGGTCAAAACCTCCAATTTTTTTTTTTTTTGAGTGTTCCAGCACAACTAGGAAGCACTTGGCTCACAGGTGCTCAATGTTTGTTCATGGACTGAGGCTGTACACACAGTACCAAGAGTCATCAGCAAAGTTACTGCATCAAAGCTGACAGAAAATGTTTTCAAAGTTTCTGATGAAGGGAAATCTTTCGGTTCTTACCTCAAAAATCTCTGCAAAATGAAAGGAATATATCCAAGGCTAGAAAATGTTATGTTTCACCCAAATGCTCCAACCTGAAGTTGAGTAGTTTAAAATAGCTGAAGAAATGGGAGAGTATATTTAGAACTCATTTTATTTATTACCCTCATCTTGTCTATCAAAAGTATATTTACCAAAAGCTATTTAGTATGCAGGTTTTATATAGATTTGTAACATATTGCTGGATATATAACATAGGCAAATAACAAAATGCTAAAATAGGCTGTAAGAAATAACACTAATGAATCAGAACATTTCAAATTATAATTTCATTGTGCACATAATAAGTATCACTTGGGGTCTACAGGTCAAAATAAATAGTAATATCTTATGGTAGATAAATTAGGAAGAAATAAGAAACTCTTTGGACAAGATAATGTTGCTATGGAAACCTGATGTTCACAAGCCTGCTTTTGAAGTCTCTGCTGCCTTGCCCGACTTCTTACATTTAATTTTCTTTCAAGCTTTTTACTTAAGACAAAAAAGTCCTTTTGCTACTGAGACCTAAAATGTGACAATGACGATCTTCCCTCTAGCCGTCTAAGATCCATGTAAATAACCTGTCCTGTGCACTGCTTCATAGCATGAAAACAACTTAATTGAGGTTGAAAAGGGAGAAAAGAGAAAACGGCAGTGTGTTCATGCTTGATTTGAATTTGCTTCCATAGCGGGAACTGGGGGGAAGGAGCTGGAGCAGAAACTCACTTCACTGAAACAATTTTTGTGCCAGGTCACAGAGCTGACAAAGATGACTTTTTAAGCACAAGTTTAAGCCGTCTTGAAATGTTTCATTGGCAAGGAGCTTTGTGAACCCCAAAGTCAGTGTTGTTTGAGAGACAGAAAAGGGTGTATTTGTGGAATCCACGAATAAATCAGACGTGTCAGAACTGAGCCTAGAAACTTTTGGCTTCAAACTTTGTAAATTTTATTTATTTTATTCCCCAGGCAACATAAATTTAACACCGCCACCTACGTGTCTGGTAAGCTGAGACTTAATGAGGCTTAATCGACTTCTGCACTGAGAGTCTTATCTACATTCTTCAGTTTCTGCCTTTGCCCTCCTTACTCTCTGCCCACACACTCTGGCAATTTTCTCTTAGGAAAGATTTTTCCCTCACTTTGGGGAGCCATGGTTGAGCTTCGAGATAGATAGGCCAAGCTCAGAAATAGTCACTCTTTGAACAAATCCTTGAACAAGCTACCAGATTGTACATGAGACCCCAGACCTATTTGCATCTGGTGCTGGCATAGTTTCACAGAATTATTCAAAAAAGTCAACAAATTCACTGCTTACCTTTCCCCAGGGACTGAGTGCCAGACCCCTAACAAAGGTAAATGGATACAAACAAATTACAGGAACTTTCAAATGCAACAATTTTTCTTTACACTGAACAGCTCCCCACTTATAACGATTTATATGTACTGTGTCTTTCTACTTATATGACCTTGGTATTATCTATGGGAACATTATGTAAGGGAATATATTGCTCCCATGTCATTTTAAAGAAGTGGATTCTAAATTTAAATGTAGAAAAGAGCAACAGCTTGATATCTCTCTATACTACCAAGAGGAAACAAAATGAAAACGAGAACATAAAATCTACAGCTTTTATTGGATTTGTAGCTGAAACTGATGTAAAGTCTTACTCCAAATCTCCTAAAACATGCTTCTTAAAGCTCCCCTGAAAAAATTCTCACTTTTTACACTAATTAAGAGCTCATCTATTTCCATAAAAAAAGATAGAAGTTACACAATAAATTATCCTGAATACAACTATAATGATTGATTACCATATTGCCTAGTGTTCTGAATTACCATTTATGTTAAAGAACTACAACTGAATATTTTGCTGCATGTATTGGTTGAATTTATCCCTAAAATGTTTGGCATCATTTCTTTGGCCTAAAATGGTACCTTAATTTATATTTCTGTAATGAAGTAGATGAATTATTTAGATCTGCAATTTTTTCAAAAGATCGAATGGGTTATAAATAAACTCACATTTCTTGTTTAGAAGGAAGAGGAAGTCCACAAGAATATTCTAGTGGGACTGTCTCAAGAAAATGCTAAGTCTATAGAATCAGCTGTCTCAGGAATTTTAGTTCTTACTAGTTCATATGCTTTTAATTTGTTTAGCATTTACTTTAAGTAAAGATTGCTTGCCTAATTTTGGATATAGCAGTAAATACTGGGACTAAATGATGGAAAGATGCTAGTAGTCCATATTTTTATACTAAATAAAAGTAATCTCTTTAATACAGCCTTTGTTGTATTAACATTCTTTTTGCTGGTTTATCTTGTTTTCCTCTTCCTAGATCACCTCAATATATGTTCAGGGTCTCTGATTCTGTTTTCTCAGTTTGTACTGAGTTATTTAAATGATAGGTGTTAATTAACACCTTACATCTGTCTGCCACTCAGTCCCAGTGAGAAATATTTCATCTGGATCTGTTTCTTCCACATGAATTTACCTACTGATACCCCTAGTTCACATGAGATCATTTAACCACCTGGTTCTTAAAGGAGCATTCTGAAAATATAGACAAAATAAAGGCAAAATCAAATTTAAACAGAAGTTTACTTACAAGACGATATTTGACATGTATTTTAAAATATATAGATGAAAGCAATCACTTAAATAAGCCAGCATACAGATCTAAACATGAAGATGGTTAAAAAAAAAAAGACTTCAAAATCGTAGAATGTGGAAAAGGAAAGTAAGAAAATATAGATTCTTTTTTTTGTTGTTGTAATAATGTGTTTAATCCTATATGACTATAAGGCTAAAGCAAGCAATACAGGAAGAGGTTCACATACTTAAAAAACAGGGCAACCACAAATTAAAACCAAATGTTACATTCACAAAAACTGAAAAGTACTCAAGCATAAAATAAATGGAAATCATCCAACCAAAAAAGAAAGGAAGAAAAGAGAAACATAAAATCAACTGGAAAACAAGGTTTAAAATGGCAATAAATACATATCTATCAGTAATCACTTTAAATGTCCATGGACTGAATGCTCCAATCAAAAGACACAGAGTGGCAGACTGGATAAAAAAGCAAAAACCTACAATCTGCTGTTTACAAGAGACTCACCTTAGGGCAAAGGACACATATAGATTGAAAGTGAGGGGATGGGAAAAGACATTTCATGCCAATGGACAAGACAGGAAAGCAGGAGTTGCAATACTCATATCAGACAAAATAGACTTTAAAATGAAGGCCATAAAGACACTATTTAATGTTTCTTTTTAATGGTATTAAAGGTATTACCTTTAATGGTAAAAGGATCCATTCAAGAAGAGGGTATTATAGTCATCAATATATATGCCCCTAATATAGGAGCACCCAGATATCCACAACAAATACTAATAGATATAAAAGGAGAAATAGATGGGAACACAGTAACAGTAGGAATTTTAACACCCCACTCAACATCAATGGACAGATCCTCTAAACAGAAAATCAATAAGACAAGAAAGATCCTAAATGACACAATAGAAAAGTTAGACTTAATTGACATTTTCAGGACATTACATCCAAAAAAATCAGATTATATATTCTTCTCAAATGCACATGGAACATTCTCAAGAATTGATCACATACTGGGGCACAAAGCTAACCTTAACAAAATTAAGAGTTTAGAAATTATTTCAAGTATCTTTTCTGACCACAATGGCATAAACTAGAAATTAACCACAGCAAATGCAATGAGAAAAAACACACTACATGGAGACTAAACAACATGCTAGTAAAAAACCAGTGGGTCAGAGCTCCCGTCGTGGCTCAGTGGTTAACGAATCCAACTAAGAACCATAAGGTTGCGGGTTTGATCCCTGGCCTTGCTCAGTGGGTTAAGGATCCGGCGTTGCCATGAGCTGTGATGTAGGTTGCAGACGCAGCTTGGATCCTGCGTTGCTGTGGCTGTGGCGAAGGCTGGCGGCTTACAGCGCCTGTTAGACCCCTAGCCTGGGAACCTCCATATGCTGTGGATGTGGCTCTACATAAAGGCAAAGAGACAAAAAAAAATAAAATAAAATAAAACCAATGGGTCAATGAGCAAATCAAGAAGGACATTAAAAATTACCTTGAGACAAATGATAATGAAGACACAACCACTCAAAATTTATGGGATGCCACAAAAGCAGTCTCAGAGGGAAGTTCACAGCAATACAGGCCTTCCTCAAGAAAAAAAAAAATTCTCAAATTTACAACTTAACTCACCACTTAAATGAATTAGAAGAATGAAAAACAAAACCTGAAGTCAGCAGAAGGAAGGAAATATAAAGATCAGAGAGGAAATCAATAAAATAGATTAAAAAATGGAAAAAAAATCAATAAAACCAAGAGCTGGTTCTTCGAAAAGGTAAACAAAATTGAAAAACCTCTGGCCAGACTCACCAAGAAGAGGAGAGAAAAAACTCAAACAAAATAAGAAATGAAAAAGGAGAAATCACAACAGATATGGCGGAAATACAAAAAAACCATGAGAGAATACTATGAACAATTTTATGCCAACAAATTTGACAACCTAGAGGAAACAGACAGGTTACTAGAGACTTACAGCCTGCCAAAATTGAATCAAGAAGAAACAGATCAAATGAACAGACTGATTACTAGAAATGAAACTGACTATGTCATAAAAACACTCCCTAAAAATCAAAGTCCAGGAGCAGATGGCTTCACAGGTGAATTCTACCAAGCATAGAAAGAGGAACTTATACCCATCCTCCTTAAACTTTTCCAAAAGGTTGAATAATAAGGAACACTCCCAAAGACATTCTATGACACCACCATCACCCTAATACCAAAACCAGACAAAGATACCATCAAAAAAGAAAACTATAGGCCCATATCTTTGATGAATATAGACGCAAAAATTCTAAACAAAATTTTAGCCAACCAAATCCAACAACATATAAAAAAGATCATACACCACGACCAAGTGGGATTCATCCCAGGTTGACAAGGATCATTCAGCATATGCTAATCATTCAATGTCATGCACCACATTAACAAAAGTCAGAAATCACATGATCATATCAATAGATACAGGAAAATCATGTGACAGTCTAGCATCCATTCATAATAAAAAACTCTTAGCAAAGTGGGTATAGTAGGAGCACACCTTAGCATAATAAAAGCTATTTATGACAAACCACAGCAAACAGAATACACAATGGAGAAAAGCTGAAAGGCTTCCCACTAAAATATGGACCAAGACAAGAATGCCCACTTTCACCAATGTTATTCAACATAGTATTGGAAATTGTAGACACAGCAATCAGACAAGCAAAAGAAATAAAATGTATCCAAATTGAAAGAGAAGAGGTAAAATTGTCACAATGCAGATGACATGATACTATACATAGAAAACCCTAAGGACTCAACCCCCAAAATACTTGAACTGATAACAAATTCAGCAAAGTAGCAGGATATAAGATTAACATTCAGAAATGTCGCATTTCTGTATACTAACAATGAAATATTAGAAAAGGAATACAAAAATACAAACCTTTTAAAATTACACCCCAAAAAATAAAATACCTGGGAAAAACCTGACAAAGGAGGTGAAACACTTTTATGCTGAGAACTATAAAACATTCATCAAGAAAATTAGTGAGGATTCAAAGAAATGGAAAGATATCCCATGCTCCTGACTTGGAAAAGTTAATATTGTAAAAACGGCTATACTACACAAAGCAATCTATAGGTTCAATGCAATCCCTATCAAATTACCCATGACATTTTTCACAGAACTAGAACAAACAATCCAAAAATTTATGTGGAACCACAAAAGACCCAGAATCGCCAAAGCAATCCTGAGGAACAAAAACCAAGCAGGAGGTATAACTTTCCCAGACTTCAGGCAATATTACAAAGCCACAGTAATCAAGATGGTGTGGTACTGGTACCAAAACAGACATACAGACCAATGCAACACTTTAGAGAAGCCAGAAATAAACCCAGACACTTACAGTCAATTAATTTTTGACAAAGGAGCCAAGAATATAGAATGGGAAAAAGACAGTCTTTTCAGCAGCTGTTGCTGAGAAAACTGGATAGCTGCATGTAAATCAATGAAACTGGAACACACCTCACACCATGCACAAAAATAAACTCAAAATGACTTAAATGTAAGACAAGACACCATCAAACTCCTAGAAGAGAATATAGGCAAAACATTCTCTGAAATCAGCCTTGCAAGTGTTTTCTCAGGTCAGTCTCTCAAAGCAACAGAAATAAAAGCAGAAATAAACCAATGGGACCTAATCAAACTGACAAGCTTTTGCACACCAAAGGAAAACATTAAAAAAAAAATAAAGACAACTTACAGAATGGGAGAAAATAGTTTCAAATGATGCAACTGACAAGGGCTTAATCTCTAAAATATACAAACAACTTATACAACTCAACAGCAAAAAAAGCCAACAACCCAGTTGAAAAATGGGCAAAAGAACTGAATAGATATTTCTCCAAAGAAGATATACAGATGGCCAACAAGCACGTGAAAAAATGCTCAACATCACTGATTATTAGAGAAATGTAAATCAAAACTACCATGAGGTACCACCTCACACAAGTCAGAATGGCCATCATTAATAAGTCCACAAACAACAAATGCTGGAAAGGGTGCAGAGAAACGGGAACCCTCCTGCACTGTTGGTGGGAATGGAAGCTGGTACAGCCACTATGGAAAACACTACAGAGGTGCCTTAGAAAACTACACACAGAACTACCATATGACCCAGCAATCCCACTCCTGGGCATATACCCTGACAAAACTTACCTTGAAAAAGACACATGCACCCGCATGTTCATTGCAGCACTGCTCACAACAGTCAAGACATAGAAACAACCTAAATTGCCATTGACACATGACTGGATTAAGAAGTGGTATATATATACACAATGGAATACTTCTCAGTCATAAAAAAGAACAAAATAATGCCATTTGCAGCAACATGGATGGAACTATAGTGTCTCATACTAAGTGAAGTAAGTCAGAAAAACAAAGACAAATATCATATGATTTCACTTATATCTGTAATCTAATAGAGGGCACAAATGAACATTTCCACAGAAAAGAAAATCATGGACATGGAGAACAGACTTGTGGTTGCCAAAGGGGAGGGGGAAGGACTGGAATGGATTGGGAATTTGGGGTTAATAAATGATGCAAACTATTGCCTTTGGAATGTATAAGCAATGAGATCCTGCTGTATAGCACTGGGAACTATGTCTAGTCACTTATGATAGAGCATGATAATGTGAGAAAAAAGAATGTACACATGTATGTGTAACTGGGTCACCTTGCTGTACAGTAAAAAATTGACAGAACACTGTAAATCAACTATAATGGAAAAATCATTACAAACAAAAATAAAAAGTAAAATATATAGATGAAAGCAATGTTCTTAGTTTCATGGTCTATTTTTGATCACGTGTCAATCCTACCACCTAATCCTCTATAATAATAAAATGAGGACATTATATCAGAAACATAGTATAGCATACATGATGTACTTCCTATTGCAAACCTGCTCAGGGGGAAAAAAAAATGGATGAAACAACCAGCACTGTTATGACCTTGAGTGAAGGTATGATAATCCTGTGACGCTTTAGGAATTACTGGAACAAAGACTCTGAAAATCAGAAGTTAAGTTAGATACCTCATGGTAGAGTCAAGACTTGATCATGGGTCTGCTGATTTCATTGAACCTAAGAGTCAGAGACCCAACTCTTCTAAGTAAGAAACCAAATTTGGAAAACATCTTCTAATTCCCCTACTCTAAGAAGAACCAGGTTTTTTTTTTTTAAATCACTTGTAATAATTAATGAATTTGAGGTATTTTGAATATCACAATGTACTTAAAATATTGAGTATTCTAAGACTATGCTTTTTAAAATGTGTCCCCACATTTGCATTATTTAGTATTAGTAGTTTTCTGCTAAAAACCTAAAATATTCATGGGTTTAATGTTTCCAAGTATATATTTTCTCTAAAAATAAAATTTAGAAAATGTGGTAGACCTTTCCAAATACATAAGTTCCCATTACTTCCCATTAAGGAAAATATGTTAGCTTAAAAGTGGATAGAATTTGGACTCTTAGGGCAATATTTAACAGCATTTTGTTTAACCAAAGGCACCTTTATGAATTACATTTCACATCTTGACCTTGACATTATTAATCATTCATAAGGGAATTCCTGAATACGCACTTAATAGACAACCTAGGTAACTCCAATAAGGTGATCAATGCTGTAACACTTTATGAGTAGACAAGGGTGGTTTGACTCTAGTGCTATTGGGTCCTATGATTTCTTTATGCCAACAGACTTGGGAAATAAAAGGGATACATTTGGCACATAGTTTCTCCTCTACATAGTTTCATTTAACCTACCTGGTACCAAGTTCTTTTCTCTTGGAAAATCCAAGGTACAGAATTTATTAAATCAGAAGTACTGAAATCTAATGAAAGCATTCTTAAATATACAGTCACATATTAGCCCCTGGGGAAATAAGCAAGGCCATGCAAAATTACTTTCTCTCCCTTTCTAAAGCCTCTGGCCTAGCTAAGGGATCTAATTTCTTGTTGCTTTTACGGCATGTTTGAGTCCATTTATTTTCAACGTTCCACATTTCCCATGTTCCCAATTGACTTATCATTACTTAAATTTCCCCTAACGTTTTTGCTGATTTGGAGCATATATTACTTTGGTCTCTTTCATTCCAGAAGAGGGAAATTTTGATCCTATACGTAATTCCCTAACTCACTTAATTTGGTGTGAGAATTACTATACTTTTGGGGGTAGTCAGATTACAGAGTCTGTGCTTTTTTACTTGAGACTATAAATTTGGGCCTGAGAAACTTGCTAGTGAGTTAAGACCTTTACTGCCTCCCTTCTTAAGGGGATGTGATCAAGGGAGTGACTAGGTTTCTACCAATATCTTTCAGGAGAAAACCCCTGAAAAGTTGAGCAAAATGGTCATCATCAGCAGCAGCATCATAGAGGTAAAGATAAGATGATGAAAGGAATGAAGAGGACTTCTAAATAAGGGAAGAATATAAAAGAGGACAGTTAGGTGTCTAAGGAGAAAAGAGAAAGTTTGGGAAAAGGTCATACGAGGAGCAACTTGAAGCACATTGAGAAAAATCCAAGTATTTTTTTATTATTTTATTTATATAACTTTAATAGATGCACATAGCTAAAAATATTAAATGGAATTACTTGCTTTTAAGAAAATAAAAGTTAAAAAAAAAAAGTCTGGTTTCCTGGTCCAACCTACTCAATTCTCCAGAGGAACTGACCTTTAAATCACTTAGATAGGTTTTTCTGGCATTTTTCTTCATGCTCATAAATATCAGTGATTTTGTTCTTATTCCATTACTTATCTACTTTAGACACCATCTATAACCTGTAATGGAAGTGATTTAATTCTTTTGAATAACCCCCTCTTTCCCTACTCTATTGTCTTTAAAGAAATGACAACTTTGTTGTTTTTTTGAGGGGTTTGGGTTTTTTTTTCCCTTTTTTTTTCCTTTGGCTGCCGTGCGGCACATGGCATTTACTGGGCCAGGGATCACATATGAGCTACAGTTGCAACCTATACCACAGCTGCAGCAATGCTGGATCCTTAACCCATGGTACCAGGATCAAACCTGAGTCCCATTGCTCCAGAGACGCCACTGATTGCTTTGTGACATGACTCCAAGGAACTCCAAGACATGACAACCTTTGGCTGGAATGATAGAATTTGCATTATCCAAACTATGTATATGTTGTTCACCAAGTAATTAATCATGATTACACATTTTTTTGCTTAAAAAAAATTAACAGTGAGTTCCCATTGTGGCTCAGCAGGTTGAGAAACCGACTAGTATCCATGAGGATGCAGGTTGGATCCTTGGCCTTGCTCAGTGGGTTAAGGCTCCAATGTTGCTGTAAGCTGCAGCATGGGTTGTAAATGCAGCATGGATCTGGTGTTGCTACAGCTGGCACAGCCTTGCAGCATTCGACCCCTAGCCCCACTGATGTCAGACACATGACAGTTTGAATAGGGTGAAGACTGAATGAAGTAAAGAACTTACTTGAGATATCTTAGTCCCAGCCTGGGTAATAGTCAGCTCATCAATATGTCCTAATACCCTAGTTATTGTGCTGAAAGATTCAACATTTAACAGAAGTCATACTTCTTTGGAAATCCCAGTCTTATTAATGGTATGGGAGAGAAGGGAAAGAAATAGAACAAGAAGCTGGGAATCAGAATTTAAGGGGTTATGGGACTGGAGAGGTAGAGGGCACAGTAGTAAAAAAAAAAAAATGGATAGGCTTCAGTGAGAGGGTGAGATATGAGCAAAGCTTTGAGAAATGTGAAGGCATCAGTCAAGTGAATATATGGCAGAAGCTGTTTTCAATAAATCGACATATTCCTTTCCTTTTGAAAGCTCTTAGAATTCCAGTAACACTAATGCAAATTATCGCTTGATTCTTTGAAACATTTACACAAATGACCCACAGCGCTCACAATGAAAGTTAGTTTCTATTCTGAAAAAAAATAAATTTGGGAGATGTTAGAACTCTTCTAGATCTTGTGGTGAAATCACCACATGCGTTGTCCATACATGTAGATCTATGTACTAAAAACATTGCATTTTACTGTGTATAATTTATACCTTAAAATGAAAAAAATGCTTTAAAAATAACATACATACTCACTTGTTGTTTAATTCTCCAGGTGGTTAACATATTCTTCCATAA
Source organism: Catagonus wagneri (assembly GCA_004024745.2). Lineage (NCBI taxonomy): Eukaryota > Metazoa > Chordata > Mammalia > Artiodactyla > Tayassuidae > Catagonus > Catagonus wagneri. The sequence continues at coordinate 7,570,582 of PVHT021183519.1, forward strand.
CACCCTGATATATCTGTTAAATGGCAAGAGCTATTTTTGCCAAATACTCAATACTTCAGACAGTCTATCAATTACTTTTATTTCTAGAGTCCTCCCATCTATTGTCCTCAGTATTGCTACTCTGTTATGGATTGGTTCTCCAGAGGCCTAATACATAATTGTTATGTTGGGACTTCTGCTCACCAATACCTTGAACCAGATACCTTGTTTCTGGGTTCCACAATCTTCAACTTTACTGTTTGTTGACTGTTCTCTTTTTACCAAAGCACAGTTGCTTAACAAATAAGGATGGAACTCTTATTACTTTTGCTATAAAATAAACTTAAGTTTACATATAAATGTGAAGTTCAATGGGATAAATCAATCAGGTTTGGATCGGAGATCCAGAACCTGAGGGCACAAAAATTCAGAAATAGCAGTTGCCCATGATGTTCATTCACAGAAGAATTTAACCGTTCTTCTCTGGAACATCATTTCATAGAGAAGAACGAGGAAGTGGATTGGAGAAGAAACTCATTCTCGTAACCCACAGTTGAGTCAAATAATGAAATACCATCAAAGATCTGTAGGGAAATGCATAGGATCCTCAAAAAAAATTTTTTTTATCTTTGCTTATCCCTTTGGCTTCCAGTAGAAAGCCTTGTTCTGCCTTCCCACAGAGACTCCTTGGCCTTTGCCTTTCATATGTGTTTCCTCATTTTGGAATACTTTCTCTTACATCCCCTCTATCTCTACTTTCTGGAAAGTGTTCTCTTCCATCAAGGCCCAACTGCATTATTTCTTATCATTTCCAGACAAAATTAACTGTAACCAAGCAGGATCCTGTGAGGACTTCCCAGAGTGGACCTCCCACTCATGTCCTCACCTGCCTTTCTATCTATAGAAAAACTTTAGTCAAAGAACCAATTTAATAAGAGAAGTGATAAAAAAAATATACACACAAAGGAAACAGTAACAATAATTCAGCCACTCAATAAAGTCAAGGACCTTCAATTCTTCAAAGACTATAAATAATATTCTGAGCCATGTTCTGGAGCTATTTTGCAGGTGCTGAAGCCCCCAGTGGGTGGAAGAACTGTATGCTGCCCACCAGCACATAGATCCCAGACCAGCTGGAATCAGAAGGCTGATGATGCCGACTCCCAATTACCTCACCACCCAGCAATCAGGAAAATATCTATGAGCTGATCCCGCCCTGCTCCTCAAGCACTGTAAGACTCCTCACTACCCCTTCTAAGAGGGGCACAGTCCTTGAGCCACTAGGCTGCTGGGTTCCCTCTTTGCCTGGCGATTAAAGCTATATTTTCTGTTTCCTCCAACTCTGTCTCCACGTTTTTATTTAGTATTGATGTACAGAGGCAGCCCAAATTTCAACAACACAACCCCAAATTTCCTTGTCCTCTCATGTCATTTGGTTCATTATTGCGAGTCAATGTATAAAACACAGATGTAAAGAAGTTAATTTTCTCTTTATCTCAGAAAGAAAGAAAGAGCAAAGAAAAAAGAAAAAAAAAGAAAAGAAAGGAAAGAAAATGTTTAATTTTCTTTCCCTTTCTGGGAGAGGGAACAAAAAGAACAACAAAACAGTTACTCTTAACCTTTCAAGATAACTGAGTCACTTTCCTATTAAAACTTAATTTTCTACAATTTAGATATACTCAGTGCACCTGGTACACACCGAGTGTTTCCTGGCTCCGCATCCTCTTCTTTCATGCTTCTGCCTCCCCTGACCCCCGTGTAGGGTGCAGGAATATCTAGGTCTCTGACACTCTCTCTGTGAAATTCATCTGATTTCCATACCTCTTGGGCCTTGGTCTGTGAACCTATACCCGGAAGAGGTTAGCTAGATAATTTTGAAAGTAACTTCCTGAACAAAAAATTTGAGGCTTTTCAGAAAAAAATATTGACTATAAACTGAAGAAATCAGCGATTATTGTTAATTATATGGAATCTGAAACTATTTTAGTCTATTCTTCAGGTATTTTAAATTTCCTTTCATTGGTGTACAATAGAAATTCCATCCACTTTGCAAAGAACTACATACAATTTCTTATGGGATATAAAAACATTTCCTAATTCGGTTTGGGTTTTCCAATCTGAAACTCCGCTGTCATTATGTTTCTTTACCTTCCAACATGTGTGACCTTGGAATTGACTACAATTGCCTCTAGGACTATAGAATAAAATTTAGGTCCATATCTTTGGCTATAGCACCTTAAACAAATCTCTGGCATTATTCCCAAACTTCCTAGATGAGACCTGCCCTTTGTTTTCCATGCTCTAGTCATACTACTCAGTTTCTCACATTTGTTTTCTCTTCATAGATGCACTTCTGCTGTTCACTTGTGTTGGGAAGAAGGAAATTTCCCTCTCTTTCTTGAATTTTTGTGACTGAATCAATAATAAAATTGACACAAAACAGATTAACAGGAGAATAAGAAACACATTTTCATTTGGACCCATGAAGTCTCAGAAATGGGACTAAAAGTGGCCAAAGCAGGCAGCTTTCATACATTTTAGACTAAGATACATCTGAGAGGAATTTACAGGAAAAAGAAACTTAGGTTTCAGTCCCTAATTAACAAGAGATTTAAGGAAATTACGGGCTTGCGGGGTAAATTAGTAAAGAAGTAACAAAGTTTGTTTATACACACTTCTTGGCCCTCAATTCTCTGCCTCTGTTGATAAGGATGTCTTTCTATCTCCCAGTAAGGGTGCAGGGGGACCCTTTCAAACGGGAGGTTTATTTCCTGCTTCCAGTGAGACAGAAAGGAGAGTCAAAGGGCCCTTTCATATCAGCTATTTCTAAAATAGCTTTAATTCAAGATAATCAATATGCCATTGAATATTTTGGGGTGGCCTGCTCTGGGCCACAACACTTGGTACTCCCTTTCTACTCTATTTTGCTTAAAAGTGAACTCCTTAGAAAGACCTCCCTTGACCACACTCTCTAAATTATAATGTCTCTGGTTCCTCCCTATAATTGCACTAATTTTATTTGCTTCATAGAACTTAGAATAGTGGAGGCAATACATACCTCATTTGGGAGTTGCCATTCTGAATAGTTTAAGATTGCCATCTTAAAATAGGACCCAGAAAAAGAAATGGCTCACAAAATTCTTCAGGCTCTAGAGTCTGCTCTGCTACTTGGCTTGTAAGACTATCGGGGCCTGCGGAATATTAAGATGCTATATGGTAGGTACAGAAAACTCATATAGGCTAGCCATGGTGCAGGCTTTTTGAGCTTTGGAGCCAAGCAAATAACATTTCTACTTTTGATCAATGGTCCCTGCCAAACCACTACATCCTGGTAAAAACTGATCACTGACCCTACACATCAATAGGCCTTCTAATTTGAGTGGCCAGCCCTGGTCTAGATGTCATTTGATTTACCATCATATAGAGTCAGGCATGCCCGGTAGCAGTTTATCATTTTGTGAAGGTGTATACCTGAGATCTAGAGTAAGAAGGTACTGGAAGTATAAGACACATGTGCACTGATGACTAACATTCCCAGGGCATCTGCTTCTCACTTTCAACACTCACCAAAAACATATGACCTCCAGGAACTGAGAATGAAGGATAAATAGGAATGTACCAGGCAACTGGGAACAGTCTAGAAGTTAAAAAACAGGAGTGCTACTTTCAAAGGTGAGTCTTCAGGAGTGAAGGGAATAAGAGACAAAGGGAGGACGTGAAGAATGAAGAGACAAGTGAAGGATGAAAGATCAGCAGATACTGGAATGTGATGCAGCTTGTAACACAGGGTGAACAGGTTTACCTTTACCTAGGAGTGGTGGTACGGCAGTGAGAGATTTTAAACTGGGAGTCAATAGCATATTGTGAACATATTTACTTTTTTTTTTTTTTTTAAAGACTACTCTTGTTGCAGTTTGGGGACTGGATTAGAGGGGGTAAGAAGAACTGTGATGAGACTGTTTTAGTAATTCAGTGGGGAGATGAGGATGTTCTGGGTGAGCATGGTTGGCCTGGGATAGAAAGAAGTGGATTGCCCCTAGAAATTGCTCAAAAGAAAGAATCAATAGGACCTGATGATTGATTAGATAAGATAAATGAGGGAAAGAGAGAGTAGGCAGGTCTGATTTCTGACTTGGGAAAGTCAGTGAATGATGTTAGCATTCAGTGATAGAGGTCCAGATAGTGGAACAGAATTATGCTTATGAGTCTTCAGGAAGGGGACAGATTAAGAATGACGGTGTGTCCAGTTTTGTACATATTGTGATGCGGTGTCAAAAGGAAGTTCAAAACCAAGATAGTTAATAGGCAATTGGATTCACCGAGGTCTGATAGGTGTAGGTTGAATATACTTAGCTGAGTCTTGGACATACATATGCTCATTAAAACTGTGACATTGAATGAGAGTAGTTAGTAAGAATAAGAGTAAAATAAACTAAGATAAGAAAGGGATCTAGGAGAGAATCTTAAGACGTTAGAGCACAGGCTTGACTACACTTAAGTTTATAAACTGTTCCTCAAGTTACAGAGACACTCTACTAGGAAAAGTAAAGACAATAATTATCCTTTATGAACAATTTTTAGCCATTTCTGAAGTAAAAAATGTACACTTGATATAATACGTCATTATCATTACACCTGATATAATACATCATTATCATTAATTCTATCTTTTGTTGTTTACCCAGCACAATGAGAAAAGAACTTTTGGTTTGCTGAAAAACATTGAAAATTATTTTTAATGGGGGCACAGGAGAATATCCAACTAAAATGAGCAGGTTACAACCTATCAGGAGGGCCAGAACAAATCAGGGAAATTTGTATTTAGCACGTATGGCTAAACCACCATACAGAGTATGGTTGACAGTATTTCCTCATACACAACAGCTTCACCTCACTACTCTGGGCATTTTTATCTCACTCTCTGAAGGATTATCCTGCATGAAAATCAATCTGAAGATTTCACAGCAGCTGCAGACAACTCTGAGTGTAATACACGATATTCTTATTGAGTCTTTTGCAATATCTACTTGAATATGCCTTGTCAAAACCACAGAAGAAAATGTGTTAGCTACACCATGGTACTCAAAAATCAAAATTAGTAGTTCATGTAATAAAAAGAGAAGAAAAAAACAAAGCGCTCTGGGTGTAAATATGTGACTATTGTTTAAGAAACATTTTACTTAATTTGGCATTAGTCTGTTTGAGTGAAAGAGACTTTCTGTTATTCTAGTGCTTGTCTTCTAGATTTCATTGTTTGGATGTTTGTATTTAAAGAAGTAGATTTCAGAAATGCCATTTTACATTTCAGATTTTACTACCATTCTTTTTTTTTTCAGTACCAAATGCTAACACCTTCAATTCCATAACCACCTCCATAAAAATAAAAGTACATCACCTGTCTCCTAAAATAGAGGCTTATCCATGGTATTAAAGAAATAACTGTTCATAAAACATCTGATGAATTCACTGTAAGTGTACAGTTTTCCCATTTCTCACTTATTCTATTGGCAAAATTCCAACATACCCTATTGATGAGATCACATGGATATGGACACTTTCGCACATGGCTGGTGGGAATGAGGAACAGCACAGTGCCTCTGGATGGCAAACAGCAGATTAGCATTCTGAGAAGGAAAAGGGTGCACCTACTACAGGTGTATCCACAGTGACAGGACATTTGCAGCAGGAAGACCAGGGGAAGGACGATTGCAAGAGTCTAGACAGGCACAAGAGGAGATTATATTCCTTAGCTATGATATTTCAGAAGAAGGTAAGTTCAAGTTCATTTTTTAAGATCACATAGATGGAGGCATGATAGAATGAGTCATTTGAAGTCTCACATACTTGAGTTTGAATGCGCTCTGAATTTGCTCTATTGTGAGCAAGTTAATCAACTGCTCTAAACCTTGGTTTGCTGCTCTATAAAGTGGGGATATCATGAGCTACTTTACAATAGTTTTTTAAGACAGTACTGTTTTTTAAGACAGTATCTGGTGCAGAGTGTAATTATGACCACCCATCATTTCCCTTAGATGATCATTTCCCAAAGGAAAATAGGATAGACGCGGGGGGGGGGGGGGGGGGGGGGGAAGAAGCTGACCCCAGGGACTACAACTGGAGAAATGGGATTTCATTTCCAGCAACACAATGTGTACTTCTAGGATTTTAATAGGTGATATTTTTAGTATATCTGCCAAACTCTTGCCTTTCCAAATCAAATAAAAGCATCCTTTTAGTATTTTTGGAAATATAGTTATTTTCCCATTTAGGAAACCACTGTGGATCATTTCAGCAAAACAAGATGAACAGAGTC
>PVHT021183519.1:7576973-7588781 GCA_004024745.2 Catagonus wagneri
AAAAAGGCGAAAAGACAAAAAAAAAAAAAAGATGTGAAGTAGTCTTTTTAAGAGTCACAGCTATTACTGGCTGCACTACTGGAAGGCAAGCTGCTTTAACATGGTTTTACCTGGACAAATTCCTAGTGATGTTCCCCCCCCAAATGCACGAGCCAGAAATCCACAATGGTAAGTCCTTACCATGGTGGAAAAGAACACAGACAGCCAGAAATCACTCTATTTGAAGCTGCTTACCTCATCTCACTGCACAGAGCTTGCAAAAAAAGGCACATGCTTGCAACCACAGGACAGCAACGGATTTGGATTCAGGTCAGTGCTCACTTTCCTCTCCACCTTATTAAGAAGAAAAGAGAAACAGAAGGTGAAGGTTATCATTTGTTAACCACTGGGTGATCAAGGTGTCTTGATGAGGGAAAAGGGCTTGTGCCTCAACAGTGATTATTTATTTCCTAAGCCTGCTCTAATCGTGTGGACTATTCTAGTTTTCTGAACATTTCTCTCCAAATACCCTCTTCTTCCAGACTGTATATTATTATGCCCCCTGCAAATCTTAAATAGGCACAAGGCATCTCTGTAGATGTATGCTCTTTAGAAAACTGTTTGAAATGGTGTCTTAAAGCCTTCCTGTCTCATTAACACACATTACTATGCTATGTGCCTGTGGTCTGTGTTCTGGTCCTCATGTGAGTTTCATGATTCAAGTCTACTTTTCTCAAACACGGCGGAGGGACAACTGTATCAGAATCATCAGAGTATTTATTAAAATGTAAATTTATAGATCACACCCTAGACTTTTGCATTAGAATCCAATTTCCAAAAAATAAAACCATAGATACAAGCTTAGAGAGGTTCCCTCTTTAAATTAGGTTAAAGCCTTTCTGAGCAAACATAACAACTTAAGTGGATCCCCAGAGGGCTGGAAGGAATTACCAGGGGTAGTTAGGAAGGCTGTCCCAGTAGCAGGGGACATGAAATGTGTATGTAGGTGTAGGCTCATGTATTATTTAGGATAGTCTGATCACAAGAAACGTCCTTAACACTAATCCAGAATGCTATGCATGCTGACTTCTTAAAATCTCATGGGTACCAAAAGAATGATGCGCATGCCAAAGCCAATTTTCCATCGCCTTTTAGCACTGATTGTGCTGATACAGTAGAGGGGGACCCAGCATTCCCTGAGAAGAAATAAATAAGGTTCTAATTATAACTTTTCTTGAAGGACTGATTATACAGAAATTTTGTTGGCCATTCATGTGGAACAGTCAGGACAGAGGAGATCTTCACCACCCAGCTTGCTCTTATCTTATTAAGGCCTGCCATTGGATATTCTCCAGAAAATTAGAAGATTAGCACTACAGTCTTTGCATCTATTTGCCTAACCAGCTGTTGTGGAGAAAGTACCAGAAAGTAAGGTGAAGGACTTGGGGAGGGAGGGGCAATAGTGTCAACATTAAGTTTCTCACAAATATTCCCTAAATATGCTGCTTAATAATAAACACTAGCTACAAGTGGCTATTGAAATATGAATTAATTAAACTTTAGGGAGTTCCCTTCATGGCTCAATGGTTAACGAATTCGACTAGGAACCATGAGGTTGCGGGTTCCATGCCTGGCCTTGCTCAGTGGGTTAAGGATCCGGCGTTGCCATGAGCTGTGGTGTAGGTTGCAGACACGGCTCGGATCCCGCGTTGCTGTCGCTGTGGCGAAGGCCGACAGCTACAGCTCCTGTTAGACCCCTAGCCTGGGAATCTCCATATGCCGCAGGTGCGGCTCTAGATAAAAAGGCAAAAAGACAAAAAAAGAAAAAAAAGAAAAACTTAAATAGGGTAAAAAATTCAATTCCTCAGCAGCACCTGACAAATTTCAAATGTGCAGTAGCCCTATGTGCACAGTGACTGCTATACTGGATGGCAAAGATAAAATATCTCCATCATCACAGAAAGTTTGTTTAAGCAGCTCTGTTTCATAAGATTTTCTAAGTCAATATGAGACTCCTTCAGGAAAATAACCCAAAAGTACAATAGGGAAAGGATTTATTGTTTGTTTAATGAATCAATGAGAGCAATATAAAACAGAGTTCATCATAAGTTATTGCATTAAAGAGTTAGCTTTCTTGGAATTATCCAGTAGCCTAGCTTGTTAAGGATCCAGCCTTGTCACTGCTGTGGTGCAGGTTTGATCCCTGTCCTGGGAACTTCCACATGCCATGGGTAGGGCAAAAAAAAAAACTGTTTAAACAAAAAGACAACCTACATAATGGGGAAAAAAAGAAGCTTAGAAAATGAAGTAACCAGCAAGGGATTAAGCTCCCAAATATAAAAAGATCTCATGCAACTTTATAACAAAAAAACATAAAACCCAATAAAAAAATGGGAAGATGTAAAGAGACTTTCTCCAAGAAAGACACATGGCCAAAAAAATTAATAAAATTCTCAACATCACTAGTTATCAGATAAATGCAAATCAAAACTACAAATTAGTGAGTTATCACCTCACACCAGTCAGAATGGCCATCATCAAACAGTCTACAAATAACAAATGTTGGCAAGGGTGTGGAGAAAAGGGAATCTTCCTACACTGTTTGTTGGGATGTAAATTGGTGAAACCACTATGTAGGACAGTATACAGATTCCTCAAAAAACTAAATACAGAATTACCATATGACCTAACAATCCCACTCTTGGGAGTTTATCTGGAGAAAACATTAATTCAAAAAGATACCTGCACCCCAATGTTCATTCCAGCAGTATTTACAATAGTCAAAACATGGAAGCAGCCTAAGAGTCCATCAACAGATGAATGGATAAAAAAGATGTGGTACATATATACAATGGATATTACTCAGCCATAAAAAAAAATATCATGCTATTTGCACTAACATGGAGGGAAATAGAGATTATCATACTAAGTGAAGTGGGACAGAGAAAGACAAATATTATATGGTATCTTTTATATGTGGTATCTAATAAATATGATACAAAAGAACATATTTATAAAACAGAAACAAACTCATAGATTTCAGAATCAATCTAATGGTTACCATAGGGGAAACCTTGGTGATGAGGGATTCATTATGAGAATGGGAATAACATATACATACCACTGTATAAAATAATTAACAAGGACCTACTGTATAGCCCAGGGACATCTACTCAACAGTTTGTAATAAACTGTATGCAAAAAAAAAAAGATATATGTACAACTGATTCACTTTACTGATATAACTGAAACTAAGACAACATTGTAAGTCAACTGTACTCCAATAAAATTTTTTTTTTAAAGTGTTGGCTTTCTTTAGTTGGGAGAATGGATGGGGTATTACTTCCAAAAATCTATTTGATATTTGATATGTATACAGAGCATCAAGAAGAATCTCATGCATCTCTCTAAATTTTTTGCGTGTAGACATCAGAGAATGCAAATAAAAATAGGAGTTGGATATTAAAGCTTTATCCTGGAGTTCCTGCTGTGGCACAGTAGGTTAAGAATCTGACTCAGCTACTCTAGTCACAGCAGAGGTGTGTGTGTTTGATCCCGGCCTGGTGTAGTGGGTTAAAGGATCCTGCATTACTGCAGCTGTGGTGTAGGTCACAGCTGCAGATCAGATTCCGTCCCTGCCCCAGGAACTTCCAAATGCTGCTGGTGAGGTCATAAAATTAAAAGAAAAAATGACCAACAATGGAATGGGTGAAAGCAGTTTCAAATGATGCAATAGACAACAGCTCAATCTCTAAAATATATAAACAACTCATACAACTCAACAGAAAAAAAAATTGAAAAATTGGCAGAAGATCTAAATAGACATTTCTCCAAAGAAGACACACAGGTGGCCAACAGGCACATGAAAAGAATGCTCAACATCATTAATTACTAGAGAAACGTAAATAAAAGTACATTGAGGTACCACCTCACACCAGTCAGAATGGCCATCTTTAGTAAGTCTACAAATAACAAATGCTGGAGAGGGTGTGGAGAAAAGGGAATACTCTTAACACTGTTGATGGGAATGCAAATTGTACAACCACTATGGAAAACAGTATGAAGGTTCCAGAAAGCTAAATATAGAACTACCACATGATCTAGCAATCCTACTCCTGGGCATATATCCAGACAAAACTTTCATTCAAAAAGATACATGCACCCCTATGTTCACTGCAGCACTATTCACAACAGTCAAGACATGGAAACAACCTAAATGCCCACTGACAAATGACTGGATTAAAAAGATGTGGTACATGTACATAATGGAATACTACTCAGCCATAAAGGAGAACAAAATAATGCCATTTGCAGCAACATGGATGGAACTACAGACTCTTATACTAAGTGAAGTAAGTCAGAAAGAGGAAAACAAATACCATATGCTATCACATCTGTAATCAAAAATATGGCACAAATGAAATTATCTATAGAAAAGAAACAAAATCATGTGTTCTGTTCTCCACGTCCATGAGGGAGGGGGAGGGAGGGGGGCACTGGGAGTTCGGGGTTGGTAGATGCAAACTACTTAATTTGGAATTGATAAGCAATGAGATTCTGTTGTACAGCCCAGGGAACTATGACAACTTGTGATGGAATATGATGGAGCATAATGTGAAAAAAAGAATGTATATGGATGTATGGCTGGGTCACTTTGCTGTGCAGTAGAAATTGACAACATATTATAAATCAACTATAATAAAATGCTATTAAAAAGATTTATGCAAATTTGGGTCAAATAATCTAAGGAGAAAAGGATTTTTCAATTTTCAATGACTTTTGCTTCACAATTTTTTCTTCTGTATTTTCCTTGTATAATTTCCACTTTCTGTTCTCTAAACCCGTATTACTGTTATCCCGTTTTTGAGGCTTTACTTCTGTTACTTCCTTCTCTTAATGTCTATAATTTGAGGTCCATTTTCTCCTTGAATCTTTTCCTTAAAACATGAGCACATAGTAATTTATATTTTTTTACCCATATGAATCAATTTATTCACTTATTACTAAGCATTTATTTAAAATCTACTAAGTGTCATCAGTTCATGAAAGACAATGCTTTAGGTCAAGAAGCCTACAGGAATTCTCTTTTGGAGTAGTAGGTTAAGGATTCAGTATTGTGACTGCAGCAGCTTGCGTGGCTGTGTGGCATGGGTTTGATAACTGACCCAGGAATTTCCACATGCTGTGGATGTGGCCAAAAAAAGAAGTATACACTGACTATTTTAGGAAATAGAGAAGTAAACAGCCAATTTGAATACTCTGTCATATTCTATGATGTTTAACTCAAAGCATATTAGAGGAGCCTAGGGATGCCAAAGAGCAGCTTCCATGCAAAAATAAAGTATGAGCTAAATTATGGAGGAAGAAAGTATTCCAGGCAGATAGACTGTCATACACAAATGCATGGAGGTACGAAAGTGCATGGCAAGATCATTGGTGCTGAGGCAAGGGGAGACAGGCACAAAAGTTTAGCAGACTATAAAGGCTTGTGAGTCTAGCAAAAGAGTGAATTTACTCATGAGAAAAAGGAATGATTATAAAAATTATATTACAAAATATACTGCAATATATCTCAATTTAAGATCAGGAATCTATTTCTGAAAATTATTTATTCTGGCTAGAAAGTTTATCATGAGTCTGTTTTCCTTTATTTTATTTGTGAATATTTAAATCATTATACATTAACTTCACACCCTTACTCAATTTCCTAAAACAAATATGCAGTATATACATACCTATATATAAGAAACCTACAGTTGGCTGTTCACATTTGTGAGTTCCATATCCCCAGGTTAAGCATCTAGAGATTCAACCAACTGTGGATCAAAAATATTTGGAAAAATTTCCGGAAAGTTCCAAAAAGCAAAACTTGAATTTATTACACACCCCCAAATATTTACACAGCATTTATGTTGTATTAGGTTTGAAAAGTAATCTAATGAAATTTAAATTATTCAAAAGGATGTGTTAATTAACAAATTCAGTAAAGTTGCTGGGCACAATACCATACACAAAAATCCGATGTGTTTCTACACACTAATAACAAACTATCAGAAAGGGAAATTAAGGAGTTCCCCTAGTGGCTCAGTGGTTAACAAACCCTACAGTATCCATGAGGACACAGGTTCGATCCCTGGCCTTGCTCAGTGGGTTAAGGATCCAGCATTGCTGTGAGCTGTGGTGCAGGTCACAGATGTGGCTCAGATCCAGCACTGCTGTGGCTGTGGTATAGGATAGCAGCTATAGCTCCAATTGGACCCCTAGCCTGGGAACCTCCATATGTCGTGGGTGTGGCCCTAAAAAGACAAGAGATAAAAAAAGGGGGGGGGTAGTGAAATTAAGGAAATTAAGATAACAGTCCCACAATCCCACTGACAATTACATTAAAAAGAATAAAATATCTAGGAATAAATTTAACCAAAGAAATGAAAGACCTGAATACTGAAAACTATAAGACACTAGTGAAAGAAATTGAAAAAAGTACAAATAAATGGAAAGATATTTTGTGTTCATGGATTGGAAGCACACTGTTAAAATGTACACACTACCCAAAGCAATCTTCAGATTCAATGCAATCTCTATCAAAATCCCAAAGGCATTTTTCATAGAACAAGAATAAGCAACCATAAAATTTGTATGGAACCATAAAAGATTCCAAATAGCCAAAGTAATCTTGATAAAGAACAAACCTGGAGACATCACAATATCAAATTTTAAAGTACCTTACAGGAGTTCCCATCGTGGCGCAGTGGTTAACGAATCCAACTAGTAACCATGAGGTTGAGGGTTCGATCCCTGGCCTTGCTCAGTGGGCTAAGGATCCAGCGTTGCTGTGAGCTGTGCTGTAGGTTGCCGACGTGGCTTGGATCTGGCGTTGCTGTGGCTGTGGCGAAGCCTGGCAGCTACAGCTCCTGTTAGACCCCTAGCCTGGGAACCTCCATATGCCACAGGTGAGGCCCTAGATAAGGCAAAAAGACAAAAAAAAAAGTATCTTACAAAGCTATAGTAATTATAATGTTATGGTTTTAGCACAAAAACAGATACGTAGATCAGTGGAATAGATGAGAGAGCCCAGATACAAACCCTTGTATATATGATCAATTAATTTACAACAAAGGAGCAAAGAGTATACAATGAGGAAAGGATATTTTCTTCAATAAATTCTGTTGGGGAAACTGGACAGCCACATGCAAAAGTAGAAACTGTACCACTGTCTTTCACCATACACAAAAATTAACTCAAAATGGATTACAGATTTGAATGTTTTATGTTTTTATTTAGAATCTTTTGGAGTTTAACAGTTTGGCTTTCCTCAAATTTTTATTGTTTCCTCCTGTTTTGAAAATAATTATTTCTTTCTAACATGTCCCCTATGGAATTTCTTTGATAACTGAGTTTTTAATGTGTTCTTATAAAGATGAGTGACACTGATTCTTTCATGGACCACAGGATTTCCAACCTGAGAGAACTATAAATTAAGCTATAATTAGCTTAACTTACCAAGTTAACTTATGTTTTGGACTATGCAAATTATGTGAATAACACCCCCACATCCTTGTTAGAGCTAGTTTGTGATAAAGACATTTGATTTTCTTTCAACCATTGATAAAGTCAAGATAAGCATTTCTTACCATAACCTTAGGGGGTACACATTTTGTTTTTGATTTTGTATGGTTTGGGTTTGGCTTTTACTTTGTTCTGTTATTCTTCTCTTTAACTACCACTGTCCCCATATTAAGTGAGGGGACATCATAACTCTAAGTAGGATTCTCTGGTCTGACATCTTACTTTGCTCAGGCCCTAGACTGGGTCTCCTGTTGTCTGTGAAGTCCCTTAATCTGACACTCTGAAGATTTAGGTTACCAGGGATTAGAAGATGACCCCAGGGTCTACTGACCTGCTTTCTTAAATATCTAGAGTCATGCTTTCTCATTGATTTGGTTTTGGAGGATTTTTTATTATTTTATTTCATCTATCCATTTAAAGTATTTTTAAGCACTTCATATGGGATTTTGTTTTGTTTATGTTATTAACTAGATGGGTTTTTAAAGATTTCTAATATGACGTGTTGCTGGAAAGAAATGATTTGTAAGACATAGATGTTCATTTTGGAAAAATTACCAAAGTAGAACTGGAAAAGATGGTGTGAAGTGTGGGAGTTTGATGGTAAATAAGAGCATTCCTTAAAATACTTTTATTGAAATCAATCAAGAAGTAATGAGACAGTAAACTAAGTCAATAATGCACAGAGCACAATGGAGGAGTTAGATACTAGAAATATAGTGGGAGTGGAATAGACAGACCTTTTCAACCTTGTGATAGTCAGAAAGTATGAGCTGTCCTGAATGGCTGTAATTTCTCAGCTTTCTGTTTTGTACACTGCAGTTGTTGATAATGGCTTTCATTAGGATAGACAGATTCTTTGGGGGAACGTCCAGGAAAAAATTCCCCCTTGTGTACATTGTAAACATTAAAGAATTATGGACTGATTAGAATTAGAACAGAAACTCGTGTATTCTACTACTCTTTTACTACTACTTATGTTGGGAGGTTGTGGGGGAGGTGGGTAGAGATGCCATAGATGAGATGCTATAGAATAGATTTCCACATGCTAACCCAGGACAGATGCAGTACTGTTACCAAAGACTGGAGGGAGGATGAAAGAGCTAAGGGTAGGGTAGATGACTGCAAATGATGAAATATTTACTTACAGAAATTCTTACCAAAAAACTGTTCCTAATTTGCTGTCTCCATTTACTTTTTTTATCTCCTTATTCCTATTAAACACCCCATTTGGCCTAAGAATGAATGAAAAAGGAATCTCCTAAATCAATAAGTGCTAACAATAGTATATTCAGTATTTTCCTGAGATAATGAAGTAATCATTAGCTGAGGGATCAACTATCTCTTAGCTGAATAAAGGCAAGAAAGAAATTAGAGAAGAAATATTCTAGCTCGATTCCTAGTTTTATGCCACTATAATTTAACTCAGGGTTTGTATTTTTTTCCTGCTCCATGAAACCTTATAATTAAGAAAGAGTTTCCAGTTCACTTTTTCTTTGCTAACATCTGCTGGAATTTAAAAATCACTTTGCTACTATTGCTTTAGGAAGTAAAAATTCCAGACACTTTGTGTGCTGATTAACATCTAAGAAATCTATAAAGTTTAATTAGGAAAAAAATGAACAATAAAGTTTTATTCACCCTGCTAAATTTTAGTGGCCAATGCACTGCTTTATTTTCCACAGCTTTAATTCTTTGCACTCCTAAAAAAGCTTGAAGATTCTCATCAGAGAAATACGCTCTTTTCATATGTTGAGTGATGAAAAGTAAAACAAAACCTTTAGATTTGTTGCTTTAATCCCTTCTTTTTTAGTGCATAGGGTTAATTAAGCAATTGTTCTCAATATTCAGGTTTAAAATTTTATTATCTCCAGCCTAATATTTTTATTTACTTTTTCCTGTGTTTAGGTGTTGTCTCTTTGCCCCCAGTTACTGGCTCAGAGTTCCTGAAACTCTTATAATTTCCTAAATAATAAAAGAACTTGTTCTAATACTTAGTCTTTGGCCCTGGTTACTGACACAGAGATCCTGAAACCCTTGTCATTTCCTGGTGATAGGAGTATTTTGTCCTAGTGAGGAGACTCTGGATAGGTCCCTAGATGGTTACTAGATGAGGGCTGGTCCCTAGAAAGACCAAGCCATCATTAGATTTTCAGCTCCACTCCTCATTCTCTTGAGAAGGGAATAAGGGTGAAAATGTAATTCATGTTCTATCATACTTATGTGATGAAGCTTCCATAAAAATCACAATAGTTTGGTGTTTGGAGAGCTTCCAAGTTGATGAACATAGCAAATCCATGGGCAAAAAAACTCGTGTGCCTCCAGACCACACCCTATATTCATCTGGCTGCTTCATCTGTATCCTTCATCACATCCTTTAATAAACTGGTAAATATAAGAAAATGCCTCCTTGAGTTCTGTGATCCGCTCTAGCAGAGAACTGAATCCAAGGGGAGGAGGTCATGAGAGCAGCTGATCTGCAGCCATGACAGACAGAAACTGTGGGTAGCCCAGGTAACTACTATTTTTAATTTTTTAAATTTTATTCAAGTATAGTTGATTTACAGTGTTGTATTAGTTTTGGGTGTACAGCAAAGTGAATCAGTCATACATAAAAATACATCTATTCTTTTTTCCCATATAGGTTATTGCAATCTATTGAGAAGATTTTCCTGTGCTGTACACTAGATTCTCATTAATCATCTATTTTATATACTAGTGTGTACACATTATTCCTACCCTCCCAATTCTTCCCTCCCCCCGATGGTTTCACCTATGGTAACCATAAGATTGGTTTTAAAATCTATGTTTTGTTTCTTTTTCAAAAATAAGTTATTTTGTATCATTTTTATTAAATTCCACATATGATACAATCTTTGTCTTTCTCTGCCTGCCTTACTTCACTTAGTATGGTAATCTCTAGGTCCATCCATGTGGTTGTAAATGGCATCATTTCATTCCTTTTTTTTGTGTGTGTGAATGGTTGAAACTACTCTTTGCAACTGGCATCTGAAGCAAGGAGTAGTCGTGTGGGTTGTGGGTGTCTGAGCCCTTAAGCGGTAGGATCTGATGTTATCTCCAGGCAGATGGTGTCATAATAGAATTAAAATATAGCACACCCAGCTGGTGTTGCACAAAATTGCTTGGTGTGTGGAAAATCCCCAAACATCTGGCTGGTAAAGTGAAGAAACGAGTATTCTGTGTTGTAGTAAAGGAGACACACAGGAGGAAGACTATGGGCTTTTCCAAGGTAGAATCTAATTCATTTGAAGTTCCTTCAGTAGCTTTCAGGGTAGCCGGCAGGCTTAAGCAGAATGGTTTGAAAAGTGAGGAATTACTAAGAAGAATTTGACTAAAATTGCTCTCCATTAACGAGTATGTAAGGGACTGGTAACAGAAATTTCTTGATGGGGCAGTTTTAACATAAATTTGACCAGTATTCTATACCTTAAAATATATGCCCCCATCTTGTCTTATGTAATGTTTCCACCAAACCAGTAAAAAGCTCTGGTAAGTTAAATGACAAGCATCATTCCCCCCATTTAATGAATAAAGAAACAGACTTAAAGAGATGAAGTCATCCACTTGCCTAGAAAATTAGCACAGATTTTGAAATAAGAACACAGAATTACTAGTTCCAAAATGGTATTTCAGGTTGTTTCTGTGACAGCACAGATTTCTGAAACATACTTAGGAACTAGCTGAAATATAGAAGCATATTATATTTCTGGGATGATTGGGAATGGATTTGATTTTAAAATACAAACATTTTATTTCAACTAATGTATAACATTCAAGAGTTTTGGAGACTGCGGCAAGATGGCGGAGGAGTAAGAGGTCGCACTCACCCTCTCCCACAAATACACCAAAAAACGCATCTAAATATAAAACAAGTTGGACAAATCATCATCTGAATGCTGATTAATTTAAACCTCCAAAAACTGCAAGAAACCCTTGAAATAACTGGGTAGAACAAGTGAAGAAAAAAAAAAAAAAAAGGTGAGAGAGAAAAGCAATTAGGACCATAACCAGCACTCCAGGAAGGGAGCTGTGAAAAAGAAGTTTCCTGGGAAGAAACCTAAACAACGATCAGCGGATCAACGACCATCGGAACTAGAGGAACATCAAAGCCTGAGAAAAATGCAGCAGCTGGATTGAGATAGGAAAATCGGAGTTAGAGACCTGAATACCGGCACAGACACCACAGCCTGAGGCACCGGGCAGTGCCTGGGAGCTAAGACACAGGTTCCTAAGGTTAGTCCCTGC
>PVHT021183519.1:7589781-7850867 GCA_004024745.2 Catagonus wagneri
GGAGGGGTGGGAGGGAGTGGGGATAACTAGTGCTTTAATGATGGAATAGCAAGGAGCTCCAACTGTAATGCACGGGGAACTATATCTAATTACATGTGACAAATCCATATATGTACATGTAATCGGGTCACCACATGGTGCAGTTGGAAAACCTGACAGAAATCTGTAAACCAGCTATAATGCAAAAATAAAAAAAAAAGAAAAACAGAATAACAACAAAAAAAAAGAGTTTTGAAATTTCTAAGGAATCTACATCACTTTATACATTTTGGTGACATCAGAAAACAAGTATTATTTTACTGAATGGCAGGGAAGGAAGGGTCTAAAATGAATCATTTTATCATGATATATCCAATAAGACAGAATGAGACCCTTCATGTTTTTCTCTATATATTATGCACAGTACATGTATTAGTCTTAGAAGTATTTCTCTTCATACCAATATATTTTCATTATTTATATTAATATTAAAATTCATACCTTTTAACTGACAGAATTGACTAAGGTCTCAGAATCCCTAGCCATTCATTTAGCACTGTTTAGTTTTACTTAATAACCTTGGCTG
This sequence comes from Catagonus wagneri, assembly GCA_004024745.2. Classification (NCBI taxonomy): domain Eukaryota; kingdom Metazoa; phylum Chordata; class Mammalia; order Artiodactyla; family Tayassuidae; genus Catagonus; species Catagonus wagneri. Next base: position 7,590,347 of record PVHT021183519.1, read on the forward strand.
CAGTTTAAGTCAAATTATGTTTCCTGGATGTCTATCATGACCGAGACATTAATAAAACATGCCATTTGCCCCTAAAGTCTCATAGTCACTAAGAAGTTAATTTCTCATAAAGCCTGACTCATGATTCCTAGGCGTCTTTCCAGACCCCTTCGATTGTTTCTTTAAGTCAGTCTCAATACATTTAATGAAATTTAGCCTGTGGAATCTTCATTTTAAATTACAGAACCACACGGGCTCATAACTGTCAATCAACTAGGTGTAAATGTTTTCAGTAGGCATATTTCAAATTGCCTCAGTGTTAAATGTAATGTAATATTTCAAGTGATCATGGTTAAGTATCTCGTATCTTTAAAAGATGGACTACATTAAGCTTTTAGAGAAAACAATGGCAACAATTAAAAGGGGGTATCCTCATCAAGGAGATATTACACAGTAGAAAAGCTTATTCACACCAGCAACTTGAAAAAATGCATTATAAAGCAAAGTATGAGAAAAAGCACTTTATGTTTCATATATTTAGTACTCAGTGATGACAAGATCATTGTATGTCTGCTCATTCACTCTTCATGACTTATAAATTGATATAAATTTTTTAAATAGAATGATAAAATAAAACATATCAAGGACTGTGATAATTCCCATACATTTTTGATTGAGCATTTGTTTTTAATGAATAAATTTTAATTAAATAATTCAATGAAAAGAAAAATGTCTGAATTGATTACAGTATAATCTGAGAAGTAAAAAAATTAGGAAAAAAACTGTGTACAACAAAAATTAAGTTCATTATGCAGCAATACAAATGATTCTAGCCAACAATGACTATCATAAAGTAAATGAGAACATAAAGATCTTCATGATTTTGTAATGCAACCATGAAAGAAACCTAGAGGCAGAAACAAGTATGTGTGTACTATCTTAGTAAAGGATTGAACCCAGTGTTCTATGTTACTAAGAAGTTCTAGTCACTGAATTTCCAACCTCACTTAGAGTGGGATGTTTTCCATTCTCCCGTGTTGATTTCCACCTTCCTGTCATGTACCACTATGCTCTGTCTTAGTGAAGTTTCTATTTTTTTTTTCTTATATACAACCTTTAAAAACAATAAATACACCAAGCACACTTTGCTTGAAATTAGAGCACCCATTTCATCCCTGTCTGTCTGCCTGCCCATGAGAAATGTCTCCTAGCACAGAGAGAGGCAGTTTCTCTGCTGGTATTACTCTGTTAGCCTGTTGAGTGGTGTATGAGCCCTGACTGCTGACGCTAGCCTTCCAAAGAGATTCTCTGAATCTGCTGCTGCTTGGTTAGTTCAGAAAATTGCTGTGCCCGCAGCACATGACTATCTCAGTGGGGGTGGCGGGTGGCTTGCCCCCTTGCCTGACTCCAGAGTCAGCAGAAGGACAGGGCAAGCATGGCCATCTTGGGTATGAGGATAGGACTGTAATTACTTAGGAATTACTAAGCATACGAAGAAGCAGGTTGTTTTGAAGCTTCTGCTTTCCCTTCCTCTTCAAAAATCACTCCAGCTGACCTCAACTAGCACAGGATGCGGCATTCTGTGTGGATTTAAGGTGTTCCCCCAGGAGCATAGTATCCTCATCAGAGATTTCCCTCAGTCACTAAAAGAGATACTAAACCAAGGACAAATTCTCAGCACTCAACAAGTCAATCAGGAAACCCCATGGAGAGAAGGACTTTTTTCTTTACATAGAGACTAGATAATGCCCTGAATTCCTCACTGTGAGAGAAAAGGAATGAACAGATTAAGAGGAAAGGCTTCTGAAGAGTAACATTTTCAGTATGGAGAAGAGAAGGGTGGGACGGAGAGGAACCATAAACTGTGGCTCCCTCCCTGCGGTGTTTCATCAGGAAATACGGTTCAGAACCTGCTAGCATTCTTCTTACCAGAGCGGGGCTGATTTTCTTGATCTCAGGTTAATCTTAGACCCATTTCTTCTGTGACTCACAGGATCTGGTTGGAAGCAAGGGTCATTTAAAAAGTTTATCTACAGAACAGAAATAGACTCACAGATTAGAGAACACACATGGTTGCCAGGAGGCAGCAGTGGGGTGTGTGTGTGGGATGGATGGGGAAGTTTTGGGGTTAGTAGATGCAAACTATTACATTTAGGATGGATAAGAAATGAGGTCCTACTGTAAAGCACAGGGAACTATATCCAATTTCTAGGGATAGAACATGACGGAAGATAACATGAGAAAAAGTGTGTGTGTGTGTATGTGTGCATATATATATATATATATATATATATATACACACACACACATATATATGCCTGAGTCACTTTGCTGTACAGCAGAAATTGGAACATTATAAATCAACTATACTAAAAAAAAAAAGTCGCTTTCTAGAATGAAATTTTCACAAGGAGAGGGAATGATTCTGCTGTGTTCACCTCCCAGTGCCGAAAAAGGATCTGCTATGTAATGGGTTCTTAATAACTATTTGTTGAATAAATGTGTTTTTAGCTGCATCTACCCACAATTCAGCTTCAACCATATCAGCCTTAAAAATGCATCAGTCAAGTCTTGAAGCAGGTGGTGAAAAGAAATGGAAACCCTAGCCCATCCTTCAGCCACTTAGGGCAGAGTAAGATAAGGGACTGAGATTAAAAGGGTTAAAAAGAAACTGGTAAAGGGAGAGCTAGGAGAGAGTTAAGGAGATGAAAAGGCAAAGAGAACACATTTTATCCTTAGACTGTAGAAGTAAACCCTTAATGGATACTTTGGAGTGTAAACTGTCAAGTGGTCCCCCCACTCAGTCATGTTGTTAGCCAGACTGTCTAATGACAAGAAAGAGTCATGAGGATACTGTTTGAGGTTACCCGTTTCTTTATCCCTACACATATCCCTGTACAACACAGGTGACATTCTGACACTCTGACCCGGATGCAGACGACCTAAGCTGCATTGCTATTTATGGTACTGTTTTATTAGATTCCAATGAAACACATTTCCACTTTACCACGGCTTGAGCCAAAGCAGATTCCAGTAATGTTTGTGAAGTGATGTGACATAGCTTTCTATTACTGAAGCCACTTACAAGATATACATTGTCTCTTCTGCAGGGCTTTTCTAAGAGAGAGCATATTCCCTTTTATCTGATTGTTTGCCCCAACCTTGTGCCAGATTTACTTTAATTATTGCATCCACATTTTGTATCCTTGCCAAGACCCCAAAGGCCAGTCACAACATTTTTAATAAATCAAAAAGATCAAATCAAATAAATAAATGATTCAGGCAGCAAAGGGCAGAAAAGTTCCAGATAAAACTCAAAGGTTCCTGGCTCAGCTCAAATTGGAAACTGCATCATCAGCAGGTTTCTAGAGGTTTTCAGGTTAGGAGACAAGGTTTTTTACATTACACTAATTATGGCTGGAGTTACATAAAGCAGAAAAAAAGAAAAAGCAAAAAAGTGGTGACTGGAAAGTTGATCAGAGCTTTCTCTCTCTAAAGCCTCATTTCTCAAGACAAAATGCCAGAAAAGGAGCTCTTTGTAGTGAAGTTTGTAAAACTAGGCAATTTCAGAAGGTGTCTCTATCTTTTTTTTTTCATCATAGTCATTCCTTCCTTCTGCCTCAGGGGAAAAACATGTTTTCTGTTTTTTTCCCCCCGAGGCAAAGGCGGCTTGATGGCTTTTTATTTCTTCTAAATGTGTCTGTCCTTGAACCATTTCTTAAAAATGTCCTCAATTTTTCACCAGCACACACACATACTGTTCAGGGACTCCAAATGCCCATTCCAACATTTTCACTCAGTGAATTTGTTAACTATCTGATGTGCATTAGCTCTTACAAGTATGAAGAAACTGTGGCATTAGCTCTTACAAGTATGAAGAAACTGTGGCTGCACAGTTTCATTTATTGCTTCTCAAGCATTACTCAGTTTAAAAAAGTTGCACCATCTGTTCTGGCTTAAGCCAAAGCTGAATTAAGAGGATAAACTTTCGCTATTGCTTCTGTTACTATTGTGGTGGTATTATATTTTAGGAATGGGGAGGAGGTGAGAAGGCAAAATAAATCTACATAAAGTCTCTAAGAGAATAGAAGATGAGAATTTTCTTTTGGCAATTAGTGGTATTGTTTTTGAACTTGACCATGAAAACTACGGCTTTCCTTCTTGACATGTCAGTCCCATCAAAAATAAAATGGACTCACGAAGATATCAGTAAATCAATCAGTCACATATTTATTAAATTTCTTCTGAGTTTCAGCATTTAATTATGTTCTGTGGTGAAGTGTAAAGCTTAATTATTGTTCTTAAGAAACTTACACCAGCGCGGGGATGATGAGATGTATATACGTGGAATACAAAAAAAAAAAAAAAAAAGACTGTCCAAATTTGAAGCAAAGACATCAGACACATCAGTCATAACTGGGACAAATAAACAGGAAAAGTAAGCATTCTATACTGTCAGCTGATTATTGCTTATGACTGACACTATCAGGTGTATGCATTATACTTTTACTAATATTACTTTAAGCTAAGTTTGGTAGTATACACATATGCTACTAGAGTTCCCCTGTTTCTATCAGGATAAGCGAGTAGAGGAACTCTATGCTTGTAGCCTAAGAAGAACATATGGACAGATTGTTCCATGAAAGCAGAGATTTTAACAAGTATCTTTTGTGAGCTGTCTTAACTATCGGTGGCCATTAGAACCACCTAGTGATGTTTTCATAAACTAATAAATGTATGTAGTAACTAGTCAATTAGTAAATTAACTGATGAGAAAATTAATAGCACTCTTTAAGCCCCTGGGGTGAGGCCTGAGCATTATTAGTCGTTAAAGTTCACCAGGTGAACTTTATTTCTTTTACTGAAATCTTAGCTCAAATATAATATGTTAATTTCAAGAGTACAACCCAATGATTTGACATTTGCATACGTTAGGAAAATTATCACCACAATAAGTCTGGTAACCATCTTTCCCCATACAATTCAGCAGAAGATTATTAACCGTATTCCTTTTGCTGTGTATTAATTACATCCCCGTGACTTATCATTTAACTAGAAGTTTCTATCTCCTAATCTCCTTCACCCATTTCCCTCATCCCTCACCCCTATCCCTTCTGACAACTTTGGGTTTGTTTTCTGTATCTATAAGTCTATTTTTGTTTGGTTTGGTATTTTAAGGTTACACATATAATTGAGATCAGGCGGTATTTCACTTGGCCTAGTATCCTCTAGATCTATCCACGTTGTCAAAAACGGCAAGTTTTTTTTTTTTTTTTTTTTTACAGCTGAGTAATATTCCAGTGTGTGTGCTGTGTGTGTGTGTGTGTAAATCATAGGTTATAATATCTTGGCTATTGTAAATAATGTTGCTATGAACATTGGTGTGCATTTATCTTTTTGATTTAGCGTTTGTTTTCTTCACGTAAATACCCAGAGGTGCAATTGCTGGATTATATAGCAGTTTAAATTTTGTAGGAAACCTCCAAACTATTTTCCACAGTGACTACACCAATTTATAATCCCAGCCACAGTGCATGAGGGTTCCCTTTTCTCCATACCGTCCCAGGTGCCCCCCCCCCTTTTTTTTGTCTTTTTAGGGCAGCACCAGCGGCATACGGAGGTTCCCTGGCTAGGAGTCCAATCGAAGCTGTAGCCGCCGGCCTACACCACAGCATCAAATCCCAGCCGCGTCTGCTACCTACACCACAGCTCACAGCAATGCTAGATCCTTAACCCGCTAAGCGAGGCCAGGGATCCAACCCGCAACCCCATAGCTCCTAGTGGGATACATTTCCATTACGCCCCAGGTGCCTTTTAACTCTTCCCTGTGTGCTGGAACTTGGATGATGTGAAATTTTCCAAGTGCCCTTAGAAAGCGAAATCTCCATTTTCCATAGTTTTCTGGCTCCCCCGAACATAAGCCTTCAAAGACTGACTTTCTAGGAGCATGTCTTCCCAGAGCAGAACTCCCGCTGGGAAGTGGTGGGTGGGTGGGTGGGTAGCTGGTGGGGGTACCCCTTGCTCCGCCCCGAGGCCCTCTGAGGTTGTGAAATCCCTCTTGCTTATGGGTCGTGATCTGGGGGGTAGCTCTGACCAGTCTCTGCCTCTCGCCTCTCCTACCTGTTTTGCTGTGGCTTCCTTTTGGCTTCTTCTTTTAGATGTGGAAAATCTTTTGTGCTTGTCCTGAGGTTGTCCTGAGAGACAGTTGCTGTGTAAGCAGTGGTAACTTTGGCGTGTTCCCGGGAGGAGGCGAGCGAGCGGTCTTCCCGGTCCACCATCTTGATGCCTTCCCCCATCGCGTGATTTTAATGAGCTACCAGGGTTGAGAAACCCTGAGCTGAAGTAGTTAGAGCCAGCCTCATTATTTGAATTAATGCCTTCTCTGTTGAACCTGTGAATCAGTTTTTCTCACCGGTTTGCTAAAACAAAATCAATAATTCCAGGCACCTGTCAATCACAAAAGGGAGGTGTTTACCACCAACCAAATTAAGTATGCCTCATCTTCTACCCTCTTTTCTTTGTTTTAATGACACTGGATTCTCCTGACGTTCCTCATAGCTGCACGCTACTCCTTTGCAAGTTTCTCACTCATAACCTGTACATATTTGAGATCCACAGAGCTTATTCCTACAAAGCCCTTTTGCTTTCCTCTGTTCCTTGGGTAATGGCCTCCACTTCCATGGCTTTAGATACCGCAGGTGTAGCAATAGTTCTTAGATTTCAATTACCAGCCTAGATAATCTTCTGAGTTCAAACATATTCATCCAGTTGTCTTTTTACAACAGTTAGTTGGATGGCTGCAGTTGTCCTAAGTTTAAATTATTACAGGTCTGTTTATTAGTAACTTTTAAAATAAGGGAAATTGATAAAGCTACTGATATCTTCATAATGTCTTTTATTTCTGTAGTATTTATAATTCTTCCTCATTTTATAAAAATTTCTGACTATTTAAAATCTTCTTTTACCTTGACCATTCCAGAAATTTCCTACTTTATGAATCTTGTCCAAAACCAACATTTGGCATTATTGATCCTATTATTTACATTTATTTTCAATGTAGCAGGTGACTCCACTCACATCCTCTTGAGCTGTAACATTGTAGTACCATTTTCAGTTTGAACCACAGGACTGCAACCATATGTAGGGGAATCACTTTTGCTATTTGTGCCAAATAGAATTAGACCATGAAAATATGCCTGGGCTATTTATTTATTTGTTCATTTGAGCAAGAGTTTCCCGAACAGCTAATAATTATCAAGAGACTGAAAAGTCATATTGGTTATTGCCCTCTTCACATTCATTGACATCACATGCATCCTTGTGGTGGTCCAGGGAAAGGATATATTCATCTTCTTTCCTCTAATATTTTTGCATGGACTATTTCTCATTATAAAAGTCTTTTAAAAATCAAAATGAATCATCCCACATTTTCATAATTAGATCGAATTTTGTGGTGTGTGTGTGTGTATTCTTGAGTTAGGAGTTTAATGCGGTGCTAGAGTTCCCACTGTAATGCTGTGGGATAAGAACCTGACTGCAGCAGCTCAGGTAGTTGCAGTGGTATAGGGCTTGATACCCCGGCTGGTGCAGTGGGTTATAAAGGCTCTGGCATTGGCTGCAGCTGCGCAGCTGTGGCTCAGATTCAATCCCTGCGCCAGGAGCTTCAATGTGCTGTGGGTGCAGCTGCTAAAAAAAAAAAAAAAGTTTAATGCTGTCCTTGTCAACTATTACAAAGGCCATTGCTCGTCATTTGCACTATGTTAGTAATATGTTTAGAACATACTAATGACATTTCCTGTAAGCAGAATTTCAGCTATTGGTGCTATTTTTAAAGAAGGCAAGAGATAAAAATGTAAATAATGTGGGTGACTTAGGTCTCTATTCCACTCAATGAGCATATGCCTAGAATGAGCACGGGATAGACTTTAGAAATCTGATTGCCTTAATTGATGTGCCTTAATCCTTACATACTAATTACGTGTTCAGAGAAAAATACAGGAATGTGTTTTCATTACAATCTGGTCCTTAAACACAAGGCAACCTTTACATTTGGTACTCAAAGAAAAGGTAATTTCTTCCATTACTGGATGAAAGGTAACTGTTTATGGCTTAATGAGTAACAATAATACAGTAAAATCAGAGTCCAAGGAACAGGGTACCAGTGGGAACTGATGCTTAAGGTAAATGAAGGGTGAACGACTTATAGGTCCATTCTTCAAAAGTTTACCCATTCATGTCGAGGCCAAATACAGTCCAGAGAACTTTAATGTGATCAAGAAATTACACTAGTTATTTTGATATTTTTAGAAAACAAAAAGGGACACTGGAAGAATGAAGGAATCAAGTTTTGCCCAAATTTTAAAATACTCAAAGGATGTTTCAAATCTTCCAGTGATGAGCTTGATATTAAAATTAGAATGATTTTTAAAAATAGATGCTTTGTGGCTGATTTTTAAAAGTTGTAATAATTAATAAACAGCATTATGAATTAAACTAATCCCCTTTCTCAGTAGGATCACTGAAGCATTAGGAGGACACTATTCTGTATCCTGGTTGCAAGAAGACTTAGTTTCTCGTTATCTTCCAGTTGTCAGGATACACTGAATGAATCTCCACTTACAGATGATTTGGCAAGTTGATAGGTATTATCCTAACCAGTTGATATATATTATGCCTTTAAAGCTTGGTGATATTAACATTTTGGACAAGATAATTATTTGTTTCAAGGAGGTTTTCCTGTACACTGTAAGGATATTTAGAAGCATCCCTGCTAGGAGACATCTCTGTAGATTCCTGTAGCATTTCCCATATAAAGGAAAACTGCATTCAGACACTACCGATGTTCTTTTTCCCACACTACATCCCTATCCAGTGAAGAAGCATTGTTTGGAGGGAAGTCTCTTGAGGCCTATCTGATATCTTTCCTAGAGAACACATTTTCACTAAACGTATATAAAATTTGCCTTTGATTTTGCATCAGAAGACATCATGTGAGATGCAAGATAAAAATTTGTCTCAGCTGGCTAGTATTCAATACAGTTGATACAATACATTCAATGTGATTCAAGACAATGAATTTCTCATGGACTGATATAAAATCCTGCATTTAAATCAAAGAGTCACAGTCACAAGTACAAGTTAAAGGAAACTTGTCTTGGAAAAAACTGGATGATGGTAGTTGATCACAAATTCATTATAGGAAATAAAAATTATAAACTTCGTCTTTAAAAATTAAGCTTTAAGCATTATCATTATAAAGTTCAAATATAAATATTATTAGAAATTAGTAACTTTTAAAGCTCATCATTGAGCTCTATGCATCTGTGCCCCACAGATCAAGAATCCTTGGAGTTCCCATCGTGGCGCAGTGGTTAAGGAATCTGACTAGGAACCATGAGGTTGCAGGTTCAATCCCTGGCCTTGCTCAGTGGGTTAATGATCCAGTGTTGCCCTGAGCTGTGGTGCAGGTCGCAGACATGGCTCGGATCCTGCGTTACTGTGGCTGCCGCGTAGGCCAGTGGCTACAGCTCCGATTGGACCCCTAGCCTGGGAACCTCCACATGCCGCGGGTGCGGCCCTAAAATGACAAAAAGGCAAAAAAGAAAAAAAAAGAATCCTTGATCTGTTTATTAATAATAAAGTTTATACAGATACCATTTTTGAAATGTACTCATCTTAAGGTAAGCTAAATTATGTGCTTTTGATTTAGACATTAAGGTGTGCATTGTTTCCCTGTTACATTTAAATATGAGTTAATATTAAGAAGAAAATAACATCAAACTCATGATTTTCTGTAAGATTACTTTCAAAAGCCAGAGGTATTTTTGTTTCTTGGGTTTTTTTTTTTTTTTTTGTCTTTTGTCTTTTCAGGGCTGCAACCATGGCATATAGCGGATCCCAGGCTAGGGGTCAAATCGGAGCTACAGCTGCCAGCTTGCACCACAGCCACAGCAACACTGGATCCTTAACCCACTGAGCAATGCCAGGGATCCAACCTCTATCCTCATGAATACTACTCAGGTTCATTAACCACTGAGCCATGACAGGAACTCCAAAGCCAGAGCTTTAAAACAGGTACCAACTGTTGGACTAAAAGGTATAGAAAGTAACTACAAGTTTAGATCATCTAATTTCCAAAAAGTCACATTGGTTTTGTGAAAAACAAGTACAATATTACGGGAAATGAACGAGTATATCCCTTTACACAATTGATTTTTTGGTATTTTTATTTTCAAATAGCACAACCTGTGCAGACATTTTTGACATGTTTTCTTGAATTTATTATGAAAAATAATAATATATGAGTAGCAACCTTTTCTTTGCACTTAGTTGTGCTAGGCAAATTAGTTCTTATCCTTGTTGCCCTAGGAGGTTAATATCATTATCCTTAATTTACTAATGAGAAAACTAGGAAAGAAATTAGGAAAATTAGGAAAGTTAGTGAATGATAGTGTTGGAATTTAATCACAAATTTACTTAACTTGAATTAACATTGCTTTTTACAGAGAAAAAACATACTTACGAAATTAGCATCTTCATGTTGTTTTCAACTAGTTCTGTGAGTTTGTGGTTTCACATATAGCAAGACAAACAAGTGTAAACAAAGGTACATTTAGTGGCTGTATCTTTAAGTTATGAATATAGAGGTATTTAAAGAATATTAAAATCTAGAAAACACAGGTTGATTGTTCTTTCTCGCTTCCTAAGGATGGGTTTTCCTTTCAAATGCAGTCTTCCTTATGGTGCTACTTTGTCCCCAAATGATGTTGTATATTCTTTTTTTAAAAATCAATAAATCCACAGTTGTATTAAGAAATAGTTTATTAACAAAACAGTAAATTCCACTTGCTTAGCATTTCCAATAATGGATAAGTTGGCCTTGCAACAGAAAAACAAAACAAAACAAAACCCTTAGATACCCAATCACACAAAGCACTAGAAGGGCAGGGTCATGTGGCCTTTCTTTGATGTCTTAGGGATTGACCACCTCACACATTATTGTAGTATTTGTATTTTTTTTTAAAGGCAACACATCACATGGATAAAAAAGAAGCATACTCAATCAGAAAAGTTACAGTCTAGAGATGTAATCAAATTTATGCCAGGTAGTGTGAAATCCTCTAACTGCCAGCTATGCATGGAACCCTGATACACTTGGCATGAAGATACTTGGGACTGTACTCATGTCTTTTCTCTCCCTAGCTCATGTTTCTCTCTTTTCTTTCTCCATTCAAAAAGAAAGAAGAAAAAAAGAAAAAAAACTGCTAGATTTTGTATAGGCCAATAGAATTAGAAATATTTTTTACTAACGGTATTAGACTTTATCATTGAATGAAATTTTTAAATTTATGCTGGAAAAAAAACACTGAAATCAATTCCAGCCAACATGCTTCAGAGATATACTGCTTAAAAATACATTTTTACCTTATTTTCTATCGATTTAGGATCTTTCCAGATGGAAACTCCTTCCAGTTCAGCTGATCAAATGGAAAAGCAACCTCGTTTTTTTTTTTTTTTTAAAAAAACTCAAGATGTAAATGAGTGGTTTTATATTTACCTTCTATTTCACTGGCTTTCCCTGAGTAAGTTGGGATGAGAGGAAAACAACAACTGCAAAAAAACTGATGAATTCTTCAACCTGGCAAATTAAAAAAGAAAATCTGAAACATAAGTAATGGATATTAACTTTTAGTTTTATACCTCTACTTTCTGGGTCATGAAAAGCCATTAAGACTTTTCATATACAACGATTACTTGGCAACCATAGATAGTAGTGATTTGCTATGAATTAAACATTTATTTAAGGTGCTGTATGTCTGAAATCCAGGCCACTTCTTGGCTTTTTTTTTTTAATCGACTTAAGTATCACAAAAGATGTTTTGCATTTTTTTGCCTTTTCTGATTAAAGCTAGTGTGCAAGTATTCTTCTCTTCTATGAAATCTAATATTATTCTTTTAGGAGATGTTAAAGTAATGCGACCAATTTTTACTGAGGCATCACCTTCCAATCTAATATTGCATTTCCTTTGCATTACCTTCTTATATTAATAATTTATTGCTGTGAACATCATTGAAACAATATGCAAAAACAAGTGTATAATCTATATGTTTCTATTATTTAATGTGTGTTAAACTAAAACTATATTTAGTGATACATATGGAAAACCAGAAAAGTTAAATTACAGTCAATAATCAACAGATAATGATTTTCTTAAATGGATAGTAATACAGAATCAAAAATTACTGAAAATACTCTTAGTTGAGAAAGTGTTTACTTTCCAAAAATGTTTATCATGCACATCAGATTCAGAGAATATATATGTGATTTTATTGGAAATAAAGTTTTCAGTTGCAGCAGCCAGGGTTAAGGTGTAGATCAACCAATTTTCCTTCTATAACCTGCCCACCTATTGGTTCATATTCATGCAACAATATGCCAGTGATAATCTGTCTACTTGATAAGAAAAGGTTCCATTTCTTTAGGGGCTAAAATCTTCTCGAGGTTTCCCGGGAGCATGATCTCACTGAGGCAGATCATATCATTTGTCATCAATACCTTGGCACAACTATCTCTCTTCTTGCTTTTCAATTTGTCAGTAAATATTCGCTATTATATGTAAGTTTGGGTCTTCCATCACATCTGGTGGATTCCTCTGGATTTGTGTGTGTGTGTGCATGTGAGTAATTGTGAATGGGGAATGTATATGGGAAATGTGAGTATTTTGGGGATAAAAGAAGATTATAAGATACATATGTGTTTATTTTACCTTCTAATTCACACCTTTCATACAAATACTAAAACTTGATTGCAACAGGATGAAGGCTGTACATGTATAAGAAAAAAAAGGAGCTGAGTCTTTTTATATACATTCATACGTATCTTCCTTAGAATAAACACTACATTGTAATTTTGTTTTAAAAAAATTAAGTAATTGTGGCAATTTATAATGGTGGCAAAAAAAAAACCCTGGAATAATTGTTGCTCTGATGTCATAAAATTCCCTATACTTAGCAACACTTATAACATTGAATTTACCAAAAATGGCTGAAGAGCAGAGATATATTTTGCATTTTCTATACAACAGGCTATAAAACGTCACTTATCACAGTCCAGAAAGCACACAGAGATGGATTTTATATAAACATATGTAATAACATATTAAGCGTGCATGAAAATTTCCCAATGATTGCCTCTATGCCCTCTTATTTTTTGTTTCGAAATTTTCGTGTGAAAATGTGTCTTATGTTTCACATTGTTGAAAATAAGGTCTCCATACTTTATTTTTTCCCTCACAACCAGAAAGGGGCTTTTTGAATATGTTCCTACATAAGTCTTCAAAAAAAGCCAGCACTTTGTTTCAAATGCAAGTTCCAGCCACTGCTCCAGCTGCGCCAGGTGGCAAAATCTTAAAAGGTCTGCAGGTTGAGTCACTCAAAATGACAGTCTTCTCTGGCAATCAGACTAACTGACTTCTCAGGAAAGCGCTAGCACTTTGGCTAAATCCAGGATCATAGGTAGCTTCTTTTTTTCGTGTTGTGTTTTGTATTGTTTTTGTGTTGTGCCTCCTGATGTTGTAATACTCCTTTGCTTTATGGATGCGTGCAGTCATCACTGTCTTTTAGAAGTGTTCCAGCAACATAAAGACAGGCAGAGTAAATTAAAACACTGTGGATGTTAGGGAATTTATTGGCCCCTGTTTGGTTTTTTGTTGTTGTTGTTTTGTTTTTTTTGTTTTTTGTTTTTTAATTTTTTGGAGAAACAAGAGTATGAGATACTTGTTTTTATTTTTTAAAAAGTCTTTCCTTCCTGATTGCATTCCCTGTCTTCTTTTGTATGTGCTTCATAAAAAGGAAAGTAAATAAGTTTATATTATGTCTCAGATAAAATGAAGACTATTTCTATACAAGGGTCCTTTTAAGATCTTAGGATCAGACGTAATACTCTTTATCCTTGTTTTTCTTGTTTTTGTTGGCGCTTTTCGCACTGCTTGGTTGTTTCTCCTTTACGACAGCCCCATTGGACTGTGCTGAGTTACTGATGTAGTTTCGACTCTCATCCACGTGGTATGAGCCTTCATCCCGGTTTCGGTACTTGTACATGGCGTAGAGGAGGATGAGGATGCACAGAGCGGCAGCTGCCACGATCCCCACAACCATCCCGGTGGTGCTGCTGGACTCCCGGATCACTTCTGCTGAGCCTGGGTATGGCTCTCTCCCACCTGCCCGGGTTGGGTTGGCTATAGGAAAGAGGGTGAGAAAAAAGCACAGTGCGATTATTGAGTTTCCAAACTGCCAGAGAGCAAAAGTAACATTTACCTCCTATTTCCATAACTAATGGAAGAGCACCTACTGCTTTAGGAAAAGGATGCTGACACTAAATGTAGCATTTCCTGTGCCTTATTCTCACGAAAAACTAGGGGCTGTGTGAACCAAAGCACTGGGGGAGAAACCTGTTGCCATCTTTTCTTTTTTAATTTTGTTAACAGGGTCTTGTAAGTGAAGCTCCAAAGAAGCTCCTTTTAACTCCAAGGGGCCAAATTGATGTGTAAGGTGAAAAACAATTTCCCAATGTGGAAAATAAAATCATAACATTGTAATGACCTTCCTCTATAATATTAGAGAGTATCATTTTAAGAATCAAATTGTTGTTGATACAGAACGCATGTGGGCTAACTCCAGACTGAATTAGGATAGGGTTAGGGTTAGGGTTAGGTTAGAATTACCTCAGAAATCATATTGCCTCCTACTGCAGTGAATACAGTATTGAACAGTAAGATAAACCATTCTGAATAGTCTAATTGCCTATTCTTAAAAGTGTTATTTTAGTCACATCTTTATAAACTAAAGCAAAACTGATTTCCTTCTTTGTTGGAGGTTTATTTGTTTACACAACTATGTATGTGTGTTATTCATTTCCTGGCAGTGGTTGAGTAATTGCCAAAACTAAATTTGAGAGGAGACAGTAAGAAAATATTTTCAAGACTATCTAGATATGGTTTTGAGCCAAAATTAAGTTCCTGATAGATGATCATATATAAAGTACTGGCTACCCACACTTCTATTCAACTGACAAAACCCTCATTCAGTCTTTTCAAAGAATGAAATTCTTCCCTGGGTACAAGAAATGGATTTACATTAATATCTTCTCCAAGGCCTAGTCAGGCACTGACATTGACAGCAGATAGGGAGAAAAAGTCCTAGGATTTAGTGTGTAGATTAGAGGAGGGAGGAGCAGCTTTTCTCCTTTACATAATAAACATTATTATTATTATTTAAAAGAAAAGGAATTATAGAAAGAGAAGATTCTATCCTGTCTCTGATCCCAGATCATTTTTCTCTAAGGATTGTGTTTTCTTTCTTTCTGAATTTTCACTCTCTCCACGTGTCTTATAGAAAAAGATTACTTTTCAGATGCAATTGATTATAAGTGCTAAAATCTTCAAAACATTATTATTTGCAAATTACACAAAGTGAATTTAAGTAATCTCAATACTGCACAGATACCAGATATACACGTATGTGTGTAGGTGTGGAAGTATGCGTGGAGATACATAAACCAGAAATTGAACAGTTTAAAAAGACTAAAATGATACTTTCATTTCACTATCATTAAACATCATCTAGTAATTAATTTTTATATTTCTACAAAAGTTCCTATTAGTTACTGAGAATCACCTACCCCACAGCACTACATTGCTCTGTAAATTCATTTTCAGATGTCACCAAGGTTTCTTCTGCCTAAATGTGGGTTTCACACCATCCCTTTCCTTCCCTTCCCCAAATAAAGCCTTACAAATATGGTCACTAACAAAGTAATAGCTCTCAGTCTCAAAACAGCAATCCTTAGTGTTCTGGAACTACAAAATGGAAGCAGGTGAAACACTTCTATGCAGAATATATGACTGCTTGTTTTGCAAAAGCTCATGTAATGTTGCTGAATAAAAAGCCTTGGAGTTGCTTCTGTGGCCAAGGCAGAAGGAGACAAAGACTATAATCCACAGCATTTGATTACAGGAAATTAATGTCCTCACAAGAAGAACAGAACCTACCGCAGGAACTCTGTCTCTACCTGACAAACCAAAGGCAGCACTTTCTCTTTCAAATACAGTCAAATACAGTCATCTTTTCCCGCGTCTGCCAATTAGCTCAGCTGCTAACTTTTCCTAAATGACAACTTTCTACATGCTCATTTTGTGGAGCATTCTTTTACCTTGCTGTCTGAAGAGCTGGAAAAGAGGTTTTTTTTTAAATGTTACCTAAATCACTTCCTGATGGAATGCTTTCATTTTAAATGCATTTTCCTAATTACCTCACTTCGTCTGCCAGAAAAGAATGGGGAGAATGGAGATAAAATCCTGATCATATAGCTCTTGATATACTTGAGCATTTTAATGGAATGCAGGGTTTACATTTTCTCAACAAAGAAATGTATGTACATTTTTCCTGTAGGAATTGGTATTGTAAATGGACTATCTTATCGAATAATTTTATTTTTATCTGCTCCAATATTTCTGATATGTTTTCACAACTGCAGAAGTAGTGCACCAAAACTAAATTGAAGTTAAAACTAGAATGAGATTGCAAAGACCAAAGCAAAGCCTCAAGTGCTTCAATTGTGCCATAGAGCCATTTGAGAAAGATCTCCTGTTTAAGGAAAATACCTGTCTTTTTTGCAACTCCAGCCAAAATGTTGATTCATCTCTGTAATCTGTATGTAAACAAAGATTCCAACTAACATAAAAATAGCCTACCAACTCTTGCCCCCCCCACAAACCCAATGATGAAACAGTTTATTTATTTCTCTGATTCACATTAAAATTAACAACCACCATAGGTATTATTATACATCTGTTTGGAATATACATTTGCTTCTATACCTAATTGATTATTTAACATTTTTTTTTCTGTTTATGCTTCAAATCTGAAGGCCAAGAGATAATTTTCTTAACTTTTGTGCAAAGATCAGAAGTATTTATACACGTAAGTGTTAATGGGACATCTCTCCCAGATGTCCCATAAAAGACTAGAGAAATTTAAATATTTTCATGAAATATAAATGTGGTTTCCCTTACTGATTGTCATGAATGGTTTACTTTGATGATCACTGAAAAATTTCTGAGGAATTTCATATTAATTTAAATGTAGAGAATAGCATAAATGGCTAAAAAGGCTAAGTGCCTTTTTATGTAATTTGGCTAACCTTTCATATTAAAAAAAGACAGTCAGTTCTTAACCTTTCATGACAATGTGAAGAAACAAATTTAATCAGATAACTCCACAAGCAATTCTTAAACTTTATGGATTTATTTTGCATTCCCTTTACACTTCCTAATAAACTAAATCAAGACATTCTAAATAATTTTTAAAGGTCCACAATGTGGTTTTTTCTCAGCAGTGCTAAAAAAAAAAATGAACTCAATTTTACTCTCACTCTGTCTCCTCTGTTACAGCAAGTGATGATAACACTTAGAAAGCAGGTAACAGTCAACATGAGAGGAACTGGAAGAATGGAATAGATACAAATTAGCAATTAGTCCTTGAATGGTCAAAAGTTAACTGATTTGTAGGTAAAACTAAGCTAATACAGCCAATTCATTATAAGGGGCTCAGAGGCACAAGGAGCCCAGATCAATGGGAAATTTCAGTAGGACTAATGATGGACATGGAATAAGCCAAAGCATCTACATGTTATTCGGTGTAACTGGAAATGGACAAGTCTTCAACGTCACTGGTGGCACCTGCACACTGATTTGAGGCTAGGTTGCTAGGAAAAAATGAAGTAGAGTAGATGAAGTATTCCACATGTTTATGCCCTTTTATGCGCTGTTCTAATGATTCATAAAATAAAGAATTCATTACGAATAATACATAGTTTATGTGAACGCTGTAATAACAGATTAACTTATTACAGTTTTCCCATGTAATTCAGACTATCTCCATTTTATTAAAGGATGCTGGTCATCACATACTGCTCAGAAAAACAGAACAGAGCGCTAGGTCTACTGCACATGGGGAAAGTGCATGTGCACGGTGTGGTTTTTGATTTGGGGGTATTAGTGCCTAAGTGACTCAAAAGCTATTGATTATAGTGGTGAGGACGAAAGGCTGTCATAGAGTTATAACATCTTTCATAGAAGACACTTTTCACCCAATGGCTATGGAGATATTCCTGGGACTTTGGTACAGATAGTGTTACCTTAAGGACAGAAGAAAATTGATGTTTAACTCCCGCCCCACCCCTCAAATATTTGGCAAGATCTGATGGTCTTTAATTTTCCACATGGTCTACTTTGGCCCAGATTTAGCAAGAATCCTGTAAGTTAGCTTGATGAATTTTCTTGTTTTTCATTGTTGAATTATTATTGTGATCACTTAGATAGACATATTATTTTAGGTGCCAGGACAGTTATTATCATATTTCTGCATTATACCCTAAAGCAATTTATTCCTATCAGATGATAATTCATGGTGGAAAATGCACAGTAAGTACAAAAGACATATGCCAGTGCTTTGTCACATAAAAAAATTAATAATAAATGCATTTGGTGCTCTGCATAAAAAATTAAAAAGTGAAATACTGAAAATTTTAACTGAAACTTGTTGAAGACTTATTTTAAAACTACCATCACAGAAAAAGAAATTGTCCTGATATACATTCTTTCTTTTTTTGACAGTCCTTGGCACTATATCTATGAAAGAACATTATTTTCCCCAATAGGAACTAATTTAGATCCAGTTGAGAAACACCATACAACAGTTTCCAGGTGGCTCCGTGGGTTAGGTATCCAGTGCTGTCACTGCAGTGGCTTGGGTCGCTGCTGTGGTGAGGGTTTGAACCCTAGCCTGAGAACTTCTGCACGTGACAGGTGTAGCCAAAAAGAGGAAAAAAAAGGGGGAAAAAAAAGAAACTACCATACAACAAAGTTTAAGAGATACACTAGGCCACAGTACAGAGTGGAGAGGACTGTGGCAAGTCTCATTACTCTGGCCTCTGTCACCCACACCATGTTTCTAACTATTCTTCATTCCGCTTCCACCCTCTCTCTCCCTCTTCTGTGAATCCTTCTCCCAGCTCCTGACTTATCCTTCTAAGTGGTCCTCAGAGCGCACAGTGGGTGTGTCCCTCCACACTCAGGCAAATGAAGGCCAAGCCAGGCAGAGGTCAGGACTCTGGGAGTTAGCGTGTTACTCAGCAAGGTGTTCAACGAGTGACGAAACTCATCGACAAGTCCCTAATTTCACATCACACTTTAAAACTGTCCCTACTAACGACAAAAACAAAAAAAGTCTCAATGTGATTGGTTCACCAGAACACAGTTTTGGTGCTTTATATTGGTACATTTCACTTTAAATTTAATGTTCTAAATTTGCTGTCAGAGTAAAATCATAGGCTTTATCAAAAGAAATATTTCATTACCAATTAAAAAAACCTAACACCATGAAAATGGGGGTATGAGGAACACATTAAGCCATTTAGCTTTGCACTGGAACCTGTGTTTACCAGTTTGCCACTGTTTGACTGTGTCTAGTCATAACCTTGGTCTATGCACAGGCGGAGAATAAAGCCTTCATTTACTTTGCAAGATGATTCACAACTGAAGTTCTGAAATAACTCTGGGAGTTCTCATTGAGGCTCAGCAGGTTAAGTACTCGACATAGTGTCCATGAGGATGCAGGTTCAATTCCTAGCCTGGCTCAGTGGGTTAAGGGTCCAGTGCTACCACAAGCTGCAGTGTAGGTCACAGATGCGGCTTGGATTTGGTGTTGCTGTGGCTGTGGCATATTCAGTCCCAAACCCGGGAACTTCCATGTGCCACCAGTGTGGCTGTAAAAAAAAAAAATAATAGTAATAATAAAATAAAATAACTCTGCATTTTGAAAGGTGCATTTTTGAACATGCATTAATTTTTCCAAAGAGGTTTCCCTGTGCAGTGGAAAGCATTTGGCATCCTTTAGTTATCTTTCTGAGACTGGAAACAGCAATAAAATGCTTTGATTAAAAAACAAAAGTGCTCTTAATTTATGTTTTTACAACACTGCATGAGAAACAATGCTTAAAGTCCTAATTCCTGTCACTGAAAATGAGAGTTTGGTTGGCTGCGGGACCTTGTATTTCCAACGACGAGTTCACCAAGGCAGTAACTGTGTCATCAGACGCTCTTTTTATCACTCAAATTGTCACTTTTATGAAACTGTTTTGTATACTTGGGTTAGCTGTTCTTTCACTGGAATCTTATTATATTTATGTTGTTTCCAAAGTTAGCTTTGCAGGGTGAGATTATAGTTTCCAGGCAATTTTTATTGCTCGTTTTATTTCTTCAATACAGACTGTATTGTAGAGGTACCTCATCAGCCATGACCCTGTCACCTCAACAATGCAACAAGATTTTCACTATTTACTGATAACAGTGAAATTTCAGCTTTTGAGTATGAAGAAAAAAAACTGTAAGAGCTTATCAATATGAAGAAATAATAAAGAATGAAACATACTGATGTTAAAAAAATGGAAGTTGAGCTATAATATTTCAGATCAGGAGGAGTAGATAAAGGATTGTAAAACTCCATAATGCTCAAAAATATACCTCCTGCCTTACAATAATCCTTTTAAAAAAACTATTAAAAAGATGCATTAACCGAGATTTTTCTCACTTAAGAGCTTCTGATCAGTCTTTCTGGTTTTATCATAGATTAAACTACAAGTAATCAATTTTAAATTTCTGTCTCCACTCCACTGAAGAAAAAGAGTTGCCTAAAATGATCTCATTAGACCAGAGTTCTGCAGTGTGCCTTAATAGATGTGAAAGTTATTATAATTCTAGGCTACCACTGAAAATGGTTTCAGATTTATAAGGGAAGATTTGACTTTTCCAGTACCCAGTTTCATTAATACTGTGAAAAGAAAATTGGAATTGTAGGCTCCTGTGGTGTTTGTGAATTGAGATTAGTACAACTTTTTTTTTTTTACTCATTGCCCCCAAAATTATTACTTTTCTTCATTTTCGTGTTTCAATACAATATAGGCCAAAAGAAATAATTATGATGTAACCACTCACAAGAATGCAGATGTAAACACCACAGTTACAGGAAAGTAGGTAGGCAATGATTTAGTATGATATGCACTAATTGCAACTCACACTGTGGTTTTCTGACAGGTGATGAATGCTGGATGTTGCAAGTCCATCCAATCTTCATCTCCACTCCCCAACTCCATCCATACCCCGTATTTTGACATATCCTACTACAAGTCAGACAAAAGGCTCGAGAGATGTCATGTCTGATGCACTTCAACCCTCAATCACTCCACTGGAGATTTCGAAAGAACTTAGAAATCAGTGATCCTTTACCAACTGCCTGGCTGCAGGGACTAGCGTTTTTCTCTGCTACTTTCAAAACCACCAAAGCATGTGTTTTGAAAGGAAATACAGGGGCCACCATTTGGGGGTTAAGAGGAACTTTATCTCCACCAGCAATCTAGGCACTGCATTAGAAGGGGTGCCAGTCATGGAAAAGTTCATCACGTGCCTAGACTATGGAGAACACCAACTAGGACAGCTACTGCCTCAGATGGTACCATGTGGAACTGAAAAGGCAATAGACAATCACACCCTGCGTCACTCTAATGATCCTGAAAACGAATAGACCACATGCTCATGGCTGTGTATCCACAGCTCAGTAATCTGCAAGCTGCACAGAGTTTTTAAAAATATGGTCATTGTACCCATAAGGTTTTATTAGAACACTTGAAATTGTCATGATGTTTACTAAAGTATCAATGTGACTCCTGTCCTCATGGATGCTCATGGCCTGATCATAACTACCAACCTAAATGTATCTTCCATTTCTTTCACAGAAAGTTACAGTCATAATTTGATTGTCATCTCCAAGTACCACATATATGAATAAAAGTTCTACCTTCATGCTTGGCTCATATGATCTTTTTTTCTGGCCTGGCTGAATACTACTTTTTTCTCAAGACTTAGTTTAAATGCTTCATCTTTTATGATGCTTCCCCTAAGACTATTCACTCCCGTCCTTCAGTTACATGGTGGGCTATAGTTATGTTCCAGGCATGATACTGGGTCCTGGAGGTAGGTTAGCTAGCCAAACACGCTTGATGTCTGCCCTCATGGAAATATAATGAGGGAAAGAGACATGCAACAGAGAATCACAAAGTTAGGCTTAAAGTAGTACTGAAACATGTGTGATGAAAGAAAATGGGAGGTACCAGGAGGAGTAGAACAGAGGTTTCTGATTTAGACTGGGTATCAGATAGACTTTTCTGAGGCTGTAACATTTATGTTGGGATCTGAAATATGAGTGGAGAGTAGCCCAGTGGAAAGTGGGCAGAACAGTCTTCTAGTCAGAAGAAACCACATGTGGAATGACTTTGAGGAAGAAAAAAGTTTGCTTTTCAGGAATTAAACAAATGGCAGAGTGACGGCAGCATGTTGTGTTTTAGGGGAAAGTGAGAAGAAATATGAAGATGAACATGAAACTTACATAGATTGTAGTCCATGGAATGAAGCCATAAAAGAAAAGAACATCATATTTGATTCTATAAATAATAACAATTTTACTTGGAAAAAGGTGTCACTAACAAAGTGAAAATGCAGAGGAGAATTGAGAAAAAATACCTGTAGTACTGATGCCAGACCATGAGTTAACACCTCTACAATATAAAGAGCATATAACAATTGCTAATAAAAAAGGCAAAAACCCCCCACTAGAAGAATGGGCAAAAATACACATAAGCAAAGGAGACTAGGAAATCCCAACAGACAATAAAATGTAGGACAAGATGCTCAATTTCACTAGATGGAAGTAAAAATAAAATAAGGAGGCTTTTTGTTTTGAGGTTTTCTTTTATTAGACCCCCTAGCCTGGGAACCTCCATATGCCATGGGTGTGGCCCTAAAAAAGCCAAAAAAAAATGTTAATTATGTTATGTGGGCAAAATTGCATGCTCACAATTATGGCATACCCATAGCATAGAACTTTAACAGTTAAAAATAGGAATTGGAGTCAAATCTGTTGACCTGAAAGATATCCAGAATATATTAGGAAAGGAGAAAAGCTTAAGTTTTCCCCACCTCTCTGTATGGAGGTAGGGATAAAAGAAAAATAAAATCAAATATCAAAAATTAATTAAAATTTCAAATATATATATATGTACATATATGTATATGCATGTGTGTGTGTGTGTATATATATATATTTTTTTTTTTTTAGGGCTGTGCCTGCTGCATATGGAAGTTCCCAGGCTAGGAGCTGAATCAGAGCTGCAGCTACAGGGTCTATACCACAGACATAGCAACACCAGATCTCAGCCCCATCTGTGACCTGCACCACAGCTCACAGCAATGCCAGATCCTTAACCCACTGAGCAGGGCCAGGGATCGAACCTGCATCCTCATAGATACTAGCTGGGTTCATTACTTCTGAGCCACAATGGGAATTCTAACAAATATTTATAGTGAATAACAACAAGTTACCAGGTACCACATAAAATGTTCATACCAAGGAGCCATGAGTTCTACCTTCTTGGAACTTTCAGTATAATAGAACCAAAACAGAAACTATGAGCAAACAAACAAGACAATTTTAAATTAAAAAAAATTCAGTAACACAGGAAGACACAAATATTGAGTACTAAGAAAGATAACAGTGAGGAGGTGGCTTTAGACAGGGTCATCAGCAAAGGGCTATTTGAGTGGAAGTTACTTGGAATGAGCCTTAAAGGAGAAGCATCCAGGCCTTCTAGTGTGAACCCTGGAAAGCCTTTGATGATTTCTCAAGCAGGAAGACATGAAACAGAATGGCCTGAAGCTGAGAAGAATGGAGTCCATAAGCCACATGGGAGAATTTTCAGAAAGCGCATCTTTATCTCAGTCTTCTCTCAACCATAGATTACATCATTCACTTTAGTATAGATTTTATTCTATTGTGAAATCTTACATATTTTATTTCTATTAGGCTGTTTCTTCTCCTCCAGACTAAACTACTATTTATTTTATTGTTCCCTGTGTCTCTATTTATTTTTTCCACCAAGTCCTTCACCTTAAACGTCTAATGAAGACTGAACATACGAGCTGCAAAACATACATTTCCCTTTTTCTTTTTCTTAATGTTTTTTTTTTTTTAAGGCCACACCTGCAGTATATGAAAGTTCCTGGGCCAGATGTCAAATTGGACCTGCAGCTACTGTGGAACCCTCGCCACATCTTCAGCCTATGCCATAGCTTGTGGCAATACCAGATCCTTAACCACTGAGAGAAGCCAGGGATTGAACCCACATCCTCAGAGAGACTAAGTCGAGTCCTTAACTCATTGAGCCACAATAGGAACTCCTTTTTCTTTTTTCCTTCTTTTTAAAAATTTTTTACAAAATTATAGTTGATTTATAATATTGTACTAATTTTTGCTATACAGCAAAATGACCCGGCCATAAATATATATATATATATATACACACACACACATACATATATATATTACACACACATTCTTTTTCTTATATTATCTACATCACGGTCTCTCCGTGGTGATTGGATACAGTTCCCTGTCCTGTGAAGTAGGCCTCATTGCTTATCCATTCTAAATGTAATAGTTTGCATCTACTAACCCCAAACTCCCAGTCTATTTCATTTGCTCACAAAATATATGTTTTCTGACTGATTAGAGGAAGAGATTTTTTTTAAGTTCCTACATTTTCAGGAGTAGATTAGGGTGGACATAACCATTAAGTATGAGAGGTCTTTGATTTCAAAATTTTGAGTACAGGTAACAAATAAGTAGGTAAAACACTGATAGTAATATCACATACATTTTTATAAAATATTTTTACCTCAATACTTCCTTAAATCCCACCTCCTATAATGTCTTCAGTAAAAGAAGTATTTATTTAATTAAGCCAGAAAGCATTTCTCTCCTTAAGTAAATTGGGCTCAATGTGCATCAATGAAAGTATGGTGTCTGCATTTATTTTCCCTCTGCCTCCAAGTAACTTACTGCTTACATTCAGTGATGAAGTCGCCAGCTTATTTAAAGTCAAACAAGTTAGCAGTCTTCAGTTTGATTCAGTGGACTGCCTTATTTATATTAACATTATCTGATCCCCTCAGCACTAAATAGTTGAGAGCTAACTTGGAGCTCTTTTCTCGAGTTCTGCGGAGTAGTTGTTTCCAGGGTACTTTTCATTCCTGCAGCTGTTAGAGTAAGAAAGCTGAAAAGGACCTCATCAGTTAGCTCAAGCTCTCCATAACTTTCCAGTAGAAGAAAAGCCAATAATTGAGAAAGTCAGTTTCAAAGCTAGGGAGCCTAGAGATTTTGTCTGTGTGTGTGTGTATATGTGTGTGTGTGTGTGTGTGTGTGTGTTTTATCAAAATGCATCACATTTCAGAAAATGCAAGAAGAGCTATATTTTGAAATGGAGATGAGACTTTCCATTATTGATTTCTGTTCAACTAAATTGTTTAATAGCAAAATAGCTTCTTTTCCCTGTTCCCTGGAATATATTGACTAAAATATCCAGAAATACACGCACCCAGAAATCACTTTTCTTAAGATGCGTGTTTTTACACAGAGAAAGTTGAAGAATCACTCTTTACACAAAAGCAGGGGATTCATTCCAAGGGAGCCTCAAGCCTGGAACCAGGACTTTGGCTGCAGGGTGGGAAGCTGGTTCACAGGAAGATAAAAATGATACCATGACTGTACTGGAGTAATGACGCATGTGTGGGAATGTGTGTGTGCATGCATGGGTGCACATAAATATGCAGCATTCCTTCCAATTCTCAGACAGAAATTGCTACAGTCACCTCTTTCTTTTCTCACAATTTACAGGTAAAGTCAGTTTTATCAAGAGCTCTAGGAAACATTTCATGATGCCTTGGGGTTAACTTAGCTAAATATGTTGAACTATCAAAACTCTTTGTTAACTTTCTGCTAAACGGTACATGAATTTACCTTCAGTAGACATATTTTCATGTGATTTAATTGTCAACTGATGCTCAACATGGTTATTGTGCCTTCTGACTCACCGGAAGTCTAACATTTTTTTTCTCCTTTTATTTAGTTAGCCACTGTTACCTTTATTTTATTGTTATCATATGGTAAGCTCTGGGCTGTGCATTTTAAAGGTATTATCCAATTTATTCCTCATAACAACTCTGTGGTATAGGTATCACCACTTTATAAGAAAGGAAACTGAGTTTCAAAGAGGTTATGTTACATAGGCTTCATAAGTGGCACAGACAAAATCTAAACCCAGGTGTGTCCACGGCTATTATATTACAGACACTGAATGTGCCTGTCCTTATGACTGCAGAATGATTTGTCAGTATTTCCAATTTTTCCCTTTCCTGTAGAACTAAACACCTTAGGCCTCTCTTCTAATCAGCTGTCCAGTTCTCTCCCTTGCAGCCCCATTCCACCACACCTACTGCATTGCTCTGTCCTTTCCAGGAAAATCACTTTGCATTCCCACAGAATCTTAGGAAAGCATAGCAGTGTGGTTAAAAAAAAAAAAGAAGAAGGATTTTAGACATAAGATTTCAGTCCAGGCACTGCCTCTAACTTGCCAAGTGACCCTTAGCTATTTATTATTCTTAACTAACATTTTTTCATCAAAAACATAACAATGACACATTATTTTTTTTTCTTTTTAGGGTCGCACCTGTGGCATATGGAAGTTCCCAGGCTAGGGATGAAATTGGACCTGCAGCTGCCAACCTACACCACAGCCACAGCAATGCCAAATCCAAGCCACATCTGTGACCTATGCTGCAGCTTGCAGCAACACCGTATCTTTCACCCATTGAACAAGGCCAGGGACTGAACCCACATCCTCACAGACACTGTATTGGGTTCTTAACCCACTGAACCACAAAGGAACTCCATGTTACGTTATTTATCCCCCAGTGTCACTGCGAGGGTCCAAGCAGGTAGATAGATGTGCTAGTGCTCTGAGGATAAAACTCAGGATCAAGGTCCCATGATCTTCCCTGCTTCTTCCATACAGAAGGTATTGAATCAGTGGCCTTTCCAACAATTAGAGAATTTGAGACATGTACAATCACAATGGCTCTATTAGTTGCTCTCTCTATGGGTGGTGGTGGTGGGGTGCTCTGTATTCAGGGACTCCCTTCCATGAATGGGGGCCCCATGATTTCAGGTGACAAAAGGACCATTTACACCATGGGACCTGTTGTCTCAGGCCATTGTTAAGCTGCATGTAGAGCTTGTTTCTGTTTGTATGTGAAAAATTCCCTCTTTATGGATCAGTGCTCTCTGGTTCCCATGGTTTGAGTGAATTAAATTTCTCCCTCTTTCAAAATTTTATTATGACATTTAATGTTTTTAGGGATCAGGAAATCAATCACCTATGACCACTCTTTGGTAATACCTGACAGAAAGGCTTATTAGCATGGAAATAACAACTCTTTGGATTAGGTTTTAGAGTTTCTTTCTAAAATTGTTAGGGCAGTTATTTTCATCCTCCTTTGCCCCCTGCTCTGGAATTCCATGCTGTATCTGGATGAAACCCTTAGCAGTCTCTGTTGCAGAGTTATATGCTGGGACCTAGGTCCCTGGCTCCTCAACCAGAGTTCCTGCATAGCATTTACACAAGTGCAGGTCCTTCTAGGTAATGGGGCAGTGTGTGGTTTTCTTGATTTAAAACTGGGTCTCCTCACTTTGGGCAATCATCATCTTTACATTCCTGTCATAAAGCTACTGCTGCCTCAATTTTATTTTGCTGGGAAAAGTCACATTCTTTTTGGTGAAACTGCAATAGCGAAGCTGAAAGATTAGACAGCTTCCCCACTGTGCCCATTACAAGGAGGCCTGTCAAGCCTAGAATTGGGAAATACTGAAGACAAGCCATCCATCACAGGGAGGGTGTGAGATGGCTCTGCTCCGTTAAGTC
Source organism: Catagonus wagneri (assembly GCA_004024745.2). Classification (NCBI taxonomy): domain Eukaryota; kingdom Metazoa; phylum Chordata; class Mammalia; order Artiodactyla; family Tayassuidae; genus Catagonus; species Catagonus wagneri. The sequence goes on from PVHT021183519.1 coordinate 7,618,251, forward strand.
AAACAGCCCAGAATGTTCCTGAATATCCTAGGAGGCAAAGCAAGTGGATTTTAAGAACATACAGGAAAGCTAATCCTCCTCTCAAAAGCTCTATGGGGCAGAGACTTGGTGTTTTTTTTCCTCTGAAAATAAGAACAGCATATGATACATGCCCTCTTCCTATCCTAGCAACCTAAAGTCATCTAACTGAAGCACTGCTCTTATCTTAGTTTCAGAGTGGCTGCTGAGAAAAGTTTTATGCTGATAGAATTCAGAAATATTTTAAAAACTTTCTAAATGCTAAAGTAGCAATTACTAACATTTGTGCTTCTTGCCTGTGGTTCTAGGTTTATTTCCATTTATAATATTGTTTATTCCTCAGTTAATTTGCTGGTACTGCTATAAAAGCTAATTCAGATTATCAAAGTTTCGCTGTGGCAGATTCAATGGTAAGTGCTTTACATGTACTCTCTCTTATCAGCATAACAATGTCATGAGTATTTAACATTTTTCATGTCATTCTGCAGATGTAAAAAGTCAAGTACACAGAGGTTCAATGTTTTGTTTCTGAATACACAGCAAGTGACTGAAACAGGGTGTAACCTCAGAAAAGCCTGATTTTCAAAGTTTTGTCAACTAACTATGAGAGCTTAATGTGCTCACAGATGTGGTAACATTGCTACTTTTCTTTCTACTAGGTATTATTATTATTATTATTATTATTATTATTATTATTATTTAATTGATGGCCTCTGGCTATACAGCATCTTTAATATACCTTTCATTAACGTAGAAATTTAGTTAAGTATTCTTATTTTATTACCAATGTCAGACTTCTTATAATACTAAGGATGGGTAAGGAGCTACTAAGGATGAAAGTGATCCAACCAACAAATCAGATGACAGGAGATGAGCCCTTCAGACTGAAGCCTGATATAGCATCTTCCGCTCCTTTGAGCATGTGAATCAGCAAAGCAAGCCTATTAGCTCTTCATCTGAGGCAGTGAAGGTATTCAGAATACGCTGATTCACCTCTGATACCATTTGAAGAAATATATTTAAGATAATGCCAAGAAAACTCCACAGGAAATCAATCTCATCATTAAATCACAAGAAAACACGGTTTCCTTCTTCCTGTATTTCATGTTTCCATAAGAGGCAGACTGACCCTGCATTTTTCTAAGCCTATAATGCATTTCTTCCTTCAAAGTTGGTGAATATTTTAAAGCATGACAATACATCTCACTGTCTCCTTTCAAAGCTCAACAGGACACATCACACTTTAGAAAGGCTCTTAAGGTATTTTGACTTTTTTTTTTTTTTTAGGGCTGCAGGCATGGCATATGAAGGTTCCCAGGCTAGGAGTAGAATCATAGCTACAGTTGCCAGCCTACGCCACAGCCATAGCAATGCGGGATCTGAGCTGCATATGTGACCTACACTACAGCTCATGGCTATGCCCACAGCATGTGGAAGTTCCAGGTCAGGGACTGAGCCCATGCTACAGTTGTAACCTGAGCCACAGCAGTGACAATGCCAGGTCCTTAACTCACTGTGCCACTAGGAAACTCCAGAACGTGATGTGAAAAGCTATTAATGTTTTAGGCCTGGATACATGTAGACATCCTAGAAATTGACTGTGTACATATTACAAGCAGGTTTTTCTGTTACTTGCAGCCAAGTACTTTTTGCAGACTTTCAAGTAAATGCTTAACTTAATTCTGCAAACTCACTTTTTTGTTAAGTAATTACTGTAAGTGGCCAATCACAGTTAGGTTACATGTGTGAGTAGAGCCCATTTTCACTCAGGTCAAACGTGTGGCCCTTATGAGGGGCCTCACTACAAGCTACAGTAATGTATCCACTGGCACAAAACCACTGCTGGTGACAATATGTTCTCCACTCACCACTGGGTTTAGCATAATCATTTGTTAGTACATGCCGGGTGCCCGATTAAGCACTGTGTCTGCATCTTCTTTCAATCTTGAAACAAACTCATTTTCCCCACTTTACATGCAAGGAAATTGTGCCTCGAAGATACTAAGTAACTTCGCCAAGACCAGGAAGAGCTGTAACTTTATACCTCGACTCCAAAGTTACAACGATAACTAATACTCACTCCCTGTTGCATACCACAAAATGCCCTTGAGTTTTCCTAATGTGTGACAGTAAGTCATTCAATTATATTTAACAAAAATTCCCAAATCATAGAAAGGTCAAAATAGTTCATAAAATTGGTCGTGTTCTGAAAAAAATAAACAAACACTACCTTTTGCTTATTACTTTCTTTTCTACTGACCTTCTGGTAGGAATTAATTTTGGTAAATGAAATTGGCTGCCTGAAAAGGTGGAATTGCATTCACTAACCAGGACCTTCTCCAAAGGCTGGCCAAACTTTAGACAGGCTTCTTCCTTCCTCTAGGGCCTTGACCTCCCTTTCCTTAGAGTATCTACTTTAGAGAATGTGTTAATTCCAAATTCGTTCTCTGCTCCTCTGATGTGTAATATTTTAAAATCTTACTTCTAGTGTTACCACTCAGAACTATTCTTCTCAAGGACCTAGGAGCCTTCTCCGAAATATAACCATTAAGTAAAAAAGCTCCCCATCTCCTAGTTTCTCTGGGGAGTGTAAGAGCTGCCTTAGGGGGTGTTCTTTGCATCAACTTATAAATCTATAACTTGTGCCATATTTTAGATTCCACATATAAGTGATATCATAGGGTATTTGTCTTTCTCTTTCTGACTGACTTCACTTAGTATGAGAATCTCTAGTTGCATCCATGTTGCTGCAAATGGCACCAATGAAATTATTTACAAAACAGAAATAGACTCACAGACCTAGAGAATAGTGTTGTAGTTGCCAAGGGGAAGCGGGGAGGGAGTGGGATGGACTGGAAGTTTGGGGTTGATAGATACAAATTATTACATGTAGAATCAATAAGCAGTGAGGTCCTACTGCACAGCACTGGGAACTATATCCAGTATCTTGAATAGAACACGACGGAGGATAATATGAGAAAATGAATATATATATAATATGAGAAAATGAATATATATATATAACTATGCTGTTATATATATGTTATATAGTTATATATATATAACTATGCTGTTATATATATGTTATGTAGTTATATATATATAACTATGCTGTTATATATATGTTATATAGTTATATTTATATAACTATGCTGTCATATATATATATATGACCAGGTCACTATGCTGTAACAGCAGAAATTGATACAACCCTATAAATCAACTTTAATAAAACAAACAAGCAAACAAAAAAACAAAAACAAACAAAAAACCTATACCTTAGGTCTTGAAGATACCTGAAGGTTTATTTATCCTTTGGGTAAAGCCTATTAGCCAACACAGAAGGTGTATGGTCTATGATCCTTCCACCCTAGCTCTTAAAAACTCCAGTTTTTATCACAATGAGTTGACCTGAATTTTGAACTTCCTTCAATTGCAATCCTTTTTTTTTTTTAGGACTGCACTCACAGCAGATGAAGGCTCCCAGGCTAGGGGTCTAATAGGAGCTACAGTGGCTGGCCCACGCCAAAACCACAGCAACGAGGAACCTGAGTCACATCTGTGATCTACAACACAGCTCACGGCAACGCCTGAGCGAGGCCAGGGATCAGACTCACAATCTCATCGTTCCTAGTCAGATTTGTTTCCACTGTGCCATGATGGGAACTCCTAATTACACTCTTGAATAAATCTCCCTTACCTGTTTAACTTTGTCCAATGTAGTTTTTGTTTTGACATTACTGCTCTCAGAAAAATAGAAGAAAAGTGATTGCAAATGATGTCTAATGGTTTTCTTCCATTGTAACCATACAGCATTCACTTTTAATCCAGTTTTATGAAGAATTAAATGTATATGGAGAAAAGCAGTTCCTCCACCAGCATGTCAGACACACAGAGCCACCTCGCTCATCAGTGCCCAAACTCCAGCTGCCCTATCCTGCACCCATATGATTAGCTGGGCCCTTGTCACTGGCTCTGATCTGACTCTGCTCAGGGGATGCTCTAGATATTTCCAAAAATGGAGCACTCATTACTGCTGTTTTTCTGGCTGCGACTCAAAATATTCCATTTTAACATCAATGTGTTGGTTATTATGGGCTAATTAAACTTGTTTTTGAATAATTACATAATAAATAGCCCCAAATTAAATGTAGCATAAAATCATCTTCTAATCAGTCTCTAAAAATGTGATCTAATAAGTAATATATTCCCTTAAATGATCGTGATTACTTATTTAATAAAAAGATGCACCTTGTTCAATATACATATCTTTATCCCTAACATGATTAATGAGATCAGTTCAATGGAAATCCTTTGATCTTTCCTTAAAATAGCATGCAGGAGAACCACACAAAATTGCATGGTAATAGCAGCAAATTTAGCATAATGAATAGTAATGTAACCAAACAGGGCTCTGTGGGGTTCCTGGGCACAAAAGCTTTCTGTGCCCCTTCATTTCTTGTTTTTAGGAAATGGGCTTCATTCAGCCTCCATAACCTTCCCTGAGTTCCTAAGGACAGGTTCAGACAGTCGCTGATCAGCGAAGGAAGGGCATACAAAGACAAGGGAGGGAGAGTCAAGGAATGATAGTCAGCCTTGGGGCAGGATCCTGGTTTCCTCTCAAGGGATAAACATAATGATGTAGGTGTCTTATACTACACCTAAGAGAAAAGTTATATTCCTCACCCTTCTTTTAGAAATGAACACTTTAAAACTGAATGGCTTAGAGTCCTTCTTTGTCCTTCTCCCTGGCTTAATCTCACCCTACACACAATTACCTGTAAACTAAAGATTAGGCACCTCAAAAACAACTGCCTGTTGGTCAAAAATTATTAGCATGTGATGTTTTTCAGAAACTTTCCTAGTTTGTTCTAATATCTGATCAATATGCCCTTTTCACAAGTACTATTATTCTCGGGAATAAACCAGAAGACGACCATCATGATCATGCTGAGATTTCCTGACTCCGGCTTTGATGACTAAGATTCCCCCAAAGTACGAGGAATGCATGTTTGTCCCAATCCGGATTCCTATCTGAGAAGCAGTCTTTCTCCTTTTCTACAATAAAACTCCTTGCAATTCTTTTCAATGGAGGGGACAGTGTTTAAGGCATTAGCCTGCTGTGGCCTCCTTTGCCTGGCAAGCAATAAAAGCTATCTTTTTCTCCTTTACCCAAAACACTGTCTCTGAGTTTCTTTTGCTATCAAATTTAGATTTACGACAGCCACAGAATTATTTAAATGAACATTTAAAAATTTAATCTTATATCCGTGAGGTGCCTGAATTCTGAAGGAACAAATTTCTGTGTTCCAATAAATTAAAAGCTCACTTTTCCTAAACTAGAGAACGTCCTAATTCTCTCACATTACAAAAGTAACAATCTCTTTGAATCACCTCAGTTCTGAAAATACTTCAGTTTTCAGAACAATGAAATAGAACCATGTTTATAAAACACGAAGAACAATGATGAACACAGAACAGATCTTCACTAAGTATTAGTTGTTGATGTGATCTATCATTACTCATATAACCTGAATCTGATGAACTGATAGGCAAACAACAGTAATTTGGTAGGGGGCTGTACTTATTACCTTCACTGGTTCAACTAACGTTTAAGAGATTGCTACAAAAATGGCAATCCTTTCTTCTTCTATAACTATCCTTTCGTAAATTATTATTATTCAATAGAACTTTTCTTTTTCTTAGTTGACAAAGGTTTAATTGATTGGAGAGTGGCCCAGTATCCTATTAGCTACCCACTGCCCGCACATATACAAAAAAAGACATATTATTCTAAGCATTATAAACCTGAGAGGAAATTGTCCTTCCTAAACAGGGATCCCAGGAACCAGGAAGCTGATCCTATTCTCTTTGTGACAAATGACAAAACAGTTTTTCATCAGGAAGTTCCCACACCAAGGACTGTCATTATCTTCATTTAGGTATCTGATGTCAAAATAAAAATCACCTTTTCAAATTTCTTCAGGAGTTTTGAGAAAAGGATCAATTTAGAATAGGTCCTTAAAATTAAGACATACTGACATGATAAAGGGTCACTGTGGAACTTAAGTGGTTGTAGTGTTGTCATTCTGTCAATTTTTAAAGTGAATCTAAAATGTGAATCTAAAATTTCAAAGAAATCTCTTTTACAAAAACTTATATTCCTGTGGGAAAAAGTCTTGGAAAATATGTACACTGATATCACACACTATAGTAATAAAAGCAAAAATTCATTATTATGAACAAGGCCTTGTTCTATAACATGCTTTTCATGCATTAGTGCATTTAATCTAACAACCAAATTTCTAGGCTGAGAAGGAGCAAGTATTTTTGAGAAAAAAGTGTGAAGAAAAAGTAATCTACTTGTCACATGTCCAGACAGCTAAAACCAAGCTTAGGGCAATGGTGGCCTGTGACCTAGTTACTAGGCTGCTTCAGAATTCTACATGTCGACTAAGAGTTGCGGTTCAGTTAGACCTCCTGAATTGCATAGCCACCCTCTCATATACTAAAACACTGTTTATACCAACGTGAAATTGTCATCTAATGCTAACCACACAGGACAGTGTGACTGGAATAAAGTATAACTGAGTTCCATGTGTTCCCACTCAGGGGGTTGCTCCTGATCTAGTTTCAACATGCACAGTTCCCTTCAGGAGGCCTGAGTGGTTTCATCAGTTGCCTACCAATTTTCCACCAGGAAAAGTAACAGCATTATGTAAAAGGAAAAAAAAATAGCTTGAATATTCGTCTTTATATAACTGAACTGGGAAAAAGAAAAGCCTCCATGTATGCTCTACCTTATGCCAGGCATTGCTGTAGGTGCCTTACATATATTAGTTTTAATTCTTGCAACAACTGCACTAAGCGGTTTAATTTCAAAGATGAAGAACCAGATGATCATAAAGGATAGCTGAAAAAGCATCGGGGTAGAATCAAATATGTCCTTTTGTAGAATGGAACTCAACTATAAACTTTCTATTGTTTTTCTCCCTAGAGTTTAATGGAGCAGTGGGCACACAGGAGGACTCAACACTATTTGGTCAGTGGTAAAACTGACAATCCACCAAATATACAATGACCCTCTTCATTAAGAGATTCTGGGTAGAACTACATGGCCATTCAAATTTACAACACTTAATAAAAGGTATAATTTACTTGTGTTCAAGAAAATGGCATATTTTTCCTATTTGTTTCATTAATAGCCTTAATGTTTAGGAAGGCACATAAATGATAAGAATAGCACATGTTCAGAGAAGTTTTTTTTGAAGAGTTTTGGGTAAGGGTGATTAGAGAAATTTCGTATGTAAATACCTAAGTAGACAAAGACATTAGTGTGAAATGTACAGATACTTGGGCAACCCACCTGTAAAAGTGATTATACATCTCTTTACAAAAATATATGCTTTCACTTGCTTGAGTAGCAACAGTACACAGCAGGTATATCCAGTTCTAAATATTTAATCCAGTACATTAATTTCCTAAAAAGTCAGTGTCCTAAAACATGACCTGCTGATAGCCAAAACAATTTTTATCAATACATCTAACAGGATTCAAATTCTAACATCAGTAACAGAAATTTTTGACCATGTTGTTTTACATTTGTGTTCAAGGTTCAGGGCAAGCAAGAAAAAGATATTTAAGAAAACTGGTACATAGTACATTAAGAAACAAAGACCTAGAGAAGGGTTATCTTCTAAGAAAACAATATTCATATTCAAAAAGGATAACAAAAATGCCCCTCTACTCCATAAAAAGGTTGTAAAGAAATAGGAAAAAAATCATATGAACTAAGGATTTTGAAGGAAGCTATCACACAGAGTCAGTTCTGCCAAAAGAACAACATCACGTGAGATGCCATGAAAAAAATGGGCATAAAAAAATCATAGGGAATTAGATGGAAAAAAACCAGTGTAGATAAAAGAGCTTGCTTACACAACGTAATATAGGAAAAGCCAAAGTGGAAGATCCCACTGAAGAAACAGTATCTGAGCCCTAAGAGGAATTGATGATTTAAAATCTAGGGAGTAAGGAAAGAAACACTGAGGGGAGGACTAGAAGTTCAGCTAGGCTTGGTTCAAGAGTATGGAGCCAGTAGCTGCTGTATTTTCATACTGGACAGCAGTGGAATGAAATTAAAATCAACAGAATAAATCTTGTGTGAAGGAAGACAGACAGGGTTCCTGTTGCATGGAGATTTTCTTTTCCTGCAATGGCAGGATGCAAACTATATGTTAATGAACAAGTCACAAATCAAGGTGTAAACAAGATTCTATCACATAAATGTAAAGTGTAGTAAAGAAAAGAGAGGCAGGAAGGATTTCTAGAGTAGGGCTATTAAAAAGTTCCTCCTCATTTTCCATGATTTTGGAATATTTACCAAAGCCCAGTGAATAAAAAGGAGACGAGGAGGACAAAATGGTTAAAAAAAAAAGAAGAAGTAATCTCTCACTTCCTCTCCTCTTTCCCCACTCCCCACTATCCTGTTCTTAGGGCTAGTGTCCCCAGAGAAAGAGATAGTAAACTAGTCTTATAAGGAATGGTTAGTAAGATCTACAAGCAATGGCTAGAACAACTGGATCGTTTAGCTTGTGCTCAAGAAGAAGAAAAAAATCACAATTTTAAGTGCAATTAGAGTTCTTACACTGGATCTACTACGTATGAAGAGGATGAAACCTTCTACTCAGGCAGCAAAAGAAAGATTCAGTCCAGGGGGAAACCAGCAAGTACTATAATTGGTAAGAACTTATATTGTTTTTAGCTTTCTGTTAATACAATGGAAAATATTGCTAAGAATAAATATTGCTCTCATGCTAATTGGGAAAACAAAATTAAATATAAATATAAACACACATATATCATTGTATAACCAAACACCAGACTCTGTTTTATGAATAACCCATGGCAGAAGAACTCAGAGAAGATCAGTTGCAAAAAACAAAGTCAAGGCAGGGCAAATGAGAACAGGAGAAATGGGGAAAGGAGAAATTTGAGGGAGGGAGAAGGTAAAGAGATGGACTGATGGAATGGCCAAAAAAGCAACGTCTTTTTTCCTTTTGAACTAAGACAGAATGAGAACACCAGTGAAAACAAAGGCAGGAGCTTGGCAAAGAGGCTCAGGATGGTGTCATGCGGGAACCACATCCACCCAGAAAACCAAAAGGGAATGTTGAAGACATCAAGGCACTGGAGGAATCAAATGAATGGTCACCAGAGTTCTAATAATTGTGCATGAAAGATGGTTCAATAGGCTTAGACTTTTGATACATGGGCTGAAGGTGAGAGAAAGGAAGATGAGAGCACAGCCAAGATGGACCTCCCAAACCTTCTCTTGCTGATACATGAAAGCTGAGTTTCTGCTCTTCACTGACACTCAGCATCCACTCTATGTCTTGAGAGTAAGCAGCTACAATCGGTGGGGGGAGTAATATTCAAAAAGAGATGCAAGATATGCATCCCAAACCATTTTTTATTCAAACATCAGAACCAGTATATTAAAATTATCTTCTTTACAAAAATCTCAAATTAGTTATTTTGTTGTTGTCATTGTTGTGCTGTTGTTTTGGCCATGTCCGTGGCATAGGGAAGTTCGTGGGTCAGAGATGGAACCCGTGCCACAGCAGTGATCCAAGCCAGTACAGTGACAATGCTTGATCCTTAACCCACTGCGCAACAAGACAATTCCACAAACTAGTTATTTTATTGTCACATGAAGTTCTCCTGGGTTTATTGATGATATCTATGGAGGTCATGAGTTATCCATTGCTGGTAAGTCCATACTTCAATGATTTTGTTAACCTAAACAAGAAAATTACTCTATTTTAAGAAACACTGCTTACAAAGGAAACTAATGGCAATGACCATTACTTAGTGCTATCAATATTTGGAATCATGCCCAGGCTATGATTCACTCATTTTCAGGGGTCACAGCCACCACTTAATGGTAGAAGGCTGCAGGGAAACAGCATTTATGTGTTAGTCACACCATATTTCAAAGAAGGAGGAAAAACTATGCATCAACTAGAGTTAAAATGCTTCAGCTTGAATTTTAGGGAGACATGGGAAAATTCAAAACTTTCTCTATTAAATGAATCAAGAAGTATACCTGCTGTTTGTTTTACTATTGCCATAATACTCTTACTTCTGAAATTCAGAAATGTATCACTTAAGATAATTTGCTGGCAGAGTGAGCGGTGGAGACTTTTTGTCAGTAGAAAAGTCAAATAATTTTCTACAATGCAATGCAATTTTTAGGCCTTATGATTTTACTTAGGTGACTCAAGGGAGAGCCCCTTCTATGGTTATATCAAAAATTATATTGTGAGCTAATGGAATGTACACAGTAAGGTACCAGCCTTGTGTGCTCTTTCCACTGGTTTTTCCAAAACATGTAATCTTGGTGGGTTTTGTTTTAAAAAATTATTTTTTTCAATATTTGGGGGAAAGCCACATAAAAAGCAAGAACCCTCACAATGAGGCATTGTTTAATAAGGTGGACTTCTAGACATAAATGCAAGGATCTTCTAAGGACTAGAGCATGCAACAAAGACTTATAGTAAACCAAAGAAAGTAAGAAAAAAAGTCGACTAACCTAACCCACCTGAGCTCGGCTCACAGGGGTCAATGTCCTCGTCATCGCTGGGACACTCTGCTGAGGCCACAAGGATGTCATCTGTGGTCTGTAAAGGAATCACATTCAGGTAGGTTAATATTAAGGGACCTAACAGATCTCTTCACCTGTGTCTCATGGACTAGTGAAATACCATTGCTGTTGAACCTACTTCAATATCGCCCTTCCCAAGGACACAGAGCTTTTTGAAACTTATTTTACGTCCTTGATGGAAAACTTGGTATATCTGTGAACGGTTGATTTTAGCTTATTTTCCGTGAGGATATGGAAGTGGTGGTAGCCAACTTGGAAATGCCCATCCATCCAACTGCACAGAGAAGCTACACACAGTAGCAGGCAGAGGTTTAAAACAGCCTGGCACAAACAGATGACATGAAATTTACTATAGCTCTGGAGTCCTAAAAGGTATGCATCAGTAGGCTTTATGCAGTACTTGTACATGACTTCCTAAAAGCAGAACAGCTATAACCTTTTACAGTCATGATCAGGTAGAACTTGATGTATCTTTAAGCTATAGCTTGTCTTTATTAAGAAACAGATTAAGCAGAGAATATCTCTCAGTGATGCAAAATGGGAAGAAAATATAGTCAATTTAAGAGATTTTTTTTTTAATTGTGTTGAGCGTCCCACTCAATTCTCATTTAGGTAATATTCAGCGAGCAGGTATTGTTTGCCCACTGTCCTTTACATAATTAAGGTTTCAGAATAAATGAAGAGTGTATGGGAGGCAGGTATTTTACAGCAAATAGGATAGAGGTGACAGTTTTCTTTGTGACATTCGAGTTGCTTCATTGCACTTACAGCAAAGAAGATAACCATCACTGTAATAAAAAGCAGAGTGTGTAAATCCTAGGTGTTAGTCACATAATCAACACATTTACAACCACCAAGGTTGTTCTTTACCAGCACTTATAAGCAGCAATAAACCCAGCATAGATATTGCACAGAAACTGAAGGTTTGCATCAGATTTGGCTAGTGCTAAAGTAACACAGACAGAATTCAAGGTACAAAAGGAAAATATCTCATTACATCAACTAAGGATTAAGGAGATTATAACTGTAGAGACAATACTCAGAACTGCAACACTGATGAAGTCCTTATTTAAAAGCAGAATTACAATAACAAAGGTCCTACATTAAAGATATAGCAGAAACTGATATACTTTAGGAAGGGGGTAAACTATAATATATAAATGTCAAGAGAATTATGTCATTTGGAAAAATGTAGAACAGGGATGATGTACACCCGTGCCAAAAATTAGGCTCAGAAATCTTTCAAGGTTTTAATCACTTAAGAATAAAGAATTTGTTCAGATGCCAGTGCTTTGCAATATCAATTTAAATAAATGCAAGCATTTAATAGCATTTTGAGATGGTTTCATATTCTTTTGCTTTTAATTCTTCTGACGCAGTTGGAAGACTGAATTCACTCATTTTAAAAGAAGTTCAAATGCCAGTTTTCCTGGACCTGTAACTGTTAATGCCAGTGATTATCACCAGCAATTGGTGTGATAGTCACGGAGTTATCTTTCATTAAAGCAAGCATTCAAAGGCAAGAACCTATCTTCCTTTTAGAGTGAGTACATCTGGCACGATAACATCCAAACTGACTTGATAACAAGTTATTGGATTATGAGGTCTGTTGGGTCAATTGTTCCAATTTGTCCTAGAGCTGATAATCTGCCTTTGAAAAGCCAACTTCAAGTGGAAAACTAGTGTTTTGGAAAAACCAGAGTGCATACTCTTTAAAATTAATTTCAGGGTTACAAGAGAACTTCTCATTTTCCTGGAGGAATTTTAACTATATCGATGAAATCAGGACAGGGTGGTTGTTGTTTTGATCTTGGTAGGGAGAGGAGGAGAACGTGAATAAATTCTTTAATCCAGTGCTTCTCATCCTGGTAGTAATGTTGCCCCCTTAGTCTTTCCTCCACATGGAAAGACATTTGGTAATGTCTAGAGACATTTCATTTGTCTCAACTGGCCTGAGGGTGGGAGTGGGTGAGATACTACTGGCATCTAAGGAGTAGAGACCAGGGATGCTGCTAAAATTCCTAAAATGTAGATGACAGCCCCTCCCACAACAAAGAAAGATCTGACCCAAAATGCAAATAGTGCAGAAGTTGAGGAACTCAGCTTTAAAAGCTTAAAAACTGTTTTTCTCCTCTGGGAAAAATGGAGAACAGTCACTATTGTTGTAAGGATTAAGTAAGTACTTGAAAAGTACCTAGAATAGGACCCCTTCTAAACATTTATGAAAGTTGTCATGTTATCCACATTATTCTCGTTTCATGACTGTAGCACTGATTTAATCATTTTTGCACTATATTCATAAATAAATAATTTTAGACATTAAACTGGAAATTGTACAGGTGAATTACTCTCAACTTTAGATTTCATCATAGTATTTATATAAAAATGCATTAGCTCTACAGGTACTTGTTGAACTAATTTTCCGTCTTTTGTTGCCTACATTCAAATTCTGAATTAGAAGTTAAACATCAAATATGAATAATAAAGACTGCTTCCTAAAAGAAATGTATGGACTAGAAATGTGTAACTGTGTAGTGTTTCATGAAGACTAAATTATTTAGGCCAAAAAGTTAAATTTTATTTTAAAAGCTGACCTATTTGTTACATTCAACGGCCTTTTGGAACAACTCCATAGCAAAGTGAAAGTGTTAGAATGTTCTCAGTGTTATCTTTCACAAACACAGTGCCTAAAACAACAAAAGATGTCAAACAATAAATAGAACTTCCTATAGCCCTTTACGGTAGGAAAAAAAAAAACCCTGTACATATATGACCCTATTGTACAACTATATTTTAATGTACTTTTCTGATACAATTAATACACAATTCTTATTTGTCATATTTCTCTCTCAAAAATTAAAATCCAGTAATAGCCTTATGAATGAAATATCTCAAATCAGTACATGCCTTGGTAGAAATCATCACTGTATGAAAAATCAGGAAGTGGCTCAAGCATAGGGAGAAAAATTAAATTTCATTTCAGACACTGAATTAACTAAACAATTTTCTAGCCAAAGCTGTGTAATTTAAATTTAATTCACTGTGTTTGGAACTGCCTTTTTATGACATGCTGTTGAAAGAGTGGTAGAAAGAAACTCAGACACGTCACATTAATCAGTTCTATTCTTCAGCATACTTTTCCCTGATGTTTATAACCTTTTTCAGAAAAGAGACAACCTGCTGAAAGAGACAGAAGAGTGATCAAGCAAAAGCATTAGCTTTACATAACTGTCCATTTAGATAAGTGTCCCTAACTGTATTTAACCACTTATAGGTCAAAGTGCCATGCTGATCTTCCTTAATTCAGTGTGGTATGTACATTTTCATGGCAAGCATCTGTTCTTGTCAAAAGGTCTACTAAAAATATTTAGGTCTCCTCACCTTTAGGGGAAAAAATGACTTGCACAGAATTCAAGAAATAAGGGCACTAAAACTTAATTCACATGTCTTATGGATAAACATCAACCCGTTACAGGGTAGGAGAATGTCATCAGAATGAGGGAGAAAGGATGTTCTTAATGCACAAAATGAAGTTAGACCAATTTATTTAATGTCCACGGTTATTAGGCAGAGACCATTCGGTGGGTTAGAAGGTAGAGATGTATTTTTCTTTTTTTTCACTTACAGTGAGCCTTTTTCTCTATCACCACCTTTAATGGTGGAACATGCTGTATATTCACTTGCTCTCAATTTTTTTGATGATAGCATAACTGCATGTGTGTGTGGTAAGAAGACAGAATGAGAGAATAGATAAACACATTCCAGCTGTGCAAAAGGATGTCCATTATGAATTTGATGCCCACAAGGAAATTCTTGATTTACTCTTAAATTTCAATTGAAACTGTTTCTAAACAGCAACAGTATATCCAGCTATACATCCAAATACAACATAAAAAAAAAAAATGTGTCTCAAGCAATGGCATTCACTTGTATAACATTATTTAGCTTAACCTCTCACTGTTTGATGGGCATTTAGACTGACTTGATTGAGACAACTGATGGATTGAGTACAGTACTAGCTGAAATGTGATATACCTGGCTAGCTGACAAATATTTGTTCTGGCTGATACTTTTGTCTACGTGAAGATGCTCTGGAAGACAGAGAACATTCCTGTCTGCCTTTCAGCACAAAACTGAGTATTTCTCATCATTTTTATTGCTAGGTGTGTTTTCCTGAAAAAAGAAAAAAATCCAGCACTCAGAATTAGTGACACAAATTATCCAAGCTAAGTCCAAACCATTGCCCTGAAAACGTGTGGGGCAAGAAATTTCTAGGAGGTGGATGAAGCCTCAATTTTCACTAAGGGTAAGTAAGAACTGCCAAAAAATAACCCAAGTGTAATATATATATACAATTCCCAAACAGTGGGTCAATTTGACCATGTCAAATCATGAAAGAAATATAACAAATCAATTATTTTAGTTAACAACCCTATTAAAAATGGTAGAAGGAATTTAGAGACTTTGCATAGATCCCCTGGTAGTCCACTGCCTCAATAAAGCTTTGGTCCTTATTTGTCAATTGCTTCTTTGAGTAGCAGATGCCACATAAAGATGTCAATCCCAGGCTCACTAATCTAATAAAAATAAAAATAATAAACTGAGATCTAATATGTGAAGGATGAATTTTAGCTCCAGCCCAAAAGTAACAAAGAAAATGAAGATCAATTAGTCATCAACATATTAGATGCATAGCATTTTCTGATGGACAACAAATATGGTCACTTCCTAGCAAGGTATAAATTGTGATTCTTACCTGCAAACAATTTACTGTGCCCATTCCATTCTAAAGCACAAGAACAAATCACTCATTAATGCAAATAACAATCAATTCTAACAGCTTATTCTGACTGAAATGTAACAGTGCTCTCATATCTACTACTTCATCAAATATTCACCAACAATATGCTTATTCAGAATGCAGGTGGAGGTGCTATTATTCTGAGTGTTATAGCTAAATGCCTGCTCAAAAAATACCCCTTTGTACACTCATTTACACAATCTGAATGTTTGAACATTGGCATTCATGAATATTTAAGGCAAAAACTTAAATATCCCTGGAAACAGCCAGCTTTCACATTTCTTTAATTTTTTTTTCTCAATTGATGCCTTAGGTTATTACAAAAAGTGACCATAAATCAGCTGTCTGCTTGGAAAAAGACAGACTTGAAATCCTTTCAATTTTCTTCAGAATTTTCTTGGCTGTTTAAAATGTATGCAATGGTTCCAGAACAGTGAGAGTGGGTTGAATAGAAAAACTCCCCATATACCGAGGTCACAAATGTCTTACGCATTCCAACACAAATTTTCGTATGCATTTGATACTGGTTATCCTAACACGAAAAACTCTAAGGGGAAGATAGGGATGTGGAAATAATACCATAGAAAAAATGAACTCATGGGATAAAGAAAAGAACCGGATTCCCACATAATAAAACAAAATTGTATTTTAGCAAAGTTATGCAAAATAGTAAACCTGTAAAATAAAAACCTGATGTCAAGGAACTTGATATTAAATTTATCCTTTAAAAAAGATAAATTCTTATCTTTCTTTAAGGTACTGATTATCTCTACATTGATACTGCATTTCCATTTTTAGCCAAAGCAAGTAGAAGAGTTGGTCAAAAAAAAAAAAAGATTAAGTGAAGTTCAGATTTTCAGGAAGGAATTGAAATAATCTGTTCTCCGGATTCTTGTGAATTCCAATGGGGGTGTGTGTAAGACCTTCAAATAATGCTGGTAGTGGCTGAAAGGGAAACTAGAATATGCTTGCCATTGAATGTGTTTTCTCTCTGGTTTTTGAACAAAGCCCTTTCTGAAATGGGTTTGGCCATCTCCAAATTAAAAAAATACTGGCAGATGTTTACAGTGCAAATCTAGGCTTCTAGCTATGTCAGTGCGAATCTTTAGTCGAACTTTCATGACTGGACTAATTAGTCGCACAGGTTGAACTGAAAATCCTTATTGGTAATGAGGCCAAAACATTTTACAATTGTAAAATGCCAGTGATGGATAATTTCAACAACAGGCTTTCATTGTTGGCATCCAACATGTTAGGGAATGGAATCATTTTTTAGTCAGGCAGTTATATATCTTCTCATACAAAGCCACACCTTAGTCATTAGCCTAAGCTCTTCACTTTACATATCAGGAAGTTGAAGCTAGAAAATTGTGTTTTTCTTTGAACACAATTATGCTGCTAATTAACAGCAAAGCTATGAGATTATCCCAAACCCCAGTAGACTGTGATTGTCTCTCATCCCAGGTGAATTCCATCCATCCATTCATTCATCACGCATCCAGCGATCTATCCATTCATCCATCCCAAAACACTTTGTTCTTTAAAGGATTTGATATGACAATAAAGATGCACAATGAAATAATTTAAAATAAGTTAAAAGGTGGCAAAGGAGAGCACTGGATTTTAGATAAGTAGCCATTAAAACTTTCATGAAGAAAACACATGCACCTACAAAGGAGACATACACACAGCTACTGCCAAATCACCGCTTGATATGACAGCACATTCAGTGGCACTAAAAAGGAAAAAAATGAATGCTATCATTCAGTTTTTCCTCCAGCCACAATAATTCAAATACTGATAAAGCTGCAGTTATTTCAAAGTGGACTAAAACCTAGAAAGTTCTTTATTTACTTATGGCAATCTTTTCTTTAACTTATTTTTCAAAAACCTTAAACATCTTATCTCTCATCTCTGCACGTAAATGCATAACTATATTCTTAGGGACAGAAAATAATGTAAATTTGAAACTTTTCTTATTTTTCCTCTTGACTTAGAACATTGCAGACCACATTGGCTACAAAATTAACTGAATGATGTCTTTGTCTCTCTTCTCATTGATTCACTGACAAAAACTTCTAAGGTCTCTCTTTTAATACTGTTTTCACAATGTAAGTGCTAATGAGATATTTATTTTTCTCTCTCTCACACAGCCATCACTAGGGCTTTGTCAAATTATCTATTATTACATCTTAGGAATAAATATGTAGAAGTGATCATTTATTATGATTGTTTCTCCAGATACAATCTAGACAATCATTCACTGGTCAGGGAAGTTTCATTTACATGATGGCCCTAGAATTGGAGATTTAAAATCAAAGGTGTAGAAGGAGCCACAGGCAGCTAGTTAACCAGGACATTTCTTTCCTACCGGGTAAGGCCATGACCAATGTATCCTTGACAGAGTTTGAACTTGGAAATATATGAGAACTATCCCACACAATGCTTGGAGTTCGGGATAGCAAGAATTAGGGATGTGGTTGGAAACAATGCTGATGTAGTTGACAGTTCGTTTTCTGATTTTGCAGATACCTTTGTTGACTACATGCAAGGTTCTATACCAATATATTAGTCAGTATCTGACACCTCTCTGAGTTTCTTTCTTTCAACTACCAAGAAGTGATTGAGAGAAAACATCTGGCTCAGATGCTACAGTATCATTTTGTTCATATACTAAGAAGACCCAGTCCTTGCTGGTTATAGTTAAACTAGAATTCCAAGCTTCCATATCTGACTATTTCATTTCTTATGGTGCATATTTTCGTTCACTAATACATATTTGGAACATGGTACTGTCAGATCATTTCAGCTTAATTTGTTGCATGTTGATCAATAATGGAAAAAATATATAAAATCTTAACCTAGATCTCATAAGTAATATGTATCATCTTGAAATGGTTTCTGTGTTTTCAACAATAAGAATACATATACTACATATATAAACATATATACTATACACGTATATATATTGTATATGTGAATAAACATATATATATGCATTTGAATATGACAAAACAACTTCTATCTCAGGGATATAATGAGGATCAATTTTGATATGTGTGAAAGCACTTTGTAAATAAAAAGTTCTCATACAGTGACGTTTATATGTTATTATTACAACTAATATGGAGTTATTTTTGTTCCTTACATGACAATATAAAGAACCATTCAGGAAATGCTTAACGAGGGCAGCCAAATATTCATTTAACTGAATATATTTCATTTTCGTGTATTCAGCTCCTCTTGTCCCCTCAATTGAAGAGGATCTGTATCTCTCACTCCAGCTGGCCCCTCACACACATGCTGCTTTTCTCAGGACAATCCCTTTTATACAGGATTAGTTGATTTCTGCATTGCATATTGAGAGCTCGTGTATCAATGTCACTGATAACCTACAGATGGGCAGTGCCAATCCATGTCTGGCACTGTGGTTCCCTCTTCTTCAGGCAGAGTTCGGGCAGAATTACTGCACAGATGCATGTCTACTGGAGTTCTCTAAATTCACTTCCCTGGGACTTAGAAAACTGTGACAACTTGATTTATTTTATATCCTCCTCCAGAGTTTACTTCTAATTCATGCCCTATTGTATCTAGGGCATCTAAATGAACAGAAAATAGGAAAAAGACCACTCAGCAGACATGGCTAATTAAAGGAGAGAGACAGACAGAGACAGAAACGGTAAAGAAGAAGAAATAGGGAGGGGGGCTGAGGGGAAAAGAAGAGGAGGCTGATTCTAAGTGGTACCCATGCATCACAATACTTCTTATTGCAGTGGATTTTTTTTTTTTTTCTCCTAGGGCCACACCTGCAGCATGTGGAGTTTCCCAAGCCAGGGATCTAATCGGAGTTGTAGCCGCTGGCCTACGCCACAGCCACAGCAACGCGGGATCCGAGCCATGTCTGCAGCCTACACCACAGCTCATGGCAATGCTGGATCCTTAACCCACTGAGCGAGGCCAGGGATCGAACCCGCAACCTCATGGTTCCTAGTCAGATTCATTAATACCTGAGCCACGACGGGAATTCCGGTTTTACTTTTATCTATGACATAACATTGCCCATGGTTGTGTCCCCTATATGGATTAAACAATATGCAAATTAACTCGTAAGACACTGAGTGGTATCCTCTTGGTTAGTGTGTTAGAACAGTGCAGGTATGTGCCTTTCCAAATTCTGTTTAAATCTAAGAGTTTGGGAAGTGCTTAGGTGTATGTTTTATCTTACTTCATGTATTTCTACAATAGACATAAATAGACAGAATTTATGTCTATTATATTTGATAATCCCTGAAAATATGTCACATCTATCACAGTTCAGTAGAATTGACTTAAAATGTCATCACTATTGCTTGTGGTAATTATCTCACAATGTATGTGTACACCAAAATATCAAGTCATTTAATTTAAACAATTTTTGTCAATTACACTTCAAGGAAGAGGGAAAAATGTTGCCATGCTCTAAAACCTGGCTTATCTTAAGCATCTTCAATTTTTTTTTTTTTTGTCGTCTTTTTAGGGCTGCCTCCTGGGGCATATGACAGTTCCCAGGCTAGGAGCTGAATCTTAGCTGCAGCTGCCAGCCTACCCCACAGCCACAGCAACTCCAGATCTGAACCATGTCTGTGACCTGCACCACAGCTCGCAGCAATGCCAGATCCTTAACCCACTGAGCAAGGCCAGGATTGAACCTGTATCCTCATAGACATTAGTCAGGTTCATTACTGCTGAGCCATAATGGGAACCCCAGCATCTGCAATTTAAATTAAAGCATTTTATGAGAATAATTATGATTGTGGAAATAGAATTAATCGAGTTGACTGAGGGCTGATCTTAAAAAGAGGAGAAATGCTACACATGACACTTAAATTGTGTCATTTCAAATAATCTTTTTTTCTGATGGTCATCCTCTCTAAGCTCACTACATCTAGGTACACGTTTGTCACAATTGCTCACTTATAACAGCTCATTAAGTCTCAAAATAAGAGTGAGAAAGTATAGATTATTTTCCAGGAGTATAACTCTTAAAAGTGAGTGATGAGAATGGTGGCAAAAATCACACTTTTTCAAAGATTGTATCTGCCTTCTAACATCTCTAGAAGTGACAATGAAACTTTATATATGGTTTTTACATTATACCTCATTGCTGGAAATTTATGGTAGAGAAATAGCAGAAAGTGACATTATCTTTAACTGCAAAGAGAGAATGACTGAAAGTTAGAAGGAAGGAAAAGCTAAAAATGTCTTCCAATAAGTTGGTCTGCAACTTATTGCTTTGAAGCATCCCCATCCTTTGAGAAAACAATAAGATATAGTTTGCTATATAGGAAAGGCTGAGAAAAAATAGTTGACTGTCATTCCGGTTTTTTTTTTCCTATATAATATTCCCCCAACTTTCCCAATCTTCCCTGAACTCTACTGCAATAGTATTATATTGTAAATACTTTCATTTGATTGAAAGGAAACCATGCCTTTATAATGTTTTCCTTCAAAATTTAACTGCAGGGTGAAACTTTTACCTTCTCCCTGAAATAAACTGCATGAAGATAAGGGCTGACTGAAATCAGTCATCAAATTCAGAAATAAGTGCAGGAGAGAATGCACTCATGAAATTCTATCTTTTGATTGATTCTTCCATCCATTCACTCATTCATCAACTCATTCATACATTCACAATCATTTACTGAATACTTTTGAGTAATAAGGGTTTATGCAGAGGAATAATATAATATGGAACTAGACTTCCCTGCCTTGAGTTACTTGGAGAACTTCAAATGCATGACAAATGAAGGCCATATAAAGCAGAAAATCTCTCTCTGATCACTGAGCATGGAAGGTGCATGGGTGTTAGAGCTAGACAGACTGGGGTGAAATTCCAGCTCCGCCATTTATTAGCTGTGTGATAGTGAGCAATTCTTCTAACTTCTTTAGGTTTTTACGCATGTAAAAATGAAGTTATTTACACCTATTTTGTAGAGTTTTTATAGGCATGAAATTCTCTGGAGCTAGATAGGCTTGCTGTCTAGCACAGTGGCTGGCACTTAGAAGACGTTACTGCAAGTATTTACTATGTAGACAAAACTGGCCCTGTACACATTCTCACTCTGCTTTTCCCTGCAACACAGAAAGAAAAATTTATTCGTAGCACTGGATTCCTGAGATCTTTACACACAGACAATCCCCTCAAAAGGAAGTGTAACTTCCTGCCTTAAATTCATGCTTCCACATTTAAATATTCTATAAACCAAGTAGATTACATATTAGATAGGAGAGCACTTTTTAAGACCCCTCAAAAAACATCATGACATTATCAGTGTATTGAAAAAAGAGCCAAGGGGGTTTTCTTCTCCTTAGCTGTATGATGTAACCAAGTATTTGTCAAATCCTATTGTTTCAGAGTTTGGAGACCCTCAACTTGTTCCTATTCTCTTAGAGAAATTAGAGGGAAACCCTAAGCTCTCACAATCAGGTGTGCAGTATCAAATCATGGCACCAACAGTGTCCAGCTCAGCAACAGATTCTGGCCTTCTGGCCCTTCATCCAGTTGGCACCCTATTCTTTCCATTGCTCCCAGTTTCATATTTGAGTATAGGGAAGATAAAAAGAGCAGCGGGATTAATTTGCTACTCTGCACAAGTTTCTCAAATACGATTTGGCTTTTTCTATTCTGCCCCAGATTTTATTGAAAAATTTAAGCCATGCCTTTGAGAAATACCTAGGAATGGAGCCTTCTGACCCCTGGAGGTGCCAGACTGGAGAGCTCCCATTAGCTTCTGCAAAGCCCACTAAGGACCCCCTGAAAAATACATTCAGATGCTAAGGGAGAATTTTGTTAAGTGTCTTCTACTGAGGACTAGGAGCCTCAGGAGAGAGCCCAGCTTGGTGTAGACACTTCACTAGATAGTATCCGCCTTACTCTTTCCCCTAGTACTTGGTGTTTTATTTAGTGATGCCATTGCTAATGACCCCTTCTTTGACCACTATACATATACATCTTTCTGCTATGACAACAATTGTGAAAAGTAAAGATCACATGTAAAACACTTAGATCGCCGAGTGATTAACCATGTCCTCTTTTGGGTAGCTTTTCTCTCTCCCATTTTGCATTTATCAGCAGTTCCATTTATGCTCACCTGTTCCCTCAAAGTTGCTACTGTGCCTCTCCATCAGGATGTGCCCTTCTCCCCCTCCCCCCACGTATCTGCAATCTCTTCATCTTCCCCTCAGTCTCATTATTGGGATGCCCACTGATTAAGGACAAGAAATAAGCCTTCTCTTCACACACACAAAAAATGTCATTTGTCATTATGAGAACTTTCAGAATCATGTAAAGTGCTGTCATGTAAACAGAAAGTTCAGAAGACAAGCTTTTCTTGATAGTTTTGTAATGTTGTTATGAACATGAGAATTACATATAACACAGCAGTAACCTCAGATGCCAAAGAGAATAATATCACTGCCTTGCTTCATAGGTCCTCAAAGTACCTTCCACTTAGCTGATGCCTACTCTTATTAGTTTTTCTCTTTTGTCTAATACTGTCTGACTTTATATATGCCTTTGCCATTTTCAAATTTGCTCCTTCATATCTGCTTTGAGCTGGATGTCTGCATAATCAAGCTTCTCTAACTATCTTAGAGAAATAGTCTCAGAGATTCTCAAACAAGAAATCCCAGGAACTTTAGAGTCAAAGCTCATGGCTTAAAATACATAAGACTTGTTAGTTTCTTCAAAATGCAAGGTACTTTACGAACGTAGTGCATTTTTGTTTGTTTGTTTGTTTGTTTTTTTGGTAAGTGAGCCACCCAATAACACTTTCCTGTGATAATTCTCATAGAGGCTTCTCTTGTTTCAGTAAGTCCAAGAAAGCCCATTGAAATTAGACTCAAAAACCTCAATCTCTATTTTCCAAGATTTAGTCAAATAGAAGCCAAGCCTCCTCAGTACCTCTGAGTTTGTATGTGTGTGTGGGGCGGTGGAGATGAGGAATGTAATAAAGAAGGTGGCTATCTTACTGTCTGTGACCACATTGCTACCTAAAGGATGGGGACAGGTACTTTGACTTGTAGTTATAGGTAGAAAGGGTTCAACTATATTTACCCAGGGTGAGAGATTCACTCAGATATCCTCTATGTAATAACCCCTTTTCTGGGTTCCCAGGACCAGCTTTTCACTTGACAAATTCAGGAGTGTGAGTACTGGTTACAGGATCTTGTAACACTGCCCCTCAGTAACTCTGTGCACAGACACTAGAGGTAGAGCTGAGTTTAAATATGGAATTGTTAGAACTTGGATGACTTACTTAAGCTCTCACTTATAAAATGGGAAGGATGCAGTAACCAATCTTGACAGAGTTGTTGAGAATTAAGAAAATCATGATTAATGAAGTACTTACCTCTGTTCTTGGTTGTGAAATAAAAGTCATATTTTTTTACAACAAGACAAAACAAATTTAAACAAAAACTTCTCAGCTCTTTGTCTTCCTCTCTCCCTCCTACTATGCTTTGTGTATCTGCATTATGCATCAACCAAACCACCCCCATCAACAAAAAATACCTGCCACCTATAAAGAGCAACATTCTCCTAGCATCAATATGACAATTACTTAAAATACAGCATTCCTTCTTGATCTTGTAAAGAGTCACATGACTCACTACGATGACACTTAGATCTGGATTGTGTAAACAGTCAATAGTAAGTCATTTGATGTACAACCCCCTATCTCAAAAAACTTACATACTGTGCCTTGATTTCTAATGGGGGGACAGTTTTCAGAGTTTTATGAGATCCTCTTCCCAGGTTATAATCCTCAAAATCTGTTCAAGTAAAATTTCCTACTTCATTGTTAGGTCAACTGATTAGTTTTTTTGTCTACATGGTGCATAATAAACACTAAATAAATCTTAGCTCTTCTTGCCTTTGTTATTAAGCAAGACGTGCATATGCTACCTCCAGCCTACCAAGAGGCAGCATGTTTGTGGTTAAAGTGGGCAAAACCCCAACATCCTAATAACCACAACAGGTTGACTATCCATGTTTGCCCTTGCCTAGAATAATGTTGTGGAGTAGGAGAGAGAAAAAGCTAAATATTGCATGGAGAATGCAAATGTATTTTCTCCTTGAATGTTCTATTTTGCTCTTCAACTTTTAAACTCCACTTTATTTCAAAACATACTCCCAACCATTCCAAAGCATTTTCAAGTTGGAAAGCCTTCTTTTTGTTTCACAATAAGCTAACCGCAGGTGCAAACTCGAGGGAGACAGATGTTGGAAATTTTAAGTATGTTGCCATGGCAATAGTTTGTAAGAATGTGAATGAGTTTCATCTTAGCTCTCAAGCATTCAATCTAATTCATATGTGGAGGTTCAAATCACTAGGCACACAACGTTTGCCATTCGTCCTGTCCTGAAAGGTTTAGAAATAACTGTTTCTGTTGCCTGTAGCAACCAGAAACTACAATATTCTGTCTCTGTCTGTCTGTCTGTCTGTCTGTCTGTCTATCTATCTATCTATCTACCTATCTATGCAAATGTGGAGATCTAGTCATTTATCATCTACTCTTAGATAGCCAGTTTGGTTGTTTTAAAGGAAGCTGTTTAGATAAATTCAACAACAACCATTTCTGCAATTGTTACAGAAAAAGAGTTGCACTTCCAATATGAAATAGCTGTGAAATTTTTTGACTGAATTGCACATTAATTTCCTTATGCAAAATGGACATATCCTTAAAGAAGCATGGTAATTATTTAAGGGTGGTTGGTTAAAGCAAACTTTCAGTCTAATGAACAGTAAGAATCTTTTTAAAAGGGTCTCATTCTATAATGCATCAAAGAAGATTTAAGTGTGTAGGTCTAGTCATTATATAAAACGCCCCTTGACACCCAAAAAAAGCAACACCACCATTACCAACAGCAAAAAGACATACAGAAGAAGTAATTTTATCTCATTTGAACCATCACTATCTCAATTGCTCTTAAATGGTTTAGTTGATGTTTCTAAATTCTAAAACCCGCACAAGGTACTCATGATTCACTGGCAATAAAAGCAGTAGTTCTTCAGAAAAACACCCCCCCCATAAATGGGACCTACAGAACACTAAAATTGGGAAGTTTTAAAATACTTTTACGTGGTATAAGAAAGAATTCTTAAATTCTCTGCAAATTACAAAGCTTTTCCAATCTAAAATTTCACTGTGAAAATTAAACCAATAATAAAAAAAAATCACTCATCAGTAGAAAGAAAAACAGATTTCTAAGAGTCTAGGAGTATATATTCTTTACTTTTCCTACCAAAAGCTTTTGCTATAAATAATCCATCATGATATAAAGCATCCTATATAAAATGAGACCACAAGGGACCCTATGGTCTTTTGCGTTTGGTTACCAACAAAACCTTCATAAAGTGTTATTAGCTCCAAAACCTGGCAGTTATTTAAAATTCACTTTGCTGCTTTAACTTTGACCTATATTCCCCCCACAACACACACACACACTCTCTCCATCCCTCACACTTAAGTGATTTAGCAGCTAGTTGACCTATTTGAAAACTACAGTTGTGTTCCATCCCCTTCCCCATTCTAAAAAGCCTACAGCAGTGCTAGAATTAAACAAATGAGAACAAAATAATTAGCTATGCAAACTGTCAAGTAGATCTAAAAAGAAAAACAACCAAAAAAAAAAAAAACACAACAATCAGCAGTTTCAAGCTCTAACAAGAATCTACACTAAGTTCCCATTTATTTTAAACAAAAATAGATTAGGCCTTTGAAAAATGTTCACTGCAATTTCCATGGAAATAGGGCAAATCAGCTAACGGGTCTTTTACATCTCTAATTTCTGTGATGCTAATATAGGAGAAAAGTCCTTGATCCTACATTCTTCCCAAATAATTTCTGTCCTACTCCTCTACAACCAGATTTATGTCCAAAGTGTCTAAAATGGCTTCAGTGTGTATATGGAACAGGTGAATGGGTCAGATCACGTGCTGCCACCCCTCAAATCTCACCGCAATAGTTTTATAAGAAGTAATGAAATTAAAGAGAGCATCAAGGGCCAGCTGGAAAGGGAAAATTATTCTTAAATTATCTTGTCCACTTGCATGTGAATGGGAAGGAACAGACATTCAAATCTTTCCTTGGAGGATAAGAATTTCACATTTTGTAACCTAACCTCTGGGATCCTTTACAGATAACAACTAAATATCTTCTGCCTCTTACAACCATGTTGAGTCCCTATGAAGCAACATGGATTATCTCCAATATATGCATGCTTTGTCTGAAATACCAATTGAATGGTTACCTTGGCAGTTTATGTTCCCTTAACCCATTATGCATCCAGTAATAGAATTAAAATATAAGATTTTTTTAAAAAAAAAGTACAGAATTGTGATGAACACTATTACGTTAAAATTGCTGCTTGCTTCAATCCTCTCATCTTCTAAGTTGTAGAACACCTGCCTACTTTACAAGATTGAGAATGTAAGAAGTGATACATAAAACTGGTCTAGGATAGGACATAGCATTCTGAGATTCCATTAGGAGTTCAGTCATTATCTCACCCGTTGACATGGGGCAAATCACTCCCCACTCCAAGATAAGTTGGTTAGAGAAGATGACTCCTTAGGTCCCTTTAAAATGTAATAATTAAGGGTAACACAAGAGAGTCTTTGGCTACAGATAAGTCTCTTGATTTTGGTGGTGGTTATAAGAAGCCATACATGTGAACTGCACAGAATTACACCAACACACGCTTATGCATGTACACACACAAACATGCCCAGACACAAATAAATGCATGTATAACTGCTGAAATCTGAATAAGTTCTATGACTTAACATTCTGGTTTTGATATTGAACTATAGCTATGTAAGATGTTAACATGGGGGGAGTTGGATAAGAGGTAGTGGGGACCTCCCTGTATCATTCTTTGTAACTATCTCTGAATCTAAAATGAAATATTGAAAAAAATATATAAACAGATAGTATGCACATATACACATAAAGATAATAATCTCTGATTTCATGAAATGGCTTGCTGACAATCAAAGATAAATGCCAATATAGGACCTGATGCTTTATCAATTAAGTGAAATGTATTGGTTTCAAACAATCTACTTTCCAGTTAAATGTGATAATTTTTACCTAAAACAATTAGTGTATTAAAGGTACTTAGGATATTGACTATTTCACCATGATTCAAAGTAAGAAAATTGTCACATGGTAGGTTTGTTGCTAGTGACATCATTTTTGCCAAACCTTCTGTCATTTATCCTTGAATAATGAACCCCAATGATTAGGACACCAAATAACTAAAATTTTCAACAACAAATATTATGCTTTTGAGTTAAAGCAAAAAATTAAAATATAAATAATATATAACCAATACAATTAAACAGGAAGTGTCAGGGAGTTACTAAATATTAAATTTTTAATATTTACATCTTAAGGACTCTACAAATAGTTTCTGTCCAACCAGCTTTGCCTATGATGAGTAATCTTATTTTCTGTTCCTAAAACCCTGTAGAATCCTATTTATCTAAGATGTAAGGTGTGCTCAGTATAATTCCTTTCAAGGGAGTTCCTGTCATGGCTCAGCAGAAACAAATATGACTAGTATCCATGAGGATGCAGGTTCAATCACTGGCCTGGCTCAGTGGATTAAGGATCCAGTATTGCTGTGAACTGTGGTGTAGGTCGAAGTCGCGGCTCAGATCTGGTGTTGCTGTGGCTGTGACGTAGGCCAGCAGCTACATCTCTGATTTGACCCCTAGCCTGGGAACTTCCATATGCACCGGGTGCAGCCCTAAAAATACAAAAAAATAATGATAATAATTCCTTTCAATGTCATAGAATCCAGTGGATTCTCCTGACCTCCGTGAGGTATAAAAATAATGCTGAGTACCTTGTCAATTTTGTACCTACATGCGATAAAAGTTTGATTCTTAAGTGACACAAATGGGACAAAAGAAAGCAAAATAGATGCCAATAGCAGCCCTCTGTTAGAGGTAAAGTAGAAGAAAAGAGGCAAAGCATACAGGAAATTATAAAGAAAAGAAGAAGCAGAAGGAAAGAGAGAAGGTAAGAAGGGGTTCCCCTCAGCAATGTTTGAGAGTGGCAGTCCATTTTACAGATGAGACTAGTGATAGAGGTGTTTCAGACTTAGGAAAGTAGAACTACTATCTCACCTAGTGAGCTATGAAGTAGGTCTCAGGTTTAACCCCATTCTAGAAAGGTTTTTAAAAGAAAAGAAGCATTTTAAAATGTGCACGTCAAAGTAAGTCAATCCATCACACCAGCTCTGCTCTAGGACTGGCCGACTCAACTGTGTCTTCAGGATTTAGCTTTCTTATGACAGCAAAGACTTCACTCCTATAAAACACCAAAGCTTAAGACAGAGAACACCAAAGTGCCTAGTAGGGGATTTTCCTGTCCTTAAACATCTTTCACCAAATAATGCAAGGTGATACAAAGTGAGGCAGTTTCTCAGTCACTTTAATTAAAAAAGGCAAAGAATGGTGAGTTATCTGATGAAGTCTTTTTAGAACCCATGCATACTTCTCCCAGAGTTAATTCTACCAGTTCTCATAAATTTAAAACGGCAGAAGAATTATTCCTGCCAACTAAGAAATGTCGCTTACTCCCTGGTTCTACAAGAATTGAGTCATTAGCCATTGTAGTCGCCAACCTACAGTACGCCCTGAAAAGAATTCATTGGAGATAGGGAGTAAGGCACACTGAGCTCTGGGCAAACTGACAGAACAGGCCTTCAGATATTTAGATATTTTCAGGAGAAAATGTCGTGAATTCAGATTCTTGCATCTCCCCATAACTGTAAAAGCACCAGAACTATTAACTGAGATATCTGTTCCTCATAATTAGCGGCAACCTTCTGCTGAGATGGATGGCTGACTACATGTACACCTTTGCCAAACTCACATATATACTGGCCTCCTTACCTACCTCTTCAGAGCAATTCCTCTGATCTAAGAGGCCATCTCTGGGCTAGAGTCCTCAGTAAGTCTCTAAATAAAACTGAAACTCACAACTCTCATGGTATTTTTTTTTTCCAGTCAACACTGCCAGTAAAAGAATGAAATACATAATAGGTGATCAGTGAAGAAAGACACTCAGGGTAGTAAGCTTGTTTCAAAACTGCTGCAACAGAATCTAGGCCTTTACTTTACATAGCCATAATGAAAAGAGCTGGTAAGAAGTGTGAGGTTACCACACCTTATAACACCTAGCCCCTCTTGACATTCCCTGATACCACAGTACCACAATGCTTTGTAAGCTTTGTGGATGGAGTCCAGGGAATGCTTTGAAGTTGAAGTGTTTCAGGTTAACCGTGTTCCAGAAGTCAAATCTAACATATAAGATTACATTAAAAGCGAAACCTCTATTGCACATATCATTTCATATTCCAAACTGCTGGTTTCCTGGAGCATTCACCACATTCTAAGTTTACATAAGAAACAGAAAAAAAAAATTAAAAATACAATCATTGAACCTTTCATATATTAAACCTTAAAATTTAAAATTTTGAAGTTCTAATTTCATTTCCTTGTGTCTAAGAATATTTCCCTACTAGATACTTCAAATTACTATAGAGAGTCACAAGCTATATTGGTTTTTATATCTAAATTGTGAACATCCATAAAAATAATATGTCCTATACATCTAAACTTTTATTCTGAATATAGACCCACTTTATTTTTCTTGCTTGTAGAAAAACACTTAAAGTCTTGCTCTCTAAGGATTTAATTTGGTATTTATTAAATTTATTTTTCATCAATATTTATTAGTGATGAGAATTTTTCTCAGACTATGCTGTTGATTGCTTGTTACCACTTTCCGTACCACTTTCCTTAGAAGCCACAGTGCACCTTGTTTCTTAGGGGAGAATGTGAAACTGATTTGGGGGATGAAGGACTTTTATTACAGAATTTAGCATTTTATAAAATATTTATTGATATAAAACCTAAAAATACACATGGTAGGTATAACATTCACATGGGTAATTATTTAGTAGATTCAGCCCATGATTTTACACCACAGGGTTCTTATTACGAATACCAGAAAGGGAATCAGAGTTTCTTGACACATGGCACTAAGTATTTTCACTCACAATGAATAATTTAGCTCTTTTGGCACTTGTGGTATGAAAAACATATTTGAAATAATTTCAAGTTTTTTTTTTAGCAAATGTGAAGGTTTTGGTACACAAGGAGAAGAATGGGCAGTTTGGGGTGGCCCTCTTTCCCTTATTTTCACAGAATTTTGCTTGTTTTTGTGATGCACATGCTACAGAATTTTTTTCCTCATTTGTCAAGATGATGTTGAAATGAAAAGATGTTGCTTCTTCTATAGCATTTCCTATTGTGAGTTTCTAGGATTCCAAATTGCTAATTCTCTGAAATTTACCAGCTTTGCCCATAGAATGCTAATGAGCCTTTGTATTCGTCATTGTGGAAATGGAAAAGGAGCTTTCCCTCTAACTAAAGCTGGCCAAGATTGGCAGTATTCTCTCACTAGTTTCAAAATGAAAATTGCATAAGAAAATCCCAGATGCAGATTCATCTAAAAGTTTGCGGGAAACGATAAAACAAAACGAAAAGCAATCTATGTTTTAAGACCACTTTTCTTTAAGAACTCTTTTCATTTAAAGGAAACTCACGTGTATTCACACTCTAATGTCAAAACTATTAAAGCTATAAACCCCTCGCCTTACAAATGGGGACGTCAAGTCTAAAACTGGTGTGGTTTTCATCACACCATTAACAGTAACACTTTCTCCAGTAATATTTACATAAATTAATTAAAATGAAATACTTTAAAATTATATAAGCTTCAAAAAATAAGCTGTTCACAATGGGGCATGTTGAATTTGAGGTGAATTGGGGAGACTATAACTTAGGTCTAAAGTTCAGCTGAGTGTTCTAGGCTGAGAATGGTATAATCTAGGAAAGAGAAAAGGAAATGAGACTCTGTGACCAACTTCAAAATAAACATCTAGGAGTTCCCGTGTGGTTCAGCAGGTTAAGAACCTAATGTACTGTCCATGAGTATGCAGGTTTGATCCCTGGCCTCACTCAGTGGGTTAAGGATTCGGTTTTGTTGCAAGCTGCAGTCTAGGCTGCAGATGCAGCTCAGATCCAGTTGCTGTGGGTGTGGTGTAGACTGCAGCTGGGAACTGTCATATGCCACAGGTGCAGCCTTAAAAAGAAACAAAAAAACAAACAACCCCCATCCCCAACATTTAAAAAGGTGATTCCGCCCCCTCCAAAAAAATAAAAAACAGTTTTTCCTTCTAAAATACTTGATTGAATATTTTTGAGTAGAAATTTTGGACAGTCCAGTGGGGGAGAATTCTCTTAGGTATCTATGGGAATCAGACCAAGTCATGCTGAAATTTTCCAAAAGTAGTCTGATGATATTCAGTGGCATCTATGACACAAAAATTCTAAAAACACATCATTTCTCAAAGGGCATACTCAATGTTAATTTCTTAGCACTGACAAAAGTACCATGCTTTAAATAAGATGTTGATATTAGAGGAAGCTAGATGAAGAGTGAACACTCTTTAATATGTTTGCAACGTTTCTATATACTTAAATTATTTCAAATTAAAACATTTATTTAAGAACTAAAAATAAAAGAATCATACTGATCTGATCAAATCCTACAGATTACATATAAGTTGGCAAAAGTGGTATTTATAAAATAATTATCCTCACAAAAGATGTAAATACATCCATAAAGGAAGAAAAATACAACTACAACCATAAAAAAGTAACCTATAAATCCACTTTTGTAATATTTATAGACATGAAACATGTATTATCTTCATTTGAAGAGCATGTCTTCAGAAATGATCTTAACTGCAGACTTTCAAATAAATCAAACATATACATTTCTACCTCATGTCATAAATTTAAAGCCTCATCTCTTTTCCTAAAGAACTCCAAAGAACTAATGCATTATTTAGGGAATTACCAGGTAGACAGAGAGAGGTTTAAGTCAGTATTTAGTTACTGTATTAGTAGTCTTCTGTTTAAAATGACACCATCTATTGCAATTAAATTTTCACTGTTTATTTGGAAAACTAGAAAATCAGAAATGTAAGAAACCCTTGCAACATGGACACCTTTAAAAAGTGACCTGAACTTACTGTCTCTAGCTTGAGATTTTGAAAAGTAATTAAAAACTACTCAGGTTGGTATTTTACACCTAGGTATCATTTCAGTCAGTTCTAATGAATGGTTTATGAAGTTTCCTATAATTATTCACTATTTTATTTTATTTTATTTTAATTAATTTAGGTTTTTTGGCTGTACCCACAGCATGTGGAAGTTCCTGGGCCAGGGACTGAAGCTGTGCCCCAGCAGTAACCAGAGTCACAGCAGTGACAATGCTGGATCCTTAACCTGCTGAGCCAACAGAGAACTCCCTATTCACTATATTTTAATCTACTTACTGAGGCAATAATAATATTGATAACCATTTCAGTAACACAAGTAGGCTGTTAACTATTACTTGTGCAGAATTGTTTCCCTCAGGATGAGACCTTTACTTCTTACCTATACCCACCACATTCTATTTTATTTTTGGTGGGTGCCCTTTGAAAAGAAAATAGACTCAAAGAGAAAAAAGTAGAATCAGGCATACTGAAAATTATTGCTGGTGCAATTCACAGTACACTTAATAATACCCTAGTCTCCTGAGGTACACTTACTCCAAAGTGCCTGATTTAACTATTGGAAAAAATGACTAATTATTTCAAGTCATTCCATCAGTAAAAGGAAACCAGTTTCTTATTTTTTAAAGGAAAACATTTAACAACACTGGCTAATTTTAACAAATAAAGAAAATGGGTACAAAATAAATATGCAGGTGATTTTTAAATAAAAAAGTAGTATATATTTTGTATTACTTTTATTATTCATAAAGCAGGAAAACTGGCTTTTAAGAAGTCAATATGCTGTCCTGAGCACATGCAAAACAGGAAACAACCACCTTGACTGATTTTAATACAAGCTACTTGGGATCTTGCTTCTTATTCCAATATCCTCAGTGCCCTAAGCACCACTTCAGAGGCTGGTCCTAGTAATATGGGATGTGCAGCTCACCTGATTTGACCTGATTTTGTGTTGCCTTTTATTTACGGCCAGATTACTAGAGATGCTCAAACTCGGAGAACATACAGCAGAATGACATCAGTGCATTTACTTAGCTTACATTGAACTCCTCTTTTTCCAAATTACCATGAAGTACATGTAGGTGCTCAGCAAATACATGTTCATTATTTGATACTACAGGGTAAAATAGCTGAGCTGTCAATATTTCTCTAGTTTTACAAGTGTTTGTACCGATCCTTCAGCCAGATTTTTAAGGCAGCAAGTGTCCTATCTTCCTTTGAGTCACCCATGATACCACACAGTTCTGGTACACATCAATTTTAGATATTTTAATAGATCTTACCTATTAAATGTACAAAAAATACTGAGGCAGGTGCTTAGCAGTTGCTTATATAATTTTCAGCATTCTGAATAAATATGACATATCTGTTGAAAGCTTAAGAAAACTCTTGGCAAACTCAAGAGTAACCATTACCCTGCAGTTTCTAGGTTTTCATATGTATTCTTGAAACCTATTATATATCAGGTAAATATTTTGCAGTGTTTTAATGTGGACATATACATTCATACACATACTACATTCAACTCTAAAAACATTGTGGCCCTACTATAAACCCAATGGATAGGTAGTTCACTCAAGTCTAATTGGGAGAAGTCATAGCACATAATGGAAAACAATGATTTTTAAGGCAATAGGAAGTTAAGTGGTCTAGAAACAAAATACATAGTTTATCATTTCTGTCTGGTAATACTGAGGCCTGGGAGCAAGTGCTACTTGAGTCCATAAATGACAGGTAAAGCAGCAGAGGAATAAAAGACTGGGAATAGAGGAAATGGGGAATGAAAGAGAAGACTGGTTAAGAAAAGAAATTACTTGGTCTAAATATAATTAAATATCCACTAGTGCTGTTCACCTATGAATTTGTGACACTGGAATTAGGAGCACTAATTTTGACAGGGAAAGTCTTGTTTACGTGCCATTTTCCAAATGGAAAGAGTGTAAGCTTAGCTCTTCAAACATTTACACTTAATATAGACAAAGACTGAAGTCCTTGGCTACATGCTTTATTTTCCTATTTGAAAACTACAAAGTATAAGCTAAGAGGGTTTTTTCCCATCAATTAGCATTCTGCCTACTGCATCCATCATATAGTTAACTGATTGCACTTGTAGTTTACAAATGTACCCAGATGCTGTGGGATGAGCACATTTCATAAATTAAAGGAGCATATGTAAGGCACACAGTAATATTTCATCATAACTACCCAAAACATCCTTTAATATGCAATGCCACCTCACTAATTACTTCATAAGTATGTAAGCATTTCCTGGTAATGCCTTGGTAAGGTATGCACTTGTTAGTTGAGCCCAGATGCTATGGTGACCAGGCATTTAATACCACTTCAGGGCTCTTCTAGATTCATTCCACAAAAGGAGAATGTAGCTCTCAGCCTATTTGGCAACCTTGATTGTACAAAGTCAATGAAAATATTTATTCTTTAACAGTGGGTTATCTTGCTCAAGGAATACCAGTCCACCTCCGAAATATAAATTCTTGTCCAAAGGTCTGTCTGCAGGCACTATTTCTTTCTAAAAATGTTAGAGGGAGTTTGATAAATGAGGAGAATTCTGTTACTTAGTGGACTCTTTCATTAATTTCTAAGGATAGAGCATGGGGGAAAAAGGCTGCAGAAGCTATAAGAAATTAGCTTAATTCTTTAACTCTGGGAAAATCAATATAAATGATTTGAGCAAATTACTGTAAATGCATCTCAAGGTATGAAAGGTTAAGGTTTTCATTCACTAATCTAGGTCATAATTCCTTGTCAAGAAGCCAAGGATCAGAAGGCAGTCAAATGAGACATGTAACATGGCAAAACTATCTGTAGAAAATGGAAATTCTCTTCACACACAAGGTCCACCAACCGAGTGATTAAATGAGCTGTGGGCAATCCACAGATGAAAAGATATATATTTAAATTTCTAAAATTTGTATTTTAATGGTACATTTGGGCAGCACGATTTCAGTAAAATTCAGTTGTACTTAGGACTGGAAATTTTGCCTGGGCTCACCTTAGAATTTTGAAATAATCATTAAAATCACAGAATTCATAGGTAAATTGGTTTTCATTCTTTCTCAGTCCTATGATCTCTTTGAGCAGAGACTCTGCCTGGTTCTCTGAGCTCTTGGGAGACAGAAATCTTTATTGAGGATGCTGAGAGATGAATTTCATGGCAGAATTTGAAATGGGCATTGGTCAAGCCCCCAGTCTTCAGGATAAAATCAACAAACACTTAATTAAAACATTCAAAATTATTCTAGAAATGAACATCTATTTATAAGCCAGAAGTAAAATAACAGTAGATTAGTCAGCATGAGCGCTTAATATTTTCAGAACTAAAAGATTATTTAGGGAAAAAGCCAATAATCCCTATTAATGCTTGAATGATCTGAAATCTGGCAAATAAATTTAGTAGTTACTGTCTTATTTATATTCAGATACCATGAACTCAAAGAATACTATGGCTTGATTTTAATTTTGCTCCTACTTTTCCTGAAGATGGCAAAGAGAAAAAGGTTACTAACAACTACAAATAACAAACCATTTATAATCTGGTAAAGTACCTTCTATTCATGGGATTTCTTTAAATCTATGAAGAAGGGGCTACTTAATGAAAAATAGTTGTTACAACAGACGTGACATTCTATCCCATAATTAAAGGAAGATGCAATCAGAAGTTCCCTTGAAAAGAGAGGCCAGGCTTCTTTCACTATTAAGCCAACTACTCCTCTCCCCCTCCCTTTTTCTGAGATGCAATCCCTTCTGTTCTCCATCTGCTCCGCCCCCACCTATTGTCTTTGCTCCCTGCCAAGCATGCCAATCCCATCTGGCCTTACTCTTGCTTCTGCTGGCTTTAATTCCCATGGGCCTAGGAAATACTTGGATGCCAAGGTTTTTCCTTTCTTCAGAAGAATAAGAACTAGCTAGGAGACTAGCAAACAATTATCAAATAATTCACACACATGAACATGCACAGGATCTCTGAAAAAACACAAACAGCAGTTTTAGAATCCTCTCCTAGGCTAAAAACAAATAAATGTTTCTAATTCTTTTACCTTGGGTGCATTCTTAAAAACTGAAATCCTACTATCTTGGAAATAATCAAAATGTATATTTTAAGAATATAAACTTTCATTAATTCCAGACATGCATTTTTTTTCAGTAAGCGTAATTAATTAGGGTAAATAAACATTGCTCAGATCTTAC
The DNA here is from genome assembly GCA_004024745.2 of Catagonus wagneri. Taxonomy (NCBI): domain Eukaryota; kingdom Metazoa; phylum Chordata; class Mammalia; order Artiodactyla; family Tayassuidae; genus Catagonus; species Catagonus wagneri. Next base: position 7,655,130 of record PVHT021183519.1, read on the forward strand.
CATCGTGAAATATTTCCATTAATTAATCAGGTTTAATAATCACTATACATTTCTGTTGCACCAAACATACATTTAATTCACACAGTCCACCTTTACGAATTCTCAATGAAAACCCACCCACTCTGCCGCAAAAGCATGCACGGTCAGAATCTAAGCATATTTAGGCAAAATTATCAGAAAGTCATTAACAATAATAAAGCAGTCTGGCAAGTATTGAAAGCAGCTTTTATTCATGCTTTTACTCAAACCAACTTAATACACATATACATATATATATACACACACACACACACACAATTTTTGGTTGTTTCTGCCACAAGCATGCTAAAAAAATACTCTGAAGCTCACAGAAAGCAAACGAAAGTAGAAGCAACCATGCTCAGGGTTTAAGGACATTTAAAAATTTAAAACAACCTTTCTACATTTCATATAGAACGTGCATCAATTTGACATGCAATCTCCAAGAAGAAACATTTTAATATAAATCTTAAAATTAGTTTATCCAAAAGAGTTTGTTATTTTCATTATTATTGTTCTCAGGCTTCTGGTATCTTAAACCCTGCATGCTGCAGTTCTAAGCTGTGCTGAGCACCGGCTGTGATAGAAGAAGCTACCTGCGAGTTTTCACAGTGCCATCTCATATCCATGTCTGTCTGGCTACCCTGCGTGCTTAGAGCTTTTTTCTTAATTCTTAATGGAAATCCTAGGAAATTTAGTCCATCCTCTGAAATCAATACTGGTGACAGGAGAGCTCCCTGACTCAGTGGGAGATCAACATGATAAATTGCCTGCGCATCAGCCTGGCCTATCAGTGCCCTGCACACAGATGGGCGAGAAAAGACACAGAAAAGGCTCTATCAGTCACGTGTCACCAAAGAGCCAATGGCTGAAGCTCTACTGCAGGAAAGGATGCTGCAGTTCCGTCTGCAGTTGACGAGGTTTTTGGTACACAGCCCAGCCCGCGCTGGGCTCAAAAAGTCTAGGCAAGTCGCTGCTGTTGTATTTGCTCCCCAGCTGTGACTGCATGGGGAATTCCACATCTCCCTAAACCCCTGACCCAAACAAAGACCTATTTTCACGCACAGGGAATTTCCTCTGTATTACTTTCTAATCCAATGTGATAGCCCAGCAGAAAGGCAACTATTTTTTTAACATCCCAGTCCTTAAACTCTTCTTATGTGCTTCCCTTCAGATGATTATCATGTTTTCACCTAATATAAAATTAGAAGCCTTAAACTGTGCAATTAGCATGCAACCTTCCAAAGAGAATCACCTCAAAGCTTTATAATTGTAATTATAATTTTATTTCCAGGTTAATGAATGACATTTTTTGAATGCCCCGTTTATAATGAGCATTTTTATGGGATAATTTTGTAAAGGCAATTATGCAACATTAAGAAGTACATTACTATGCTTTTTTTGCCAATTAGAGCTGTTTCTCTTTAGAGATAATTTAAAGTCTCAGTAAATATGCCATTTTATCAATCATTAAAAATTTAAAAAAAAACAAGCACCAAACACTGTACATCCTGCTTCCCAAAACCTGAAAAACAAATGAGTTATCCAGTGTTGGAAATCTATACTTATTTTTGCCTTTCCTCTAAAAAATAAAATAATTTTTTCTTAAGCAAAGGTTCCATATCTGACAAACCATATGGAAACATATTCCCCCTATATATGCTCATTTACTGATCATTCTGTAATATCAGAACAGTTTGCATGACTTTCCAAGGTAACTGAGATGACTGTATCCTGTCTGACAGGGAAGGTTTTAGGTGATGAGACCATGGTGTGTTTCAAATGGCTGTTATGGAGATTTTTTTTAAAAGCTCAGAAGAAACACTGAGTGGTTTTCAGGAATAGCATTTATATTAGAAAGAATACCTGGGCATCTCTCTTTATTGTTCATGGCCCAGTTTTCATTATCTCCATGCATTTTTCAATGATTAATTCTAACTCCTCTAAAGTCACACAACACTACACAGACAAAAATTCTGAGAATAAATCCTGATAGGTGTGCCATCATAAGTAAACTGTGACTGAGTTTTATAAAGCTCATTTCGTTTTGGCAACTATCACATCCTTGTAAAACTGAACTCTATTAAGATTTTTTAAGTTTTTCAAAATATGTCATTTGTCACCATCCTACCCATTTGGCCTATTTACTCAGTAACATAATCCCTAACAGTCAAACTTTATTCTTTCAAAAGAAAATATTAAGGCTCAGAGCACTTATCAAAAAGAAAACAATAATAATAAAACATTGACATCAAACTTGGTTACTGAACTATTATAATAACCAAAAACTGTATACCACCTACTCATCAATAATGAACTGATTAGATAAATGACAGTTTTACAGTCCAGATATTCTGCAACCATAAAAGAGAATGTAGTTAATTCAGATATGCTTATATTAAGAGATCACTAAAATGTATTGTTATGAAAACAAAAATTAAAGGTACACACTTTAAATTGTATAAAGGCTATATACACATTGAACACACACATACACACGTGCGCGCACACACACACACACACACTTATATACCCCAAATCATAGCTGCGTATTAAGAAGAAATTTCTGTAAAGACACAAAATATTATTTAACAGTGGGTACATTTGAGGAGTGACACTGTGTTCAAAGGTGGGGCCGTGGCATACTTTCCTTAGGCACCGTTTTGTACCTTTTTCATCAAGTCTATGTATCACCTTTCTAACTTACAATTAATTCATTAATTTAAATGATGGCACCTACATTCATATAAGTTTAAAAGGATCTGATAGGTAGATGTTTTGAATAAAAGTGTTGAGGGGAAAGTAGGAGAGACAGAGGGAAGAGCCACTTGCTTTTTCTCATACAAAGGAAATAGGGTAGGTGTGAGCTAGGAAAGAATTAGTTGCTGGTTATAGGCTCTGCCAGTCTTAGCTGAAGACATCAACATCCCATATTAACTTCTAGTTCTTTCATCTCTGAATGCAGATCACAATACAAACTTACATGTGTTAAGAACTTTATCACTTCTAGTGACAATTTACTTAAATTATCTCTGATTCTTAGAGGTAGGGATTTGTAGGACTGAGAAATAAGTGATTTGGCTAATTACCTGAACTTGGGTGAATTAACCCTTCCAAGCTTTAGTTTGCTCAGCAGGATGCAATTAGCGAGAAGTGGCAGAGTTAAATCCAAATCTTAATTTAGGATATTGTTTACTGCTGCTTTAAAGGCAAGATAAACTGCATTTTTTTAATCAATAATGGTGGAGAGTTAAAGTCAAAATGATATCCATTTTCTTCTATTTCCTACTGGCAGAACCTACTTTATGGATTCTATTTTTGATTCTTGTTGTGGTCATTCAGATTCCTAGTTTATCCAAAAGCCAGAACCTAGCTTATGGATTCTATTTTTGATTCTTGTTGTGGTCATTCAGATTCCTATGACTTTAAGAGATATAAACTTTAAAAAACTGAATTAGCCAAATTAAGTCAAAGCTTATAATACGCACTATTAAAGGATGTTTTTGTTTTACCCCACGTTATTCTAAATCATTGGCTAATGGGGGGTGATTTTGCCCCCGAGGGAACATTTGATAATATATGGAAGTATTTCTAGTTGTCACAACTAGGGGAGATGCTATTAGCATCTAGTAGTCAAGGATACTGTGAATCATCCTAAATGTACAGGACAGTCCCTACATCAAGGAGTGATCTGGCCCTAGATGTGCGGAGCACTGAGACTGAGGAACCATGCTCTAAACACAAGGCTTTTCTACCTTATTTAGAAAGAGGTTAAATAAAAGTCTTCTGCACTGTGAGAAATATACTGTAAAGGGGCAAGGAAGTAAGTGCAGATGGAGAAGAAAAGAGAACCAAGGACCAGACCCTGAGTCACATCAGAGCCAAGACGTCATGGAGAAGAGGAAAAAACAGCTGGTGAAGATGAGAATGAGGACAGGAGGAAAATCCAAGTGTGGTGACCTGGAAGCCTCTGGTAAAAATTGTGTCGGAAAACGCATTAGGGTCAACTTGCTTGAGTGCTGTTAATGTGTGGGTCAAGTAATCTGCTCTCCATGGATGTTTTTATTGAAACAATGGCCTGAGAAATTAACCTCACTGAAATTAACCAAAGAACTTGAGGTCCTTATTCCTCCTCATGTTTGAAATTTTAAACAAGTGGCTGGAAGAGATAATATTTAGAGAGATTACAGGATTGAAGGATTGTGAAGGGGATGGGGCTTTTGTGACCCTCAAATTATACTTATTGGGCTAGTTATGGTCTTAGGCTACTTATAATCCACAAAGTTGGGCTTGTAAATAGGCAAGGAACAGATCCTATTTGGAACTGTCCTACATCACGGCTTGCAGAGGAGGCAGCGTGTCACCATATCCTCCCAGGAACAAGGTCAGTGGTTCTGTCTCCAGGGCCTCACCTAGTTTTTCTATCTAGAGACCAGGCTTCTGGAAACAGAGTTCTCAGGACCAGCTTCAGGCAGTTTCCCTCTGTGACTCCTGTCATGCCAGTTTCCACACTTGGCCAAGCCTGTGGCATTCAGGGTCAGTGCGGCAGAGCTGAGATACAGAGCCACCTGGAACACTATGACATTGGAGCAGCTTCAAGCCAAATAAATGAATTCTCTTTTTGACAGGGAAATATTGCAGGAAAGCAGGGGAGGGAGGGAAGGGACAGAAAGGTAGATAAGAAAAAAGCGAAAAATCCACAGATATTATCACACACTCTGTGGTGTGGGAGAACATTCCGAGTCATAATTCCCTTAAAACCAGAAATATTTTTACCATACCAAGAGTTTTACGGCTTGCATAGTCCAATGCCTTCGTTTTACAAAGGATTTTGATGCAGAGAGGTTAAATAACTTGGCTTAAATTGATGGTGGGATTCTTTCCCATTCTGAGTGAACATGATGAGTTCAAAAATTCCTATAATTATCAACTGCGTAAAACTTAAAGGAAGTGGGGACATGGATGTCAAATGGCTCCAGATCCTCCTCCTTCTCACACTGGCGTGGATTAAAGTATTGGAAGCTTTTGTTGCCCAGGAATGGGAAGATAACACTCACTGGGCATTTATAGGATATAGGATATGAAACAGAAAAGAAGCAGCTCTGAATCTCCTCCTTTCTGAAGAATATGCGTGGTGGCTGAAGATTTTTTTTAAATGCAAATTCTCGTCTGTATGTAAACTGCAGTGATGATGAATGGGAAGCAGGAAGCATGAGTGACTTTTAAAAGACATATGTCAGGAAGTAAGCTCTAGTTGTGAGAGGATACAGAATAGGGAAATATTCAGGGCCATTTTCATTTTTGAAGAGAACAAACAAATAGAAATGGTAGAAAACCAAAGTGGACTATCTTAGTTTTTAATGTTTGTCATTTTTGCTTTTTCTTCCCCATAATGGCAGCCCCAGCTTAAGACTATGGAGTACCACTGAACTCTTGTTAATTACTAATTTAAGATTTACAAGTACAGGTTAGAGGTAGGAAGTAAATTAATGTCTAAATGAGTAAAATTCACATATTCTAAATTCTACAGTGTCTTTCTTCCACAACCTTATTTTTGTGGGTTTTATTTTCTATACTAATTATTTCTGTAGGTATGTATGCTTTATGCGAAGTAAAAACATAAACACTTACAAACCTCCCACTGCCTAATATAACCTTTTCAATAACATTGTATTCTAAAATTTATTATACTAATTTTAAAATTAAAAGAAATTGATATTCAGAGGGATTAAATCACATCTCCATCTGTGAAGTTAGCAACTGAAAGTCCACTGACTACACTTCAAATATTCTTTCCGAATCAGACCTTCCCATAGTGCTTGTCCTAAAGCAGCTGTTCTAAACGTTTAATATGCATAAGAACCAAGAAGGAACCCGCTAAACAGCCAGATTTCTGGGCCCTTCCCTGGAGACTGATTGTCTTACTTAGAAGGAGCTCAGAAGTCAGCACAGTTAATAGGCATCTCATCTTCATAACTTAAGAGCCTCAGGATCATCTCAGAGTTTCAAATTCAGAATTTTTTTCAAGAAAAGCCATGTCAATAGGATTTCTTTTGAACAGAAATGGGAGGCTTTTTTTTTTTTAAAGGAATAACACAAAAAAGTGTTAGGAACAGTGTTTGCCAAGAGAGAAACTGGAACAGGGAGCAGGGTCACAGGAAAAAAAAAAATGCAGGTGCTTTAGAGTCATCCATTAAGGGTTAGTTTCCCAAAGTGGATTTTACAACATAAAAGAATATTTTATTTGAAAATATTTTTGAGTAAGAAAGACTCATAGAAGAAATGTGCAAATAGAAGCATTTAAAAGAATAAGATGATCCTCTTATAGCTACAGACAGATATGACACTTGACTGACTTGGCTTCTTGCTCACTGCTCCCATTAGAAACCCTGAATACCCAGGTACCCAGGCAGGGTCTTTTCACATGTCCTAAGAATTCATTTGTCCTGAGAACAGTTTTCTGAGAATGGCTCTCTAGACCTCTAGAGAAAGTAAGCTTCCCTTAATGAGATCAGAACCCACTAATTCCACATCAAAGCTTCTCTAATTAAGAGAATAAATCTATCCAGAAAGAAATCCCCAGTCCATTTCGTGCACAACAATGACACTGGAAAATGAAAAGAGAGTGTACAGAAATCCTTTGGTCATTGTTTTCTCCCAGCTGGCTTCTAGGCTGGCCCATTTAAGGCCAAAGGGTAAGAAGGGTGCTGAATCATGCTCTTTTCAGACTAATCTCTTTAGGATTTCTACTACCAGTCTCTAACTCATTTTTTAAAGATTTTTAAGCTTTCCGGCATACTATACATTTCCTATATTTCGACCGAAGGATGACTAACTGTTGACGTTGTCCCAAACTCAATACTCAGAGCGACGAGTTTGATGAGGAACCAGTTCTTTCTGGATGTTGTGAGTAGGATGATGCCTTGTACCAAAGAGAAACCAGTGACCAAATATTTTTGGTGGCTGATTAAGGAAAGGCATTTATCAAAAAAGCCAGAGTCCATGGTCAAGTCTCTTAGAAGGAAGCAAGAAAATTAAGAAGGAAGGAAGGAAAGGGGAAAGGAGGCAAGAAAGAAAAGAACAAAAGGGGAAAAAAAGAACACAAAGTTATTCCATGTGGCTGAGGTACATTAACAGACCTTGTGAGAAACCTTTGCTTTTTATTGAGTACAGCTCTTCAGACACCATAAAATGTATCTCCTTCCTACCTGCTTCCCCTTCCTCCCCACGCCAATAATGGACCACACAGTGATGTTTTAAGCAACAAGAAAAATTCTGAAAAGATACCCACACAGAAGATGACACAGGATGTTACACTCCTGTGCATGCACACAACCACATGCACATACAGAATCCACATGTTCACTTATCAGGAGTGAATGTTTTCCATTAACAAAAATTGCAAAATCTAAGTTGGAAACAAAGCTCACCTTAGACTGAATATAACAATATAAGAAAATCACACACAGAGGTTCTAAACTTCTCACTCATACAAACTTTACATACTGTAAAGTTTCATGAGAAAACTACAGCAGGCAGAAGCTTCATTTCAGGTAGACATATTTTATAGCAATTCCTTTCCAACTTAAGGTGCATAAGAATTTGAGTGCTATTAAAAACTCAAATTTTATGTCCCCACCCTGCTCTATTTAATTATAATTTCTAGGGATGAAGGTGAAAAACTGCATATTTAATTTGCATTCCAGGGGATTCTAATGCAGGCTGTTTTGTAGCTTAGTGTGAAAAACACCTCTGTGTACCTTCTACTTCTGCCTCCAGCCACTGTTCAATACGACATCAACCTTGCACCTACTGGATTTTCCAGTTCAACTCCTACAGTATAACACCTTTCATATAGGAGATAAATGGTTGAAAAATCTAGAGAGAGCTTGGAAATGAAGGGATGGAGAGATTCTGAAAAGATTTCGCGAAACAGACTGCATTCAATTTGGGTCTAGAGAGATGGAAGAGTTAATAATTTTAACAAAGGTATGAAGGTATAACATTGCTTTCTTTAACAAATTTGAAGTTTGTATTATAAATAATAAGCTACTTATCTTCTCAACTTGAGGATCAAGCAATGCTTGCAGCACATAAGAAATGGTCAATAAACATTAGGTTTGTTAGTAAATAAGAACAAAACCACAACGAAGAAAATCTACAAAAAAAAAAACACTGACAATCTCACTACCATCTCAAAACTTTGTTGTTGATGATGCTATTATTATTGTTTTGATTTTCATTTCACATTCTTTTCTATTATCTGCACACACACATAATTTCAAAGAGTTGCAATACTAAAGATAGAGTTTTATAACTGAAAAAAACAATGACATATACTTCCATTCTGACTTAGAATATCATTATTATCATTCTAATTGCAATAGAATAGTCAAGCTGCTATGTTATAATTTACATAATTGTTTTCAATTTTTCTGGATAATAGATCCATTTCTATTTTACATTTCTGCTATTGTAAAGAACACTTTTCTTCATCTGCATTTTTTTTTCATAAGGTAAGTTCCAATAAGTGGGATTACTGGTCTAAAGACGTAAGTGTTTTTATAGATCTTGAGACAATATGCCAAATTACTTTTTAAAAGACTTGTTCTAATTTTCACATTGTCTCCAGCATGCTATGTTCTATTACATCTTCACGGGTGTGAACATGTTGTCTTTTCTATCTGGAGATGCCCTTTTCCCATTTTAAAAAAAGTTCTGGTAAACTCCTACAGATTGTTTTATATCAAGCTCAAATGCTACTTCTCCTTGTAGGCTTCTCAAAGCCCCTAGGCAGAGTTAGTCATTATTTCCTTTGTGTTCCCACAGTACTTTGTAAGAACTCCATTTCAGCACTTCTTAGCGCACAGATAATTCTGTTTATTGTAGTTGTTTGTATATTTCTTTTTCTTCTTCCTCAGTTATTAGCAACTGTAAGGTTGAGTCTCTGTCCACCTGGTCCTTGGAACCTCTAATACAGGGCCTGGCATGTGGTACACATTCAATAAATGTTTGTTAAGTAAATGAGGAATGAATGAGTGAATCAATGAATGTGTCAATGTGATAACACACCCAAGCCTTTTTCTGTATCTCTGGGTAAAAATGCCTTCCTTTACCAACTCTATCATAGGCCACGTAGTTCCAGCAACGTTTGTATTTCTGGAGGTATGTTTTGTAATACTTATGTATTTTTAATATTTGTATATTTTGTAGTTCTCTATTTTTATATTTTCACTGATCTACTTTCATGCCTTATTGGCATAATTTGTGACTTGTGGTGAATTAACTCTCTGAATCCTTTAGATAATGACTTTGGGATACATCAGAGTCAGAAAATGTTTCTTTCTAGTTTAAAAAGAAGCACCTTTTATGAATAAAATGTTAGGACCAGTGAACAGGATTAGAAACCACCTGTGGAGACTATAGCAAGTACATGTTCCCACTGTAAGGAGAATAAAAATTCAAAACTAACCACCAATTCTGAATTATTTAATAATATATAATCATTAACTATTCTTATATATCACTTTAAGATTTTTGATATATACTCTCATTTTATCTTTACCAAAACCTGGTAAGAAATACAGACAAAGCAAGTATATTACAATTAAAATTTGACAGAAAAAGAGTCTAAAGCACAGAAATGTGGTTAACAAGTACAGAAAGCAGGGCCAGTACTCACCTATTTTTAATAACATTTTAGCTCTCATTCTAATAAAATCATGAGGTCCTGCTGAATTTTTTACTTAATTAACCACACTGAGAAAATGAGCTTTTAAACAGTATAAACTAGACTGGTGATTTAAAAACAAATAAGCAAACAAATACTCTGCTGGCAACAGAAACATTTGTTTCAAAAGAATGCTTAAGAATAATTCCATATAAAAAATTAATGGGAATCATTGAAATTGGTGGCAGATGAAGGGGGCTGTTTTCCCTCCTACCTGGTGGCTCCTGGTAGTTTCTAGAATTTACATTTAGGAAAGCATCACAGTGAACCATTCACTCACTCAGTCATTCAGTCATTTAAGGAATACCTATTATGGCTGCACTAGGTACAAAGAGCTGGGGGAAATACAAGATAAAATATGGTAAGGTCCTTCTCCAAGAACAAACTAACTCTTTCTCACACACACACACACACACAGTATATTACAAATGCCACAGAAGTTATATTACATAGTAAACAACCCAAAAATTCAGGAACAAAAGATAACTTATCTAGGTCCATATCCTGTATTGAGTTCCAGATGTTCATATAAGGACCAAAGTGAAGGGGTGAAAGGATATGGGTTTTGTTTGTTACTTTGTGACTCTATATAAACCATTTAATATGCCTATGCTGATGTGTCTTTGAAAAATAAAGGAACTGAATCATTTGTGCCAGTCAAACACATGTACTACGTGATCACAGGGGAGAGAGTAATTCAGTGGTAAGGGCATGGACAGTTCGATCAGACTGATCTGGTTTCATAATCTAAGACTGATTAGCACAACCTTTCTAAGATCCAGCTTGTTCATCTATAAAGGGAGAATAATGGCAACACATACCTTTTGAAATTTTCCATAATGTACAAGTGAAATAATAGGTAACATGTGAGAAGAACGGGCACATATGAAGTGGTCAATAAATAGTAACAACCAGCATTAACTACTAACATGAAGAAGTTGCTGCAAGGCATGCACAGACTATTTCAGTTCTATGGTTCTATAATTTATTTTTGACATGGCTTACTCACTATGGAAGCAATTAGTGTTCTATATTAAATAAAGTCCAAAGATTTTGGCAAGGTAAATACCTGAGATTTTTCAAATTAGATATAGACTCAGGCAAAGCCTGGGCAAGATGCTATGTTTCATTTTGCAAGTTACTAGATTTTGCTTGTACTCTTTTGAAATGCTAGGCTTTCTTTCTTTTTTTCAGTTGTCATTTTGATGTGAACCCCAGTTTAACCAAAAACAATGAAGTGATTAGCATATGCAAAGCTTAGTCACTTCCATAAGTGCTGCATTAGTTGACACAGAGATTCTCAACTTCATTTCCATTCTGACAAACAGGACAAATGGAGTTCACAAGCATGACACACTCCCAGGCACATCCTCAGGAAGAAGGCTACACCTCACCCTCTCTCTCTCACCTAAGAAGGTATATGGGGAAGAAAGTAAGTGAAAATGACATACTTCATTCAACCTACTCTGCTTACTATGTAAGAGAAAACAACATATTCGCTCACTTTGGAAGTTAAACTAGTATTATTAGCACATTACTTAAAACATCTTTTGTGTCTGATTGAGATATATCAATATGTAACAAATCATGGTTGAGAATAACCCTATGGTGTGACCTAAGGAAATGTGCTTGATGTGTGGAAAAACCAGAAGTCACTCTGAAGAAAATGCATTATGTTCCAGAGGCCACTAACGAACTGCTTACAATTTGAAAAGATGTTTACTTAATAACCTACTACTTGAATCTAAATGAAGCGATAAATTGTCTAGAGCTCCAGAAGAAGGACACATATGTGTTTCATAAGCAATCTAGCATTTCTCTAAAACAACAATTTTTTTTTTTTTTTAGGGCCTCACCTGAGGCATATGGAGGTTCCCAGGCTAGGGGTCAAAGAGGAGCTGCAGCTGCCAGCCTACACCATAGCCACATCAGTGCCAGATCTGAGCCATGTCTGCCACCTACACCACAGCTCATGGAAATGCAGATCCTTAACCCACTGAGCTAGGCCAGGGATTGAACACATATCCTCATGGATACTAGTCCAATTCATTATCGCTGAGCCACATCAGGAACTCCTAAAACAGCAATTCTTAACTTTTTTGGTTTCAAGGAACATTTTACTCTCAAAAAATTTTAAAGACTCCAAAGATCTTCTGTTTATGTAGATTATATCTATGGATATTAATTCTATTAGATTTAAAAGTGAAAATGTTAAATATTTCTTTATTTTAAAGTAATAAGAAGAAATCTACAATATAACATAAAACAAACATTTAAAAATAATTAAAACAAAATTTTTTTTTTTTTTTTTGCCTTTTGTCATTTTATGGCCGCACCCGCGGCATGTGGAGGTTCTCAGGCTAGGGGTCTAATCGGAGCTGTGGCCACTGGCCTGCGCCACAGCCACAGCAACGCAGGATCCGAGCCGCGTCTGCAACCTACAGCACAGCTCACGGCAACGCCGGATTGTTAACCCACTGAGCAAGGGCAGGGATCGAACCCGCAACCTCATGGTTCCTAGTCGGATTCGTTAACCACTGCGCCACGACGGGAACTCCTAAAACAAAATTTTTTTGATAAAGCACAACATTGTTTTACATTTTCGTAAATATTTTAAATATTTAGAAGACATTGGGTTCTAATATCTGTTTCTGCATTCAATCTGTTACAAAATTACATGTCACTTAGTCTCTGAAAAACTCTACTGTACTCTTGCGGCAAAAATGAGAATGAAAAAGGCAAATAAAATCTTAGTATTATTATGGAAATAGTTTGACTTCACTGAAAAGGACTTAGAGATCCCCTCTACCTCCTGCTCCAAAGTTTTGAGAAGCACTGCTCTAAAGTTTTCATAATATTTAGAAACCATATTCTTTATTAACTTTTGGTATGTTATTACCATTCACAGTACGTCTATGAACTATTATTATTATTTATTTTTTTTGGCTCTTTGCACCCGCAGTATATGGAGGTTCCCAGGATAGGGGTCTAACAGGAGCTGTAGCTGCCGGCCTATACCACAGCCACAGCAATGTGGGATCCGAGCCGCATCTGCAACCTACACCACAGCTCACGTATGCACTATTCTTATTTCTCTATTTGAAAGCTTCCCGATGGTGAAGACCATGTCTCACAAACCTTAGGCATTATTTAGAGCATGGTAAGCCTACCTAGAATCATAGTATAGCATCAATATGTAATATGTGATTAAGTAATGTCAGGCAGGAGATAGATGCGCTCTAGGATAGACATTTACAACTAGCCTCCTATTTATACTTCAAGACAGAAATAACAATAGGAATAGGGTAGATAACTGGACTTTGTCTCCTGCAGACGCTTTTAAATAGCAGTGATGATAGGGCCCTACTTGAGTAAAAGATCAAGAGGTCACATACCGCCCATGTCTCGGGTCAGTATAGGCAGGTGTCAAGTGACTCCTCAGGGTCAGAAAGGGAGGGGGGACCACCCCATACTAATTTTCCCATAAGTCCTCACACTGAAATCCATCTTGGCTAAAAGAAGTGCATGCATATCGGGGAGGGCCCTGGCTTCAATCAAGTGTGAGAAACAAAGCAAAGCAACTGGCCAGGGGAGAGCAAATACCCAGAAGACTACCCCCTTATAAATGATTTAAACTTCCCAAAGGCATGACTCCTTCTGAGCTTGCCCATGTGTCCATCCACATATACTCTGCTTTCCTAATAAACGCCTTACTTTCCTCTCTACCTTCTGTCTCTTTATCAAACTTTGTTTTCAATGCAGGCTAGAACTGGGGCCTAGACCCTAGATACTAGTTCTTCTAGCCTAGTGATTACGTCCTGTGCTCTTACCTTTGCAAGCAGGGTTCAATCCCTGGTCATGGAAGTGAGATCTTGCTTCAAGCTGCTGCTTGCTGCCATCTTACCACATCAGATGCACTGACTAATTGAAACTCATGATGTCTTACGGTCCCTTCAATTGCTTTTAAAATATTTACTGTAGTAACATATGTACAGTTTGTCAAATTTTGAGCCCTTTATGCCATGTCAGCACTCTACTTAAACAGAAGGAGAAGCAAATTATATCTGCATTTATTACAAATGAAACAGCGTCATCCCCCATTCTGGCCTGGAAGCACCTGTGACTTTTAGAAGAGAAATACGAGATGAGAAGCTAGAATTCTAGTGATTGTCATTATTATATATTGTTCCCCTGTTAAACTTGCCCTGAGGCATCAGACAGACAATATTTCAAGGTCTAATCTGTGTATTTAGTTGTTATTCTCATAATTATAAAACAATCGAAAACTAATAACATGGAAGGAAATGATAGTTCGAATTAATTAAAAGCTAGATTTTCACACCTCTATGAACAGAAAAAAAATCCAACAAATACCATTATTATTTTTATTTGTTCTACTTCAAAATCAGATCCTTGGAGGGACACCCACAGAATAACTCAGAAATGAAACATTTATACTCTTATCCCTGCTGAATCCTTGTAGAGTGGGATGGTTGGCAAAATACATATTAAAGAATGAAACAGTCCTCCTAAATTAAAGGCTTTCTTACATAATAAATAATTCCTTTGACTCTTACAAAATGGTTCTATTATCCTCAAATCTGGAGAAACCCACGGAAAGAGATTTAGTGCCTGCCATTGCCTTAGTAAGCAGATAACTGTTTTGACTATTCTGTCATAAAGACAGTATATACTTAAAAAAAGAGAGGTTCTTTTCTGCTAAAATCTGGTTAGATAAATAAAACAGCTGCTAGATTGGGAAATGAAAACAGAGTTCACCCATTTGAGTTGGCCTTTCCTTTGTCATGATTCCTAGGACAGCAGGTATGCTAGCTCTCTTCTGCTTTTAGAGGAAGTCTACATGATCTACACGCATGCTGAATCACAAAGCACAAGGACTCATGGCTCAGTGGCTCAGTAAACAGAGTTCTTTTAGAGATTTCATCCTAAACCAATTTTGTTCTTGACCTACTTAGGTAGAAAAGGAGCACCCAAATCTGCCTATCCTACCTGTGAACACTTAAAACAGATCAAAGTGTCACTGTATAAGTAAATTCGGGAAGCAAGGCACAGGAAGATTTATGGATGATTAATATCTTCACAGTAAAACAAATGTCTGAAATTTTTATTGACAAATGTTAGTTGATACAATTAGCTGTCATTCAAGAAACTCAAACTAAATTGTAAATCTTGAAACTAAACTTAGATTAATTTAAAAAGTAAAACTAGTAACAATAGAAAACCATCCCCCAACACAATTCAGGAAGGAACTCCTATTACCCTTTCACAGGGAAATGCAGGGGAAGCTTGGACATATTACCGAGCAAAATGTGGTAGCCTGGCTGGCTCTAGACTCTTCAGTTTGAAACTTGAATAATGGTAATTGTGTGCTACTTTTAGCTCATGAATGCTAAGGTTGTTTAATTCTTAATAATCTGGTAGGTACCTCTTAACTGTATTGCGAAAATGCAAGTTCAATGACTGATGTGCCATTAGCCTATAAAAAGCAAATAAAGGACGTACATTTCTGGTTCAGCTTGCAATCCACCAAGTGTAACCTTGGGAACTTTGGGTCAAGGATTTGCATTTGAAAATCAATGCTCTAAGTCTTACTAAATCTCTACATAAAAAGATCAAATAGGTCATTCAATAAATATGTTGGGCTACTAAACTGCAAATCTATTTAAGACTCTGGATACAGTAGTGAACAAGACAAGGCCCCACTCCTAATAGAGGCCATATTCTAGTTAGAAAAAGTCAGAAAACCAACAGCCAACCAACACACCAGTGTCAGTGCCCTCCAGCCTCCACCAGAAACATGTCTTCAGTTGAAAAAGTTAGATTTATTAATTGTTGTAGCAAAAGAGAACACACATCATAGGGAACCAGGAAATGTCTCAGAGGGCGTTAGAATAGACTTATTAAAGAGTTTGAATTAGGCCAAAACTAAGAAAGCAAGGCTTTGTTCTGGATTGGATACTATCAGGAAGTAGAAATGATTCTACAAATGACTGGATATCTCAACCAATCTTATTTATAGTAAGAGCAGACTAGAGTGAGGATAGACCCATGATTAGCGGATAAGTGGTAGTCATTATTTTAACCAAAAAATGGTTTTACATTTTGTGGGTTGAAGAGTGACCTTGATTTAATTGTTTTTATTTTATTTATTTATTTAGTCTTTTTGCCTTATTTAGGGCCGGACCCGCGGCAGATGGAGGTTCCCAGGCTAGGGGTCTAACAGGAGCTGTAGCTGCCGGACTTTGCCACAGCCACAGCAACGCAGGATCCGAGCCGCATCTGCAACCTACACCACAGCTCATGGCAACGCTGGATCCTTAATGCACTGAGCAAGGCCAAGGATCGAACCCACAACCTAATGGTTCTTAGTCGGATTCGTTAACCACTGAGCCATGACGGGAACTCCGATTTTAACTGTTTTTAAACAAAATAATATTGTGGCCTTGTTTTGTTCTACTTGATCATGGTCTCAAAGTGACCTGTCTTAGGGCAGTATTCTGTAAGATTGCTTCTGTTCAACAGAGAAAAACATAATCTTCCCGTGAGCTCCAGGCCAGCTTCCAATGATATTAACACCTCAATGTGTGGATTAGGCTGGTTCCCTGATATTAGGGGCTGGTCTTCTTTTCTAACCATTCAACCAAAGAAGCAATAAATAACAGTAACAACAACAACAACAAATCAAAGGGTAATAGAACAAGGTCAAAGGGAGGGCGCTTTATACTGGTTGTTTGTGGAAAGGCTCTTGGACTTGAACAACCAAAAGAAACCAATTTATGACTACCTTGGGGGACAATATTCACATTCTAAGGAACAACTATACCAAGGACCTAAGGTTGGAAAGAGTTTGACACGTTGGAGGGACAAAAGACAGATAGTGTGACCTAAGAATGGTCAGCAAGGAAGAGAGAAGGCAGAACCAAGAGTCAGGTGGGAGCTCTGTAGGCTAGGTAGAGGATTGAGACTTTATTCTAAGTGTGTTGGGAAATCACTGGAGGTATGAAAAACGATAATTTTACTTACATATTTAAAAATCCTCCTGTATGATCAACGAAGAATGCATTATGGGGCGGGGCTGAAGAGCAGAGAAATGAGTTAGGAGGTTTTGCAATGTAGGCAGGAGATGATAGTGGCTTGCCTTAGGGTGGTGGTGGTAGAGATGTGTAGAACGGACTGTTTTGAAGTCAGCTTTGTGATTTCAGAATTGCTGATGGGTTAATTTCTAAGGTGAGGAGCAGGGAAAGATGGAGGATGATTTTACTAATTATTGGGTTCTTAATGTCAGTGATAATCTCATTCACAATATCATTCCTAATCCCCGATTCACAGAGGTCACCGGATGGTGAACAAAAGAATCAGTGTTGTAGTGAATGTTGACATAGGTAGCAAGCTTCAAAATTGTTCACATTTATTAACTCAACAGTTGAGATCTGGTACCTAATTCTCTCTAGTGACCTGTAGGTAACTCAGCGGTAACAAAGTACAAAATAACCCAGGTCTGGACAGAACAACACAATCAAGGCAGTATTGCCACAAATAAGTACTAAGCAAATGTCTCCTACCTACTTAGTAAAAGCATACAGAAAATAGATTCTAAAATAAACAGATCTGGAGAAATTACAATAAACAGAAGGATAATAGGTGATTATTTGTAGCAGATAAAAATCCCAAAGATTCTGAATTCTGTCTCCAAACACCCTTGATAGTATGCCTAACCTTATGTCCTTAACACAAATGAATGGTACATTTGCTTATCTTGAAGGAATATTAGAATCATTGGTTGTACTACATGATGGCTCACATTGACCTTTGAAAGTAACAGGCCTGTCAGATGGCCTTATCTAATTTCCCTGCCCTGAACCTAGAGAGAACTACTCTCAGGAACACACAGTAGCCAAGTAATGAAGTATGAGCAATAAACCACTACTTCTCCAGAATCACACTGAGACTCCTTTCTTTTATCTCACAAGAGGAGTCCCTCAGGAAGCACAAATGACGCATAGCATGGGGGCACTCCTCATTAATGCTTATGGAGGCTCATGGCTGGAGCCCAGACTTTCTCTCCAATGTGATGATGACTCCAGAGGAGACAGTGTCTCTATGGCATGCATTCTTAGTTTGGAACCCAATAGTTCAACATGTTATGTGTAAGCAGAATCCAGTGTGGAGTATAAGAAGAAATCAGTTTCTTTGTCTACTGATATGTTTAAAGCAATATGACCAATAAAAAGACAAAAGCAGTCTGTTTAAGAGGTTAGTTTGGGAATGCTCTTGTTAAGCACTAGAAGAATAGCTCTTCAATCCACAGATAACATGGTAGCTAGCACATACCAGATTGTCCAGAATTTATTGCATTTAACACACTGACTTTTTTAAGGTAAGAATATACTTAAATTACAGTGGTTAGAGTTAGGGGAAAATACAAGTAGCTCAGAGATCACATGGTTGCCACCTGCTATGGGGATGTTAAGCCACATAAAATCATCACAGCTAAGGGAACTACTTCAAGGGACCAATGATAGAATGTAGTCATCCTACAGTCCAGAGGCAAACTCACAACCATTAAAACGACTCTCTGGGCCAGTTATATTCATTCACTCTCATTCAAAACAATTACTTGATGATATCGGCAAACTACAAAGTACTTTGCTTTGTGTAAGGGAAAAGGTGAAAGTGAATTTCTAGAAGTTAATAAACAGGTTGGCAGTTTTCTTTCACTCCGCTCATAGCACTGTGGAAAAATCACTGGAGTGTGAAAAACAAGATTCTGTCACACCAGTGCCTCACATCCAATGCTGCAAAAGAATGAAATATCGACATATTTAGGTGTAGTTCTCATAATTTCACTCAGCTCAAAGGAATGACTGAACACTCCTGGGTAACAAAGAAAACACCTGGAGAAGGGAGAGAAAATGATCTTTCTTTCCAATCTCCTTTGCACCTTTGGATTTCTTACAGCTAAGGATACACATTTCTTGCAGTGATTGAAGAGGGTGGTAACATCTGTCAAATCTGTGAAGTCAAGACATGAAACTCATTTTTAAGGTCTCAGTAAAGGAGAAAAATGGGAGAAAGGTAACTTGTAATTTCTGCCAATTAGATTTGTAGGAATGACTAAGTGAAATGAATGCTTAGAAAAAGAAAACCCACCTTCCTTGATGTTTTAAAAACTGAACTTCTGCATTTCAATAACATTGTCATTTGTAATTATAGGAGTGTTGAAATTTTATTTCCCTTTTTCTGAGTCCTAAATTTGACTTCTGAGAGAAAATAAAGTCTTTTAAATGTAATCATATACAAAAAAGCAGTAAAGCCTAGTACTTTTCACGATATTTTCAACAATCAATATACATAGAAAAAAAGAAGGGGAAGGAAAAGACAAACTATATTTCAGGTATGGACAGCACCATGCTGGATAATTAAAAAAAATATTTAGAGAGCTTGAGTGCATGCCCCTTGGGTCTCATGATTCTGCCAAAATGATGGGGTGATTTCTGGAAATTCATTAAACCTTTCAAAAAATACTTTCTGGGCATCCACAGTGGGCAATGATCTGTGCAGAAAATGGGAGGGGGGTAGGTGTGAGCATGATGCACAACTATAAATGAGATGCAGACTATGTCCTTGAGGACCTCACAGTCTAGAAGGGGAAAAGACATACTGTTTTTTCACCTTGTACTAAAATTATTTGTGTAGAAGAGTCATCAAAAAGTAGAGATAAGTACTATGGAATTTGAGAAGAGGAAGAAATTACTTCTTACAAGGGGAGATCAAGGAGGAATCTAGAAGTAGATATAACTGATTTTGTCTGGAAAAATGGGAAACGTTTGGACATGTACAGAAGGTGAAAAGATATTTTCCTTGACAGCAAAAACACCATGAATAAAAACATGAAAAAAGAGAGCATGGTGAGCCAATAAATTGTTCAGTTCTTCAGAATCGGGGAAAGACTAACTGGAATGATAGATTGGAGATTTATGGTAAATAGTAAACTAAACAAAGGTCACCTAAAGATGTCCACTTCTCGATTGCTAAAATTTGTAAAGATGTTACCTTACTTGGCAAAATAGACTTTGCAGGTATGATTAAATTAAGAATCTTGAGGTGGGGAGGTTATCCTGGATAATCTGGGTGGGTTCAAGGCAGTGACAAGTGTCTTTATAAGTGAAAGAGAGATAGTCAAGATCAGAGGTGATGTGATGAGGAAAGCAGAGGTCAGAGTGATGCAAATAAGAGGTTGTCAGCCAAGGAATGCTGGTAGCATCTAAAAACAATGGAAGGCAACAGATTTTCTGCAAGAGCCTCCAGAAGAAAAACAGCATCACCTAACCGTTTTACACATCTTACATTTAGATTAGTGAGATAGTAAACGTGTTTTTTTAAGCCACTATGTTTGTGCTAATTCATTATAGCAGCAACAGGAAACTAATACAGAACAGAATGTTTTGAATACACTATGTTAAAGCATCAATAATGGTTTGTCCAACCCTTCGTGGTGGTTCCATCACTTTCACCTACTCTTTGATTACAACACTTATATTGTATTTTTTTAAATACATTTACCTGTGTATTTTGCTTGAGTTACCAAGAAGATAAAAGTGTTATTAACATAGCAGAGAAAACCCACAAACAGAAAGAAATTTGAGAGCAAGATGCTGAAATTATTTGTGAATGCAGTACATCTGAAATGTCAGTGGGTCAACACGGTGGGTGGACAGTTAGAAATGGAAATTCATGCCTTCTACTTAGAGATAAAGGTGCTATAACTCTCAGAAGCAATTACTAAAATTTATTATTAAAGCTCATAGAGCAGACTCATTGAAGTGTGACTACTGACCATTGAAAAAATTTAAGTGGTATGTACTCATGAGAAGGGAATTATTTAATCAGGGTATTTTGACATAGGTTGTTGGAAGAAGTGATTTTATAGTATTATTAGCTATAGTGCCATCATTTTAACTAGCTTGTGATTATCCACATGCAAAGCATAAGGCAGCCTACTAAAGATGAATTCACAGATGGAGAAGAAGGCCTTCTAAAGAGAAGTACTTCACCCACAAGTTGCCCGATTTCTGAAATAACTTTAACAGAACATTAATCCTCGAGTTCCACAAATGTTTCTGACTATCTATTAGTATAGGACAGGGTTTTTATTCATTTTTTACCTAACACAGTCTTTACTCTTGAGACGCGTATTATTTCCTTTTAGTGTAAAGTTGTATATACACTTCTCCAGCATACCACATAATTAGAGAGAATTGCCCCAAATTACATCCCCCCCCCAAAGGTAGGTAATTTTTAAGTCTCTCCAAAGTTGTATCCCCATCGTATAGTATGTTCTTGGGTTCATTTCTGTAGACAGGGGAGGGCCTGAGGATATTGCATGCCATCGGGGGTCTCAGAAAGCTGGGGACTGGGCTTGCAGAGGAGATCTCACATAGGGAGGGGAAACAGGCTTACAGTAAGGACAATGAAAACAACCTCTACCTATTTCAAATCCTGGGTTAGCCCAAATTACCACCACTTCAGGGATTTTCTAAAACGCTGCCACACTGCTTTAGCAGAAAGATCGCGTGGTCAGCAGATTGGGATGATCTCTCTAAACAGAAACACCATGGTGTTCAGCCATCGAGCAGAAATTGCAACAGAATGCTGCAGTCTCTACTCCTCTGTCCCAAAATGCAAACCCCAGAGGTTAACCAAATAAATGAAGGCGAGGCAGGACTAAGATCTTTAGCTGCTCTAAACTCTGAAAAGATAATGGTAGTCCCTCCCTAAGCCAGGGTCCAGCACAACTCCAAAGAACTATATTCACATGCTATTTTATAAGTGGTACCTCTTAGTTGAACCAAATATTTCATGATCAGTGACCCCTGGTGCTGTGTAAAAAGGATGTGTAATTCTTACATACACATATACATTTTTAAAATTGTAAAATGTGTGTAGTAGATTCCCTCCAAATAGTTTCCTGTGATATGTACCAGGATACTATTTTTAAAATATCAAGCTTTTTCCAAAATTTTTTTTTGAAATCAGTTTTTTGATACCCAAAGCATGTGTGAATTGAAGCATAACTCTTTAAGTAACAATTAAAAAGTAAAATGAACCAAAGTTTTCTGAAAACCATTCTAAAACACATTATTCACTTCCCTATCTTCTTAATCAAAGAATGCTGAACGTAATTTAACCTTTTTATAATGACATGGGTTTCACTATTACGAGCAGTAATTAGTCTATGGTGCTGTGACAGAGGGACTTCTTAAAGATTTTTTCCTACCCATGAAATGGCCTTGCTGCCTCTTTTTTTCCAGTTTGAGTCAGCTGTTTATAAATTTTGGGGGGCCTTTCTCATCGGCATGCTGTATACATTAGTTAGCTTTTATTTACTACTCTCACTACAGTCAGCTCACTTGCTTCCATCAATTCCTAACCAATAAAGCAAGATATTCCCAATGTGCTAACACTCTGGGAAATTACCTTGCACTGGGGTATTATGCCATTGCCTCTTGAACTTCGAGGTGTTATAGTTTACTTTGGGATCTTGTTAAAATGCAAATTATGATTCACAGAAAAACCAACTCCCAGGTGATAACCATGCTGCTGGTTCTTAGAACACATTCTGTGTAGCGAGGTACTGGGTAATCATGTTATTTTAGAATTGTGTCTAAACTAAAGGTAAACTTAGTTTACTACATTTGAAGGGAGGGCTTAAAGTCTACTCTCCTATAAATAAGTTCTAAAAATATAGAATATGGACTTTAAGTTTACTGTCTCCAAAATGACTTTCCTTATCAATATACCCATCCTCTGACCTCACCATACAAACATTATCTCTCTTCTCTATACTAGTAAAGAAATTAATTTATGACTCTCTTATAAATTGTTATTTAGATATTAGTCAAGTATTAAATTAGAAGTGGAACCAAGTCTTCATATCTGTATATTCCTTAAAACTATGTTTTGCTCAAAAATGATTTTTGAGTAAATGTAATGATGTGAGAATTCAGAACTATAAGGTTCTTTCTATATGGTATCAGAATCATTATTGTGTGATAAATAATGAGGAATTAAATCAGGAAGTAATACTTCCTATACAGTGAAGCAATACTATAATCAGTTATAGCCATGTCAAGTTCTAGTAAACTGCTAAGAAAGTAAAGTTTGCTCTCAGAGTTGCCATCTTCTTGTGCTACAAACATCCCTTCCTAGTTTCCTTACTCACCCCATACTTACTAAAACACACACATGCAGACACAAAATTGAATGTATATTATCTTCATATACTTTAACTTACAAAACCTCCTCCGAAATAAGAGTCTGAGATTGATTTATACTAAAGTGTAAAGGACTGACTATAGCTTAAAGAGCTATTTTCTACTCCTACCCTTAGGAGAGTTTGACTATTTTAGCAGAAACAAGCTCTATATGGAATGGAAGCTATTCAAAAAGACTTTTGGATTTTTAATGATAAAGCAAATGACAGATTTAAACAGAGGCCCTATGAGTACTTCCACATCATATTATTTTAGCATGAACTTCTTTTGAGTAATTGTTAATAGCTTTCTTGTACCTGGGTTGTAAGGTTTCTCAATAGAGATGTACTGCTTCTTGCTAGATATGAGGAAATAATGCACACAATAAATCCCCACAAAAAGTACAAACTACAGAACTGGTCAAGGCTAAAACAGAACAAACACAAAAATCAACTTGGCAGCTCATCTGAATCTACATGTGCTTTCCAAGGGCAGAATGGATTTACCATCTAATTGGTAAAGAGTAAAACAAAATCACGATTTCCATTAAACATCTGCATAATGAAAAGAAATGGAAATTATCTAACTAGGGATGATTCAAATATCTAAGTAATAATATCAATGAAAGCAGACATGACGCTAGCTTCTGATGTAATATCCACTGTACTAATTAATCTAGCACAATAATCTGCTGCTTACTCTACACCTTTAATTAAATGAGTGTTTACCTCCTTGGAATTTTGAATGGAATCAATGACAGGTGCTCAAGAAGAGAAGGAAAGGTATAAAATAAGACAGTCAACATAGAGATTTTTATATCAAACCACTCTGTAACAACATATTCCTAAGGACAGAGAATAAGAAGAAAATAGCTCTAGATAATATTCTACAGAGTCTAGAAGCTTTTCTCCTAATCATAGGATATAATGTGATCAAAGACACACTAAGAGGGGAAAGAGCTGCCTTTCCTGAAACTACAGATTGTTTACTGTGAAAATGACCAGAAATCTGAGCATAACACTGGCAAGCAGGACACTCTAGAGTTGCAGATGAGCTTTGGTGGAATGTGCAGCTGCTATGAAATAAAGTTCCCCCATTTGTTTTCTTGGCCAACCAGGATTTGTTCAATTGTGAAAGTCAGACAACAGAACTTTGATTTCAGATAGGATAAAGAAGATGTAAAATTGTGATCTTCTTCCCACAGCAAAACAAATCCAACAGGTCAGCCCATTTGACTGAAAAAGAAAACAGATATACCAAGCTTGGCCCTGCCTTGCAAATTGCAGACCATAATTATCATAAGCCAGGCTTCTGGGTTGAAGGGAACTGCTGTTGAGCCCCAGTTAAAGAAAGCATGGGTATTTAATATCTCCAAATTCAGTGTCCTCATGACAAATTGTAGACAGTAAATCTGCCTCCTAGTGAGATTATAGGATAAATGAAATACTATTTATGCTTTGTTTAGCAACAACAATAAATAGTATTTATTACTACTTCCATGGAAAGCAATCATATTCAAGTTTAAGTTTGGTGGAATATTTCAGCTTGTGTAAGAATTAAAGGAAATGAATTGGAAGCATACTAAAATTGTACAGTCATCAGAGGCTGAAATGAGCTAAAATTTGTAAAGTACTTAGAGGGTGCTATAAAAGAGTAAGCTATTATCACAGAGCGATGTATAATGTGTTAAGAAATGGACTCTGGGAGTTCCCTTCGTGGCTCAGTGGTTAACGAATCCGACCAAGAACCATTAGGTTGTGGGTTCGATCCTTGGCCTTGCTCAGTGGGTTAAGGATCCGGTGTTGCCGTGAGCTGTGGTGTAGGTTGCAGACGCGGCTCGGATCCCACGTTGCTGTGGCTGTGGCAAAGTCCGGCAGCTACAGCTCCTGTTAGACCCCTAGCCTGGGAACCTCCATATGCCGCGGGTGCGGCTCTACATTAAAAAAAGGCAAAAAAGGACAAAAAAAAAGGAAATGGACTCTGCAGCCAGATTATCTGCTTTCATATTCCTGTTCTACCTCTGACCAGCTGTGTGCTTTGGACAAGTTAACTGAACTCTCCGCCTCAGTTTCCTTCTCTATAAAAGGAGGATGACAATAGTACTGTTTACTTATTAGAGAGCCATGAAAAAAAATAAGCTACTAGGTAAAAATAAGATATTGGCACAAAGTAAGTTCTATTTAAGTATTAATGTAAGTATACTCCCCCCTTTTATAGCATACACATACTGTTTTAGACAGACCCTACAGTGATCTTAGATAATTTCTGCCCCTGGTGTCCATGACTTTTTGCTCACCTTTGGGAAGCAAGTGCCTATGATGTGAACTGCTCACAGAGAGGGTCACATGGCTGGGAACTGCAGGTGGCCCCCAGGAGCTGAAATTCTCAGGCTTACAACCACAAATAACTGAATTCTCTCAAGAACTCTGTAAGCTGGGACGGGGATGCTGAGATTCCATAAAGGAATACAGCCAAACCAGCACTGTGACTATAGCCTTGTGAGAGCCTGAGCAGGGTACCCAGTTAAGCCACACCTTGACTCTTGACCCACAGAGATCATGGGATAATAAATGTGTATTGTTTTAAGCCTCTATATCTGTTGTATTTGTTGTACACTAAGAGAAAACCAATATACATACCTCCAGGTAAAATTCAGAGAAAATAGGAAGACATGGAACAGTTTATTTTCTTCTGTGCCCTGGCACATTTTCCTGATAGTTGACTGAACTAAGCAGTGTGAATCCCGTGTTAGTTCCAGGATAGACAGACTTGGCCTGGACAAAGCCGTTGCTAGGTCTGTCTTTGTTAATTACACTGAGAAAGATCTAACGATGGTCTCTACTCCCCTAGGCCTTATATTAGCTTCTGGCCTTTATGAGTGGCAAGAGAATAAGGATGTCAGTGATGTTAGTTTTTCTAGCTTCAGATTCTAGTTCAGAATTTTAAGTAAAAAAAAAAAAAACAAAAAAAAAAGCATGAGGTAGAAAGCCTTTTTGAGAGTGGGAATGGGAAATGGAAATATTTGTGTAACATAAAATTTTAGTTGGTTTTGCTGACAAAGCTTATCCTGAATATGACTGGATTTCCGAAGAGTTTCATTCCCCTTTCTTCATTTGTTTGTTCCACTTTGACATTCCATAGAAACTGACTGGGAGTCAAGGTATTGTGCACTGGTTTGGATTTAGCTTATTGCTGGTTGTATGACCAAAGATGATACAGATGAGTTTGCTTAACTCTATTGACTTTAAAGGGTAGGGGGTCAGAAGAGATGAATAATCAACGAAAATGAAGTTAAGAGGAAAAGCTACAAAGGCAAAGCAAATAAAAGGTAGTGATATTACAAAAAGTTTGGAAAGCTCAAAGGAACCAAGCCAAACATTTAAAAAGCCTCCAGTTCTTTATCATATCAGAAGCTATCTCATATTGCCCATTCCAAAGGATGAACTTGCTTATGATTTAGTGTTTGTTCAAAGAGATTCATGAATGTGAGACCTGGAAAAAAAGTTAGTTTTTCTCTTAGTCAACTCCTGCATAAAAGTAGTGGTTTTCTAGATTGTTGAGTAGGGTTCTTAGGCTCATTGGAAAATAATCTTCTGATTAATTATCCATCAGTATCTGCTGTGGGTACAGGAGGGGCTAGAGGCACAGGTGGCATGCAGGCTATCCTAATTCTAGGGCAACAATTTTAATTTATGCCTGAGAGCACAGATGTACAGAAAAAAAGATATAGCTTGTTAAGATTATGCAGCTAGTTGCTTTCAACTTTGGAACAGAATTACAAAAAGCAATTTGTACATTTGCTTATTCCTCTTAAGCATCTATATTCATAATGCCAACCATGAATTTCTGCTACTTCAAAAAGCCATTTTATCCCTCAAATATGTGATGCATCCATTACATTTTGCCAGTGTGAAGAAATGAGTGTCCAATCTTGTCAATGTAATATTTACTCTCAATCCCTGTAATATCCATTTATTGTTATTTGAAAATTGATAAAATCTGTTGGCAAACTCCTTGAAGTCACAAAGCAGTTATCCAAAACAATAATTTGCAAAATGTTCAATATAAATGGGCACATAGGTCATCCTTGAACACTGATAGCCTTTTTGATTCCCATGTTTAACTCAATTTTCCTAAAGTCTACTGTTAACTTTAAAACTGATTATTACTCTTTTACAACCTTGTTTTAAAATTTACAGACCATAGCATAATGATATTTCAGGATCATATACGAAACAGACTATATTTCCAATAATCCCTGGGCAGCTATGGGTCAGAAATGATGAGCAATTCTATAAAGTACTTCAAGACATAAAAAAGAGTATACACTTTTACATTTTTCAGTATAGAATATCAAGGATGGGACATTATGCTTCTCCTTGGCTTAACAGATGCCCCTTCTCATTTAGAAATATCTCTTGACAAAATCTAGTTGGAGATCTAGAAATGTACAATTTAAACACACAATGCCACATGTATTGATTTGAGCTATGAGAAGAAATCTTGAGGGAAATGAAAAAACATGGGGAATTTTATCAAGGGCGAGGTGAATATTGCTGGAGTAAAAAGTTTATGTTAGTTGGGTGACTATAAAAATATTGCTGGAGTAAAAAGTTTATGTTAGTTGGGTGACTGAGATAAAAGAATATGGAGAGGGCTAGGCAGGGGCTAGATCAGAGAGGACCTTGTAATTCATTTGAAGGAAATCAGGCTCCATAAACCTCTTAAACAGGGCAGTGACAGGGTCAGATAGGCATTTTATATAAACCTTGGGCATGAGGAAAGACTTGTGTTTCATGACTCTTTGAATTATAATAAAATATTTATTGTACCCATAATAAGCTTTGTCATACTTCAATCACACGTAAAAACAAAAATATGGGGAGTTCCCATAATGGTTCAAAGGAAACGAATCTGACTAGCATCCGTGAGGACGCAAGTCCAATCCCTGGCTTTGCTCAGTGAGTTAAGGATCTGGCATTGCCATGAGTAGTGGTGTAGGTCAATCCATGGCTCGGATGCCGCAGTGCTGTGGCTATGGTGTAGGCTGGCAGCTGTAGCTCCTATTTGACCCCTGGCCTGGGAACCTCCATATGCCATGGGTGCAGCACTACAAAGACAAAAGACAAAAAAAGAAGAAAAAAAGTGGTATTATCTAGTGTCAGTTTGTATGAGGCTTTATTTTCTTTTTCTTCGCATTTTTTGGATAGGCAGAAAACGTTTCTCTTTAGTGGTTGGTTGCTGTAGTTTTCTTGAGTCTTTTCATTATCCCCAGTTTTGGCTACTTGGCATCTAAAAATTTTATTTCTCACAAAAATGAGGGTTCAATATCCAATCTTGAATTGTTTATTTATATCTTCCCTTTGAAAATTCATAGGATTTTTCAAAGATGTCTCTTGTTTACCCTCTTGTCTCCCTTCTTTTGCCTCTGAAATCAACAACTTGAAGATAGGTGATAACACACACTCGTTTGTGATAATAATGTAGGTAATCGGACACTATGAATTATAGTCCAGGCAGAGAATGCTAGATGCATTCTATTTCCTAAACACCATCACTGATTATTTATACTCACTTCTTACTATATGCATCTAAAATGCAAATTAAAATAATTTAGAATTCTTCAGGAAAGACAGAGGGAGGTAAAAGCTTACTGCCCATCTCATTGCTAAAGCACTGGAAACATTTTCAGAAAACCACAGGTCCAAAGTCTGAAAAGCTGATTGTTTAAACATGGCATCATGAGGGTACCACAGTTTAGAAAACAGTGGGACAGCCTGTCTCCCTACAGCCAAGTAATAATCCACAGTAACCAAACGAATAATAAACACTTCATGAAACCACTATGCATTTTCTCAGTTCACTATTGAATATTTTAAATTTATTTAGTATTGCTGCTGCAAAGAAAATAATAAGGGAATTACCAATCAATAGATCATGTTCTTATCAAGCGCCAGACAAAATAGTCCTCATAATGTAACTACCCACTGTGAAAATATAGTAGGAAACTGGCAGAAAGGAACCATGATGTTATTACAACCAAACGCTATGTAGAACAAAAATACGATATACTGTAGGAAGCAGAAAAGATTATCTTTAATGAGAAGACAAACTTTTACACAAGTGTTAGATTTTGTTTCCTAATACTTGAGAGGATGGGAACGGGCTTCACTTCCAAATCGGTGCCAAATCTTTTCCCCTTTTTACCAGCCCATGCTTTTCTTCAGGCATTAACAGCATTGCCCACCTGATTGTGAGAATCTTCTCATTGGTGTGCAATGCCTTCAGATTTCGTACTATTGAATCTACCATCCATTCTTCACCAGAATTTCCTTTCAAAACCCAGAGCAAAACATTTCACATTACTGCTAAAAAACAGAACAAATAACAACAAAAAATCACACTCCTAGAATCCCGTCATCCAGAGAACCCAAGTAGAGTATCCAATATTCTCTAAACATCTGCTCTAAATTACTCTCATCCTCATCTTTCACTAGTCCCTGCATTCAAATTACCCTGTGTCTGTACCCAGTTCTCTAAAACACTGTGTGTTCATGACTGGAGGCCTTTGCTCATGCTGTAGCCCATGCTTAAAATGTTTTCCCCCTAATTCTCCACCTGAGGAAAACCTACTGCCTATCCAAGGTTATTATTTTTATCACCATTTGATTTGTTTTACTAGAATCTTTTTTTTACTGTAGAGAATGTCTTGAAAGTATTAGTTAATCACTAGCACTTGGGCTATTGAAATAACACCATGACTACACATTGTGTAAATCTAGAATCAAATCTTAGTTGTTTTTTTTCCTTATCAGTGACTAGTATTGTTCTTATGCCTCATGAATCCTCATTTAGTGCCTATGCACATGGAACTTCTTCATCTGCCCTCTTTCTCTTTGACATCCACCCTCTTCATGCTCAACCCTCACACTCAATCAGTTGCCAAGTCCTACTAGTTCAGCAATGTCCCCCTTGCCCACACCCCATTCCCATCACCATTACCCTAGTTCTGATTCTCATTACCTCTTTCTTGAATTACTGAGATTGCCTTTTCACTGGCTGCTCAGCTTCTAGTCCCTCCCTTAGATCATTTTATAACCAGCTAATGGAGTCATTTTTTCCCAAAGCACAGCTAATAATTCCACCCCTGGCTTAAAAAATATCATTGGCTCTCTAAAGCCTCTCTCAACCCTGTAGGAGCTCCTCTATCATCTGCCTGCCATGTGCTTTTGTCTTGTTTTGTTTCTCAGCTTTTGTTATACATCCTCCTTTACACACTCCATATCCTCCCTAACCCCATTCTTTGCCATCCCTGAACTTTTTGAACAGACTCTTTCCCTTGATCTCCCAGGTGCTCTTTTCCTCATCTCAACTTTTTGATATGCCCACCTTTCAAGGAATGGATAAAATGCTCTGCTCCAAAATTAGGTACTTCGGATACTTAATGTCAGATGTTTTTGCTCATAGAGCATCCTGATTACATCACTAAAAATGTACAAATGTAATAAACTAACCTCATTTCACTGCCATTTGTACCTAAGACTCCACTCTTGATTAAAAATTTCTCTGCAGGGATAAACCATATTTTGTTTATCTTTGTTTTGGGGGTTGGGCTTCATAGAGTATACATAATAAATGTTTAATAAAAGTTTATTAAATTGGTTAGATAAGATAAAACTTCTTTGTAATCAGAACTGTTTAATAATGGAACAGACTATCATGAGTACTAAAAATATTTAGAAGAGGCTAGATAATTATCCCTGAAGAATAGTGAAGGAAATTTCTGTACTAGGTAGACAGTGAAACTACATGACATGCAAGGTCCCTCACAAAACTATGATTCTGTGTTACCAAGGGAACAAAACAGAATTTACTCTAAATGTGAAATAACAGTGATTTATAACTGGCTGGTCAGAAACAAAGGTGACAACCTGGACTGGCAACTGGCATCTGAAGTTGGGGAGGGGGCAGTCTTGTGGGACTAGACCCTTTACGTTTGGGGATTTGACACTAATTCCAGGTAGATAGTGTTAGAATTTAATTGGGTTGAAAGTCATCCGGTTGGTGTCTGCAGAGAATTGAAGAATTACTTGGTAGAGAAAACTCTTACATTTGATATCATAAGTGAGGTACTGTGGTGAGAGTATGGTGGAGAGAAACACAGGACTCTTTCTTTTGCACTTGACAGTAACTAGTCCTGGACTTTGTTATGAAACTTGGGTGCTGAACCCTCTTAAGAGGTCTATCAAGGACCTGATGAGATAATTCACTTATCCTCTTCAAATCTGTATAACCTCAACAGGAGAAAAGAAAAGACTGTTAACATATAACGATATTTGCTCTTCAAATTATATTTTCCAAAGTATCCTGACATCTCCAAAATAAGAAGTTTATTATTCTAAATACCGCTGACCAATCAGAAGGTGTTCTAAGTGACTTGGAACAAGATGACATATCTGTTTAGCAAGAGTCATCAGAGGGGAAAAGAAACTCTACTTCAGCATTAGAGTTTATTTTCTGATCTGCTAATTCCACAAAGAATATAAGATTACTCACCAGTTTTCCTATCTGAGACAACCAGGTTACTCCACATTATAGGAGCATTATCTCACTAAGTGTGCATGCGTGTGGTTGGGGGAGGCTATTATTAATTTTAATTATAAAGTTTTCAAGGAGGTAAATGAATTTTTTCTATAAAACTGTATATTTTTGTCATGAGAAGTTTTTCTATAGTCTGTTATTATTTAATACCCACATCTTTCTTTTTGAAAAAAAAATTAAAAGAAAGAAAATTTTAATAATGCTGATGTCTCACCTTTTCAGCACCTCAGAAAGAGAAGGCTATTCTATAGCCATTTTGTTTTCTCTTCTCCTCTACGTGCTATTGTGTAAGAGGTGACATGAACCCAGCTGGGGACCACCTCACTCACTTAAATATTTAAACACTAAGTCCTTGCAGAGTATCCTTGGTTTCAGCATTATGGCTCTTTACCCAGTCTTCACATATCTGCAGTTGGTTGGTAAAACAAATCCTTATTGGTCTAATATGCAAACCGTCCCCTGGTTTATTCCCAGATGAATTTTATCATAATAAATTAGCTATACAAAAACACCTCTGCAAGCTAGAAAATCATTGTGAGCATAGTCTCGATCAATAATTCTACACAACCAACTATTTTTTTCCAAAAATTTCAATTTAATAACTAAGAGTTTAGCTGAAAGTGACCTTAGATAATTATTCTTATTTTTTAAATAACATTTATGGAAACAGCCAAATACTTTTGGCCTTGGCTCTACCACATATGCAGTGCAGACTTCATGAACTCAGGAAAGTTACCATGGCCAGGAGAACTACCTTAGTTCTAGATGACTCCTTGTCACAAGTGGAGCTTTGGTGGCTTTGAAAGAAGCTCTGCAGTCAACAAGCAAAGAAGAGTCTCACTAAAGATATGGGATCAAGAAGAATCTCTAGGATTAGACTCAAAGGACACTAAAGATGAAGGACATTATAGAAATCATGAAACAATCCTTCCCTCTTTTCATTTTGAACGAGAAGACTCATACCAAGTGCAGAGTTAATCTATAGCCAAGGTCCTGGGCCCCTGGCCAAGGTCCTGGACCTCTGCATACCAAGTGCAGAGTTAATCTATAGCCAAGGTCCTGAAACACTTATCTCCATTCTGAACACACTTTTTCTTTTACACAGGTCTCGGAATCGTCAAACCAGTTCGAAAAAGAAATCCATTCTTGTTACTAGCAGATGGCAGAAGTCTTCAGGCTGTTGTTACTTTTAAGTCATTATCAGATAATGGTGGAGTTCAAATTCTCCAATTCTCTCATTCAGTAAATCATATGAAAGCTACAGCCAAGGTAACCAGAGCCTCAAAGCAGAAAAAATAATTTGTTTGAATTTATTTGCTGTGAGGAGGATACCCTATTTTTTTTTAATGAATCTCAGAGCAGATACTACAAGCTCTCCTCAGTGGCGTTCATAAGAGTTCCTGCATATTCTTCCTTTAGAAATGCAAAAATGCCTTCAAGAATTTTATGCCTGCATGGAGAAAATTGCTATTGTGTACAATTAGCATATTTACTAAGGTTTGTCATTACTTTTGGTAATTAAAATCATACAAAAAGAGAGACATATCCAATTCAAGAAAATTACACAGTACAGTAATACAATCATAATGGTTGCCTGACAATTATTAAAATACACCAAATTCTTCTTTACAGTAAAAGTATTCACTAGAGTAGCTTCTGAATTAGATCATTGCTGTGCTCTATTTAAATATGTTTTTCTGCACAGAAAATTATAATTACATTTGCATAACTACTATAATCAATCTAGAATTTTGGCTCAAATTTTTATTCTCCAAATCACTATTCTTTCTAAGACTTCAGGAACTCTGAGGCATAATCTGGGTTTGTGGATCATTATTCCAATTTGTAATGGGATTAAATATATTTTTGCACCTTCTTTACATGAATTAGTCATTGTAGGGACATAGTAGGCAATACAACTACTCTGCACAATTTGTTTATTTTTATCTTGAAAAATAGGCTTTAATTTCCTAAATCCAGTTTGCCAAAAAAACAAAACAATGCACACCATGAGCAAAAACAAGCATTACATTTGCAAAAAGAGAACACCAAACAATATCTGGATGAAATGGACTTCTATAGGCAAGACAAACATTCAACTGTACATTCACATGCCCTGTACTTACTGAGATTAGCTGGGATGGCCGAGCTAATTTCTGTCCCATCTTGGAAATACTGGCTACCATAAAGCAAAAGATTTCTTTTGAATGTTTCTCTTTACTCCTGATGAATTCAACAGGCTTTCATGGGACCTGATATCACAGCTATATCCTTTTTTAAAATCCAAGTCAGATCCATAAAAATGCTAAGCAGACCTAAACATACCAATCTGCAACCAGACTTCTAGAGCAAGGACCAGGAGGCTATCTCCATGAGAACTTCTAGCCAGCTCCTTCTTCTGACCAGTCTGCTGATAATGTCAGACTCCCACAGACACCATCTGCATGGTTCTTGTCTCTGGAGGGCAGAGACTGAGGCACAGAAGCAGACCTGGGTGTGAGGTATTCTAAAATCCAATTTGCCCCTAGTACGGCTACACAGTGTTTTTGGTTACCAGGCCTAGCTACTCCAGGGAATGATGTCTCTAGGGGTCAGGCCAGCACACAATAAATTCTCAACAGCATTTTCCCATGAGGCACAATATGAAGTCACTACCGAAAGAAACCCTAAAGCATTTCTCTAGCATAGGGTTTCAAAATCATTTCCAAGTGAAAAGATGTTAAACCTAACTCAATTTTTCAAAATTTTTTTTTAATTTTTATTTTGGAAGGTTAAGACCTTTGCTGAAAATCACAAAAGGAACTGTTTCAAAGACCAATTAATTCAGATTGGCAGACACACAGGAAAAAACATCAAGGATCACACGGATACCCAAAGGATTATATACTGACTTTGGGAGAGAAATTGAGATAAACTGAGGACAAACATTAAGTCAGCCATGGAATTGCAGTATTACTTAACTGTGTATTCAAGTACTTGTTGATAAGCAGAGATAATGCCTACCTAGGAAAAATGAAGGCAGCACAGGTAACTAGAATTGTATTTACATAATTTTATAAAAATAAATTCTTGCCTCATTACTGAAAGCCAGCCTCTACCACACTGCTAGCTTCTTAACATGGAAAGCTCTAGGTGAAGACTCAGGCTTATTTGAAAGGTGTGTGAATCCAAAACAATGGAAATCTTAAGATTCCTTTTCTTTACAACATTTATTCTAAAGGGAGAGAAATACAGTTAAAGATACAGGCAAATAATCATAAGAAAATGGAGATGGATGGATATTAAGTACGTCTTAATTTTACTTGAGCTTTTCTCTATTCTAATTTTATATACATGAAATGTAGGACTCAAATAAATGTTCTTTGTCAAAATTACATAGCACTCTAAGGCATGGCTGACTCTAGAACTAAATCACCTCTCATGATATGGCACTACATTTAAAGAAATAAGCTCACACTGAGAAGTGGATGCTAGGAACACATAATAATCCAGGTTCAACATGGGCAGAAGAATAAAAGAAAAGTGGCTTTTTTTCTATTCCTACACACATTTTCTGGCATTCTTTGTCTAGCTTCTAGAGATTGGTAAAAACTGTAATATTCAGTGATTGACCTAAAGTATTTCATATTTAAAACAGTCTTTTCTCATGAAAAACATATCACCCACGTCCTGATCAAAACAGGGGCATGCATTATCAGAAGAGTAAAAGCAAAGACACATCAGGCATTAACTCTTTTAGAACACTGCAGCTGAGATACAATTATAATGTTTTATAGTTTGATAATGTGTTATGTCCTTTTCAATTAGGCATTTTGAGTGAAAACTATGGATTAGCATACTTATCAAATATGTTTTCCTGTCTATCCTGGTTTAAGAGAAATAAGTCAAATTTATATAAAATATCAATCACTTTGCCAACTCCTAACCAATTCTTTCATCATGTGTAGGTCACAAACAACTTCTGGCTTTCATTTTTCTTTCAAAAAGGGACAGGAGAATTGAAAAGAAACATGACTTCAAATATTTTACTGTTAAAGATTCTTCCACCTCCACCTCCACAACCAAGATCTATCTTACAGACCTTGAAGTTAGGCTGATAATTCTTCACCAGGGTAACAATCTCTGTCCTGGATGTTCTACTCTGAATTCCATCTTACTCTTGCCATAATAGTGTACCCAAAGATTCATTCATTTATTCACTAAGTGAACGAATGAATCACCTCCAAGGCACCAGGTACAGTGCCATGGCTGGGTATACTGTTACAATCAAGAAAGATAGGAATTTACAGTACAGTGAATGGAAAAAGCCCATTTCTTTCATCAATGTCCTTCTTATAAAGTCTTCTTCAAAGTAGTTTTCATTTGAATATTGTTTGATTTTTGTTGTCTTTTTTGGGCCGCACCTGTGGCATATGGAGGTTCCCAGGCTAGGGGTCCAATCAGAGCTGTAGCCTATGTCATAGCCACAGCAACATGGGATCTGAGACGGGTCTGTGATCTACACGAGCGCTCACAGCAACGCCAGATCCTTAAACCATTGAGCAAGGCCAGGGATCTAACCTGAGTCCTCATGGAAGCTAGTCAGGTTCGCTAACCACTGAGCCACAGTGGGAACTCCCTGAATATTGCTTTATATTAGTTAACCCATAGCATGGAATGGGCTGCCCCCTTGGGAAGTTTTATTCCTGTGGGGATCTTCAATGCTTGTGGCTGACTCCTTTCTCACTATGGTTTACACTATGAGAGTGAAAAGATTATAAAGCCCTTGGTTTGTGATATAATCTGAAAATAAACCCTACATTTGCTAATCACCATGACCTCCTCTGTAAAGCCATTAAACATCACTCCAACAATGGTCACTCAAGATCATGATTAATCACTTCATGTCCAATAAGCCAGTTTCACTGATTTTCTTTTGTGTCATTTTTCAGCAATTGTAAACAAGGTCTATTATCAGATCTTCAGGAAAGAAGGGCCAGAGGGTTTGTTTTCGTTTTTTGTTCTCTGAGTTACACCTATGTAGAATAATCTGGATCTGTTTTTTTCATTCAAGTATTATTTATGTGACTTGGGATTCTGTACCAATGAGTTTATTGGCTAGCGTTCTATACAGATGATTTTATTGGCTTCATAAGCTCCCAAGATAAAAATTCCTTTAGGGCTGTATCATATCTAACACTTCGAATTGCTGAATTGTTGAGTTTCAGAACTCTGTTTTGATAATGCTTTTTTTTTTATACTGATGTGCTATACCTTTGCAATACACACACTTATCTTATTAAGGGCTTCATGTATGGGAGAATTTATCATATAGTGCAATGTGTGCTACTGCTCCTGTTTCTTAGAATCTATAGAACAAGGAACCACTGGATATAATGGTTGTCAAGGTTTCTTCTGGTACAAAACAGCCACGACAAAACAAAAGTTCAAGGACTAAGCACTAATTTTGGCAATTTTTAAATGCAGGCACAGAATAAATGAACAATATTCATGCCTTAATTCTGAGATAGAGCAATCCCACATGAAGGAGAGATTACACTGCTTGTGTACTAGTTTCAGTGAGTGCCTGACAGTGGCGGAGATGGAGAATGGGAGAATGGTGGAATGCTAAAGCCAGGTAGAAAAATTTTATGTGGAGATAAGTCTGGAATAGAAACTTAAAGAAGAAAAACAATGTGAATAAGCTAGTAGGAAGGAGATTTATATAGGTATGGCAGAAGTAAAATACTAAAATTGTAACAATTAGGATAATATAAACGTGTATCTAGTTCAAAGAGCTTGTGATTGGAAAAAAAAGAAAACAATAAGAAATGAAAATGGTGAGATGGGGATTACAGAAGAACATAGATGGAGATGAAGTACTGATGGGGGCAATCGGATTTAACATGAAGATGGAGTTTACTTACCATAAGTAACAATCCAAACATGCTATTTGAGGAATAGCCTCCAAGGCAACTAAACCTTATAATCAACAAAAAGAATGGCTAATACTTGCTAAATGCTTTTTATGAATTCTAAGTAGTTTATGTATGTCACTTCAATCCAGGATTTCTCAGTCTTGGAACAATTGACATTTTGGGTTGAATAATTATTTGTTGCAGAAGGTTATCCTATGCCCTCCAGGACATTTAACAGCATCCCTGACCTGTACCTACTAGATGTCAGCAACAACATCCACACTCCACACCTCCTAACATACACGGAAGTAGTGACAACCAAAAGTATCTCCAGTCATCGCCAAACGTCCTCTGAGGGCAACATATCCCTATTTGAGAGCTTCTGATTTATTATTTAATCTATGAGTTAAATTTCATCAACTTTATTTTCACTAACTACCTTTTTCAGGGAGGTGAAATTACTTGCCCAATGTCACATAGTTAATAATCAGTAAAGCCTGTTTGTCACTGCTCCTAGTTCCTAGCAATAACTCCTAAAACCTTTGTAATTTCCTAAAGTGATAAGAATATTAGGAGCACCTTTGGTTCTAATTTTTAGTCTGGGACCCTGGTTCCTAGCACACAGCTCATAAACCCCTTGGAATTTCCTGGTGATAACAGTTCCTTTGGCTCTAAGGAATCACAGAGGGGTCCTGGATGGGACCTGGTCACCAGGAGACTAAGTCATTACAAGAAGATTGAGGTTTTCAGCCCAGCTCCTATTCTCCAGAGAAGGAGAGGGGCTGGAAACGGAGTTAACGATTGATTATGCCTTCGTGGTGAAGCCTCCATAAAACTGCCCAAAGTATGGGGTTCAGAAGCACAGTTGTTAAATAACTTGCCCAATGTCACATAGAATATAAGGACCAGTGAAGACTGACTGTGAATTTCAAACATTCGATTCTAAGGACTTGATTCTTAGCCACTATTGTCTATCATTTCCTCATAGTCTTTCTAGGCAAGAATCTCACTTATGAAGTCTATTAAAAAAAAAAATAACCCAATGTAATAGTCCTCTTTAACTGAAATATTAAAAAATGGCCAGACTTCTTTATTTTAGGTAATGCTATCATATCCAGTGCAGTTAAGACTCCTGTCTCTTATTTTGTAATTTATCCAGTGACTGACTTTCTCATTTAATGCTCTTTCAGTGATGTGTTCTACCTCATGTTAAAGAGATTTTGTTGTATCTGACCTTAAATTGACCTCAGAGAAGTTATTATCAGTACTTCTCTATTTCTTCCAGGCTTTGACTATGTAGGGGGAATTAGAAGTTCTTGCTCGTGCACAACCATTTTAAAAAATGCAACTAAGAGTCTATCTTGTAGCTTGCAAGTGTCCCTCAATTGTAAAATATGCTTCACTGTCCTAGCAAAAGGGGACTCTACCTGCACACTTTCTGATCAGAGCTGCTCCATTTTCCTTGAAAGATATGTAGAAAGTGGGGAAAAGAATGCTAGAAGGGAGGAGTTCCTGTTGTGGTGCAGTGGAAACAAACCCTACTAGGAACCATGAGGTTGCGGGTTCGATCCCTGGCCTTGCTCAGTGGTTAAGGATCCGCCGTTGCCATGAGCTGTGGTGTAGGTCACAGACGCAGCTCAGATCTCATGTTGCTGTGGCTGTGGCTGTGCGTAGGCCAGTAGCTGTAGCTCCAATTGGACCCCTACCCTGGGAATCTCCATATGCCGGGGGTACGGCCCCTAAAAAGCAAAAAAAAAAAAGAATGCTAGAAGGGAAAAAACTCTGCTTTGCCTTCAACGTGGAAGTTTTTAAATCAGGTGGCAAGAACTCCTCTGACCTCGTCTCACTTTAGGTAGGCAGGAATCTGTGGCTGGGGTAAGAAGGAGGGAATGAGGATAATGCGGGAATCATAATAAATGGTTGAAGGTTCCCCTCTTCTGGAAAAGTAAACGGGGATCGCAGAAAAGGAGAAGACCTGAGCTAGGCAGGAGAGTGCCTGATTCTGTGTATGTAGCCTCTATTCTCCCATCTGTATAATATTTATGAAATGTCCCTTTTAAGAAGGCTCTATACATTAGTAATAATTAATGAAGGGTAAAGAAGGCTTTTCAGGGTTCATTTATTATTTTAAGACATTAAAAACATAGAGAAGGCAGCAGGTGAGAGAGACAAAAAGAGAATAACAAATTCTTCTGGCTAAAAGCACACTGCTTGTCCAAATCATGTCTTCTGAGCCCAGAAACTTCTACCTGAGAAACCCCGGACATAGCCTGAGACTCTGCATTCTCATCTGAAATGGAATGACACAATTTCTCCTACAGGATTTTCTCAGACTTGGACTGAAAGCTCTAAGCAGACAGTATTTCCAGACTAAACTGAAAATACTTCAGTCTAAACTGAAATCTCTAAGCAGGTAATATTTCCAACAGTACTTGGTAGAATACAAGCACTCAGGAAATACACACTGGTTAAATGGATGCTTAAAGTTTTCAAGTGAAAATGTAATTGTGCAATAAAGTTGTTTCCTTTCCCTTCCTGGAGTTTTACTGAGCTTGGAAAAAAGTAAGGAATTATTCTTATTTTAAGAAGACCCACTGCTTAAAGTGAACGTGAGAGGTAATGCAACTCAAAAAACCAGGGCAAGTAGGTAGGCTCTGCTCAGAAAGAGGGGGCACCAGTAGCCGGGAGTAGGAGGAAAAATTAAGAGCCTTAAGTAAAGACCAAAGTGTTCAAAATTGCTCAGAGAAAGCCAGATGCCTTTTCCCTAGAGGCCTTTTAAGTCCAGTCAACTAATCTTTTTTTTTTTTTTTAATCTTTTTAGGGCCGCACCCGCGACATATGGAGGTTCCCAGGCTAGGGGTTGAATCAGAGCTGTAGCTACAGGCCTACACCATAGACACAGCAATGTGGGATCCCTAACCCACTGAATAAGGCCAAGGACTGAACCTGCATCCTTACGGATGCTAGTCAGATTCATTTCCACTGAGCCACGACGGGAACTCCCAGGCAACCAATCTTGAAGTGACAGAAAAAAGTCAAATA
Organism: Catagonus wagneri; assembly: GCA_004024745.2. Lineage (NCBI taxonomy): Eukaryota > Metazoa > Chordata > Mammalia > Artiodactyla > Tayassuidae > Catagonus > Catagonus wagneri. The sequence continues at coordinate 7,695,692 of PVHT021183519.1, forward strand.
GCATGTTTGGCTTACATTTCATTGCCAGTAATAGGTAGGGCTGAGGTAGGGTAAAGAGGTGAAGCAGTATACATAGACCAGGTCAAGGAAGTTTATCCCCAGACAGGGAAGCAAAGTTTGAACATTCCAAACCACTCACTGATGAAGTGAGAGGGTTACCTGGAACCACTGAATGAGATTTACAAAGATGTCCAAACTTTTACCTCAATAATGATCTACATTTCTTTTTTATCCAGCTTTAGAGATAGAGGACATGTCTCAGCTCACAGAATTTTAGGCATAATACTGGAAATTGATGTTTGATCAGCATTTTACGCAGTATAATCATATAAACTTGCAGGCCTGCTGTATAATAATCCTTCCCTGTCGTGTGTGGAGCACTTTGGGCCCCTCTGGGTAATAGATGTGATATGAATGGGAAGCATTATTATTATTTATGTTCTATAATTTGTCAACTCTATGTCCTCTGCCACAAAAGACACTTCTTTCAAATGTGCAGTAATACCTCCCAAGTGATGCATTGTCAAAATATTTTTGAAATGAAAAAGCAAAATTAACCACAAACTGCCCCCTTGTCTCCATGAAAATAGCACTGCAACACTACCAGGGAAAAATCAACGTTAAATAATAAGAACTACAACCAAATAAAAATCTAAAAGATGGGAATGAGCTTTGTGTTTAGGAGAAGTATGCTTTGGCAAATCCCAACAATGGTAATTTTGCTTTCCAATTAAAATGTAATAGCGAAAGAACGAATCATCGCCCAGAGTATCTTTAAGAATAGCTCAATGAATTTTGCTTTATTTAAGAAGGAAATTTTTTGGTAGAGTCCTTTCTTGGGTAAAGATTTCAGCAGCAAACTCAAAGAATTTTTTTCCTATTTACCTTATTCAAACCCAGATACCTGCTGATGACTCATAAGTTCATAAAGACCTTTATAGCTGGAAAGTATGTATTTAAAGATATAGTGTATAACACAACACCTGGTGTACTCTAGATTTTTTGTGGGTTTTATTTCTTTGGCAAAGTCAAAGATTTTCTAAGAGCAGCAGGTTTCCTTTTTTAAATTTTTTAAACTTTTATTTTTATTAGAGTACAATTGATTTACAGTGTTGTGTCAATTTCTGCTGCACAGAATAGTGACCCTGTCATAATACACATACATACACATTCTTTTTATCATATTATCTTCCATCATGGTCTATCCAAGAGACCACATGCTATACAGTAGGACTTCATTGCTTATCTATTCTCCCCCCGGCAACCACAAGTCTGTTCTCTATGTGTGTGAGTCTGTTTCTGCTTTGTAGATAGGTTCCTTTTTGCCATATTTTAGATTCCTTTTTAGATCACTGAGTTTCCCTTTTTTTTTTTTTTTTCCATTATACCCAGCTGCACAGCGTGGTGACAGGGTTACACATACATATATGGATTTATCCCAAGTGGTTAGACCACTGAGTTTCTGTTTAGGGACTGGTCACATTAATTCTCAGGAACTCTTTCTAGTATGCTGTTTAATTAGTGTGATGCTGAGATTCTGAAAAGGACACTATTTTAATATAGGAAGATGTCAATTTAAATGTGATAGATGATTGACTATAGTTTAAAACACTTTTCGATTGCAATGTTGATGCTTTCCCTGCAGCAGGAGTGCATCCAAGGCCCCCCTGGGGGCTAAAAAGTGAATGTACTTCTCTACATGTTTTTGAGTCTAAGAGAATCTAGAGCAATAACATAACATTTCCTCGTTAACATACTAGTCACAATATCATTCTCATAAAATGCCTCTGGCATATAAGGCTGGCCTTTTTCCAGATGACCTTTTATGAGGCTGGTTTATTTTTTCTTTGACTTGACATTAATGAGCTTTGTATTCAGGGAAATAAAAGATTTCAATGCCTATCAAATCACAGTTCAGATTACCAAAGCTTTCTTCTCTGCTGCTCAAAGAGCAAGCAGGGATCTCTGGTAAAATGGTGGGAAACTGGAAAATTCAGTGAAAGAGGTAATGAACATAAATGTGAAGGCAGTAATGGACCTGTTCCAACTATGACCTCATGACAAAATGCCATGACTTCAACATTTTATTACTTGCCATGTCTTACTTTTTTGCATTATTGTCATGCCGTTTTTTTTTCCTCTGAGTCTTATATCCCTGGGTGAAAAAGAAGGTAAAGTTATGCGTAAACTTCTTTATAGTTGTAAGGTATCTTATCCTAAAATTCAGAGATTCCTGATTTGACATAAAAATTATGGTTTTATAGATCAAGACTGCTAGTTATTTATAAGCATCCAGGAGGAACAATTTCTTTCTTGAGCAATCTTGGTATATCATTTTCTACCACGTAATATTCTACTGGAGTAGACTGAAGTTGACTGTGTCACCAACATTTACTTTCCTATTTAAGTGGACTAGGCTGAACATGGTAAGTCAATATAAGATGAGGGATGGGCACAGGAAGTACTCTCCCATATTGATGATGGCATCCTGAGTCTCAGTGGGGATGAAGAGAATTTTTTAAAAAAAATCAGGAATAGAATGAGTTGGCAGGACTGAAAATATGAGGAAAATATTACTGGAAAATATTTAATAGGTAGATATAGATAGGGGAATAGGCACAAGGTCAGGCAGCAAGCACACTGAACTTCGTATTTCCTAATCACTCCCTCTTGCTTTGCAACTCCTTCCAAAACATTACCTCACCAGTGCTTTCATCATCCCCAGTGTATAGGGTTCAATTACTCATCCTATCCCTTTGCACAACTGACAGTGTTACCTTCATTTGACCCCAGTTTTCCTTACAGCCATTTCCTCAGTTTAGCACTTCTTATTTTGATTTTCTTATTTTGATCTTAGACTGATCTGATGAACAAGTTTGGGAGCTGTTTGAGGATATGTATATGTCTTTTCTGGGCTTCTCTTGTATCCTCTTTTGAATCATGAGTCTTAAAATATAGGTCTTGAATGATTATAACCAGGTGGTTTCAGAGCATGTGGTAGATAACTGAAGGCCAAATTTATCATTTTCGGCATACCGGTGTATATTTGTTAACTATACACTGCAAAATGGACCCTCCCCATTTCATACTCAAAATTCAAATAGCTGGACAACCAAATTAGTTATAATTTTGATTTATAAACAAAAAGATAAATAATGTTTCATGCATATTTTATAATCAAAGAATGACTATGTATCATTCCTTATAAGAAGCATTTATAAATGTTTGTTTTTTTAAATAGTTTTGTTTACTGTTATATTCATTTAAATTAAACTCTTTTAACACCACACTGCTAAAATGCTTTCTGCAGTTTCATTTTTTTAATCCTAAAATTCATAACTGCATAATGAAAGTGTACTTGTGACACATTCCTGATATGACAATGCAAATATTTCCAAACGTAATTACTCATCTGTAAACACTGCATCCACCTGGACAGTTTTTCCCGCAAGTCTTATTCTCAGAGTATGCTTTGCTAGGTTAATACTCTACAGAATTAAATATAATTTATATATGAGCCAGTAATGGAAACCTATATGCAATCATATAATTCACTTGATAATTCCATAAAATTTAAGGCATTCAGAATGCCCTCTTTTACTTCTCAGAGGTAGTTCTAACAGATTTTAACAGATTCAGGATGAGCCAGTTATGGATGGGAGGACGATATTTAATTCCTGCGTTAGCAATCCAAATTAAAAAAAAAAGAAGTTTTCTTTTTCCCCTATTTATATCATATATGTATAAAATATATTTGAATATAAGTATACATATATACACTTAACTACAATAGAAAAGTCATTAATATCCACCGAAAATCCATCCTGCCTGCCTCATTACTTCCTTTTCCCCTTGAATAACCATGCACGACATTTCTCAGGTTTTCCAGAAGAAAACCACGCATTCAACCTGACCTCAAGAAAGCATTTTTCTTATGTGTCTAGTTAGGTCAGCCATTATAAAACATGCTAAATTAAAATTTTCATTTAATCATTAGGTAGGAGATTAAAGTGCAAAGGTGATAACATTGCAAGACTCTTCCTCACCATTAGTTATCTGATGTTGACTAATGACATCTGGTAGCTCCATTATGCTACCAATAAGCATTCTGAGATACATTACCATCTACAAAGGTCTTAAGGTTGCAAAAATAGTGCTAACCTGAGATATCTGTTGAGATTTTAAATTTAAGGACCCAGTTGCACTGGAGTGATCATTCTCTAAGATATGGAGGATATCTGTGAAACTTGACTACATTGTCCATGTAGGATCTGGGCAAACTGGATATAGCTAGTATAGCAGGATGGAAAGGCACTTTGGTTGGAAATATGCATAGACTCAAGTCACAAAATTGAGTGTAAGCAAAAAGAGGCAGTACGCTTGTTAGCAATTTTCTTTAGACAAGGAAAGAATCATTTTTTTGTTTAGTTTTTGCCTTTATATCTCTTATGAAATATATCACATAGTTCCTGAATGCTTCCAGTTCAGAAATATTATAAAAAGTAATTTTTCAGGAAACAACTTATTAGAGACTCAAATGTTAGCCTTTATTTCACTAAAAGAAACAGAATAAAAGGAGCCAAGGATGTTCATTAAAACCAAGAGAATTTTTAGTGCTGCCTTGTTAGACTTTAGAATTCCTAAAATTTGTTAACTAATCAAAACATTTTGAAAGACTTTTTAAAATATACTATGCAGAAATATTTAACATATATTTTGCTAAATCATCTATTAAAGTCTTTCACTTTATTTATCACCCTATATGAAAGATAATTCAGATACCACAGCTACAAAACAAATGTTGGCAGGTAATAAAAAGTGATAAATAACTGTTCTAATTATTCCAATCCTGGGTACTGACTCTTAGAAAATGAAAAAAAATGCTTTTTAATTTAGCAAGCATATCAATTCTTGCAGTTAATGATTTGAAACATAGAATGTTGCTAGATTTTCTAATGGAATTAACTCCCTAACACAATCTTGTCCTCCCAACATAATATAAATAAAAATTATAAATCATTCAGAAAAACAGAGGATTACAGTTAGCACCAATTCAAAGTTCTTGTGAAAAAATATCTAAAGGATGTGTAAAAAATTTCAGAACTGGGATACAAATCTGAAATTTAATAGGATCACTGCCAAACAATTACAGACAAGAGAATAGAATGTATAGTTCCTTTCCCAGAACTTTGGAACATAATCAAGACAGTACAGGATAATTTCAAATTCTTTGTTTCTAAAAACAAGAGATGTGCTTTATTTGGTTGTGACCTACATTTTCATTTTATTATTTTCTGAAATCTATGATGAGTAGTTGCTGAAATGTCAAGGAAGGAAAACATGAGATTTTTATTCAGTGACCTGTAAATTTATTGGTTGTCAGAATCTCTTCTACAGTAGGTAGAAATAAAACTTCTATGGCAACCAAATTCTACCCTTAGCTAATGCTAGGGTTCAGTCTCTATGAATATACCCAGCTCTTGTTGAAATCAAGTAGCACATCATTCTATTGTCTTCCAAGGGACCCTGTGTCCTTCCTCACTGATAGCCAGGGAGGAAACAAGGATACAGAGGATAGTGATTTGTAGAAAGTGCTAGGGCTTGCCTGATATATGTACATATTCATGTCAGTCTCCATAATATACTAGAAGCCATAAGAGCACAAATCACTGCCAAGAGTTTCTCTTGTCCTTTTTGGAAAAGAAGTCACACAACCCTTACCTGGCTAAGTCTGGGTGCTGCTTTCTCTAAATAAGATTTTGATTAAAAATGATTATATCTGCAAGTCTTTTTGCCTTCATCATGTATACTTTTCAGTGCCATTTCAAGACATATGATACAAGTTATAGAGGAATATTGATGAGCTTGGCACTAAATTCGAGTAAAAACGAACCCAAGAACATGAAAAGGGGTTAGTGTCAATTTTTTTCTCTAGAAAAGCATCATATTCTCTCCTGTAAATATGTTCAACCTGGTGACAAATGACAGGTTTGCAATGAAAATCTGAGACTGGTTTTTATTTACTTCTAATAATAGATTAATATACAGGCTTCATGGATGTTTAACCAACATCACATTAAAAAAAAATGAAGACGGCAAAGGCAAAGCTAATGGATTAACCTTTAAAAAAGCAATTCAGTGGGATAATTATTCAAGCACCATTCACTTCAGGGCCAAGCTTGTTTAAATGGATAGTCTCCCTGGGACCTTATTCAAGGAAATTTAAATATTCAAGTTCCGAAATCCTAGTGGGGTGGATGGGATGGACAACTAAACTTCATACCATTTAATGAGTGCCAAGTACAATTTTTAGAAAAGTAAAGTTGTCTTCTCAGACATAATTTTCAACACAACCAACTAATCTATATGTGCCATCTAGAAATATTAAGGACAGATTTAACATATCAGACATTTATGAAGAACACTGCATTGGTTATCTCATCTAACCTTCACACAACTCCAGGTATTAGGTGCTATTGTTTTCATTTTACAGATGAAGCTAGGTCTCTATGTGTATTGCTAGTTCTTGCTAAAATCAAGTAGTAATTCATCACTCTGTTGTCTTTCAAGGGACTGTGTCTCCTCCCTTCTGCACTGATAGGGAAAAAACAAGAATACACTGAGGTTAGTGATTTGTAGTAGGTGCTAAGGCTTGCTTGATATATGTATATATTCATGTCAGAAGGGTTTAAATAATGTACCTTACAGACCACAGCAGATCAGGGAAGAAACTGAGACCATGAATCAAGTATAATCAAGATCTTAGGGCTTGAGTACTTAGCTCTAATACCTATCCACAGAATACACAGGGTTTTGTCTTGTGTGTTTTGCTAAAATATCTTACATCTAGAAGTATCCTAAGCTTACACTAAAAAGAAATAAAATTTCCCTTTAGTCTTATGCCCTACTTTCCCCCAATACATTTCTTAACACCCGATTTTTGCAAGAAAATTACAATACCTATTCTACCCAATAGATAATACCAAGAGTTATCTTTAAAGTGGGGAAGATAAGCCTTCTTATCAATTATAGTGATAGTTAAAGAACTAAACTCTTCTAGTTTCTGCAACTAGAAATGTCACCTTGGTAAATTGTTTAATTCTTTAGGTTATTCAGTTATAAAATGAGGAATTTAGATTAGCTGAAATAGATTCACAGTAGTTTCAAGATCATGTGATAATAACATACATTCAGACCATAAATTGGCAAATATTATACTAGACACTTGAGATTCACCATGGCTGAGGATGGACAGGTCAAGTCTTGAAGAGGTGTATAATTTGGTCAGTTGGCAGTAATGAGTAAAGCAGAAAGTGGAGGGTAAGCAAAATAAATGCTTTTTTTTTTCTAAGATGATCTTACCTACCTATGACAACTAGGATATTCCTTTCAAGTAGGTTTTATAACAGACATGTACAGGTAGTATCTCATCATGGTCTCATAAGGAGATGATTTATGAAGGAGGTGCGGGGAGCAGTGCAAACATGAGTATAGGTATGAGGTTTTAAGATAAAGAGACTGGCTCATGCAGAGACCTGGAAGTAGGGATAGGGAGTCAGAGGAGTTGAAATGAAGGGGAGCTTACACTGAGGTAACTGGGGGAAATTAGATGTTCAGTGTCATATGAAACCAGGCTGCTATAGACAATGGAAGCCATGAGCTTCAGCAAAGTGCCTAAAGATAATGAACTTAGGATGGGGAAAGCAGGGGAGGAGCAGAGTGTGTAAAAATGGCAAAATATGACAATAAGAGGGAGATTTGAAAATGTTGACACGTGTCTATATTTTAAAACATATTTTTCCAAAAATAGTATTAGATTCTTAAGCATTTATAGTAACAGGACTGTTATGTGCAACATCTGTTGTACTTTTTACAATCATCTTACAAACTAGGTTATATTTTTCCCACTTTACAGATGCTTAATCAGATTAAATGGGTTGGTAAAAGTTACCTACCAGACAGTAACTGGATAAGCTAGGGGAGTATATAGGTCTTCTCTGTAGCTAGCACTATGTTAACTCTCAGTTCTAAACTAATTTTGCAAATAAGCAAAGGAGTGACTTTAGCCTTTGTGGCTCAACTTCAGGCTAATCCCAACTGTGAACATTTTATAATGAATACTCAGAAACTGCTGCTGGTATTTTCTCATTGGTTCTGTGGAAGATATAAATTTTTTTGTTTTTAGCATCCAGACTTAAGGCATAGAGACGTGGCATACTGAGTGCATTAAATTCTAGAAAATATATCAGGCAAATAGTGGGAATTACTGACTGCCATTTATTAATGAATTACTTTTGCCTCTTCACCACCCCAAGCCCACTGTCTGCCTAGAAGAATAGAAAAAAAAAAAAAAAACCCACTCAGTTTGAACTTCAGCATCTCTTCAGTTTTTTGGGGCACATGCTATCTGAAACACCAGACTTTTGGTGTTTGAAACAGAGACTTTTTCTTTCATAAGTTTGACCCTGAAATGTCCTCCAGTTTTAATGTCAGGAGGCATTTTAATGCAGTGGTCTGGAGAGCCTAGTTCATCATGAAAATGTGCTCTACTTTTCAACACCAAATAAATCTCTCCTCCCTGCATACTGCTTAAAATGGTCACTTCCTTCCCATGGTTATTTTTATTATTCATGTCATCAGACTCAGCAATGTGAGATCTATTTAGGGGGAACATTTCATCAATTACAAAACATAACATGCTTCTATCTCTCCAAGGGTTTAGTGACACCTTAAATAACTTCTGAACTGTTGGGGGAATTACAAGGAACACACTTCTCTTGAAAACCATTAAAACTGCATACCCAGAATAAAAAATTGAATGGCTGAAGTTTAACAAGGGACACATTTCTTCTCCTTGTAACTAATTCAATGCATTATTCTTTTTACCCCAGGAAGTACATTCTTTCACTTCCTTTTAATATTATGGCCCTGGGAACACATCACCCAAAGGATGGAGCTTGAAAAACAGGACAGCTTGAGAACAACTCACAGAAAGTAGTTTATTTCATGACTTGGACATGCTACTCATTGACCTTAACACTCACACTCACACTCTTGCTTCACTTAAATATATTTTTCATCCAAAGTAACCTTAAATTGTAAATCAGATCGTGGCATTCCTCTATTTACTCTCTACATTGATTCTTCCTTTTCTAAGGAACAAAGTCTGAGTCCCTACTCCCAACCTATTGTCTTTGTGTATTCTAGTCTGTCTCCTAAATAAGGGACATTTCTACCTTAATTTAACACCCTTACTCAAACCTACACTTACCTCTGGGATATATTCCCACCTGCATACCTGTCAGAATCCTCCCCTACATGAAGACCTAGCACCTCCTCTGTTGAGATTTCCCTCATTGCTGCAGGGGTAAATAGCTTCTTCTTTCTATTATGTTGTATTGGTTTTATGTGGGCTGAGACTTTGTTTTCTAGATCTTTGTGTTGAGACCCATAGTGATTCATACATTGTCCTGGGGATAGTTAAGTACTGAGACCACACAGTGGATGCAAAAGTAAGGGGGGCTGTGGAGGGAAAAAAGAAAGCAACAAAGCATATTGGCAAATATACAAGTTCCTTTGCCTTTCTATCTTAAATTTCTCTGACTTCTGTCCTTGATCGCAATCACATAAAATGTTTACCAGTTGTTCAGAGGGAGTGAAAATGTTGCTCTTTAAGATTCTTTCGTAGAGATACTAATGGAGCTTTTACCATTCTATAAATATAGACAATTGTGTGTATATTTCTTCATTAAAGACTGGATATTACCTAGTCTCCCTAGCTACAACAAGGAGACATCCAGCAATTTAAAACAATGGGCCCAGATTCTAAAATAATAAGGTCTTTTTCTATTTCCAAGATTCCAAACATTATCTGATTGTCCTTAACAGCCTTCTAGATAGGCACACATAATCTCATTCCCTTTAGAAAGACAATCAGTAGCATAGCGTGTCCTACTGAATGCTACATAGGTTGTCAGTATAAGAGTTAAAACAAGAGATTCTCACTCTTTTGGACATGTGCCAACCTTGTGAATAGGCAAACACACAGAGCACCACCTGGGCCTGATCACCTGCACACAGTCAAGGCCATGGCAGTGCTAGCAGGTAGTGAGCATACAACACATAAGACACCAAAAAAAAGGATTGGATGTTAGGCCACTAGGTAATCTCTAGAAGTATCTGACCCTTACTCCTCCTTTCCTCATTCAATAGTCTAAAACAAACAAACAAACAAACAAACAAACAAAAAGGTCTGGGATATCCCAGACACTTCATTGTTACTCTTCCGACAATGCTTATTTCATTGGAAGTCTTCAACTGTGATTAGTTGAACAATGAATCTACAACCCTTATAAACAAGGTAGTGTGCTGAGTTCATATGTAATCAAGACACAGAACTTATGATCACAGATTTTGCAATGTCATTAGTAAAGGTAGTTCCTATGGAGTGAATTGTGTTCCCTGCAAATTCAATGTTGAAGCCGTGATACTGTAATATAATAAGAAATATATTTAGTGTTTCTTTATGGCTCCTCACCAGAGCTCCTAAAACCTCTGTAATTTCCTAAGTGATAAAGATGATAGGGGAATCTTTTGTTCTAATCTTTGGTCTTTGACCATGTTTCCTGATACAGAATTCCTAAATCTCTAAGAATTCCCTAAGTGATAGCCTTGTGTTTGTTTTGCACTAATAAAGCAGTTTTTGATGGGATCCTAGAGAACTTCTGGATGGGGCCTGGTCACCAGAAAGACCATGATTAAAAGTCTGGAATGTTCAGTCCCATCCCCATCCCCTATTTTTTGGCTAAGGGAGAACTGGAGATTGAATTAATAACCAATCATACCTATATAATAAAACTGCCATAAAAAATCCCTGAACTACGGGGTTTGGAGAGCTTCTGGGTTGGTGGATATATCCATGTGCATGGAGAGTAGTGTACCCTAACTCCACAGGGATGGAGATCCTTGTGATTCTTCTGGACCTCACCCTCTTCATCTGTCTATTCACTGGTATCCTTTATCTTTTCCTTTATTACATAATAAACTGATAAATGTTAAGTGTTTCCATGAGTTCTATGAGCCATTTTAGAAAATTAATGAATCCAAGAAGGGGGTTGTGGGAACCCCGATTTATAGTTGATGCTCAGAAGTACAGGTGACAGTCTTGTGATTAATGTCTGAAGTAGGAGTAGTCTTGTGATTAATGTCTGAAGTAGGAATAGTCTCGTGGGACTGAGTCCTTAATTTGGGGGATCTGACCCTAAATCTAGATAGATAATGTCAGAACTGAACTGAATTATAAGACACTTAGGTGGTGCTGGGGAATTGTTCAGTGTGCAGAAAAAAATCCACACATTCGGTGGCCACAAATCTTGGGAGTACAGTGGTAAGTAGAAGAAGAAAACAGAGTTTTTCCTTTTAAAGTCCTAACCCCTAACATGATTGTATTTCCAGATAGGGTCTTCAGGGAGGTAACTAAGGTCAAATGTGGTCATTACAGTGGGGCCCTAATGCAACAGGATTAGCAAAATTATAACAAGAGAAGGATGAAGAGATCTCTCTTTCTTGCCACACATACACACCAAGGAAAGATGTTATGAAAAGATGGCTGCCTACAAGTCAAGCAAAGAGGCATCAGAATGAAACCTATCTTATAGTACCTTGATCTTGGACTTCTCAGACTCCAGAACTATGAGAAATAAACTCCTACTGTTTAAGCCACCCAGTCTATGGTGTTTACAAAAGCCTGAGCTGACTAATAAGATAGTAACAGAACACACTGGGTTCTGCATTTAGTTTGTAGAGATTCAAATAGAGGAACTACTACTCATTAGCCATGTGACTTGGGGGCATTTCTTGGTCTTACCTTTAGTAAGTCAAAGGGTCTTCTTCTGAATGGAGCTTATAGAAATATCTCCTTCAAAATTTTATCATGGGGTTTAAATGAGAAAATGAATAGAAAGTTCTTGTCACCATGCCATATATGCTCCAAAGACACACATGCAACCTGGCATTTAAAAAGTCTGAGTAACTGTCAAGGAAGTAGGAAAGACAAAAAAGGCTGTAGCAGTTTGGAGCAGATAGAAGGTCCCTTTGCTTGGAAGAGTTAAAAAAGTATGAACAAGGAACCCTTAACAATTCCCTCAGCTTGACTAGATTTAGACAGGTTTCTTTGTGACTATAGGCCCCAATTTCCCTTTTCTTAGAGTGTTTACTTTAGAAAAACATAATTACAAATTCTTTCTCTGTCTCTTTTTAAATGTATATAAAATCTGCTTAAAAGCCTCTGCCAGTTTTATGACCCAGGGGATGTCTTTTCAAGGACCTGGAAATCATCCCTTTAAAAGGTAATTATCAAGAAGGTTAGCATCCCTACCTCCCAGTATCTGTGGGAGGATAGGAGCCTATCTTAGGTGACTATTCTCTTCCAAGTTGTAAAATTCTCTTCTGTCATGAAAAACCAGAAAGTTTACTTTCATTTTGAGTCAGGCCAAAGAGCAAACACAGGTAACCTATGATCCTCCACCTCAGCACTTAAAAACTCACCAGCTCTTTAATCCTGTGAGGCTGAATTCACTCTCTCTAGCATATTGCAGTAGTCATGAATGAAGTCTTCTCATGCCTGGTTGTTAAACTTTGATACATTATTTTACTTTGATGGGAAACATTCACAGAAAACATAAAAACTGAGGTATGTTTTAAAGTGTACCTTAGATGTTGGTTTGGCAGTATATGTAGCTTGGAATAAAAAGTTGCATGTATTTTATTACTTAGTAACTAGTGATGGCATGGTCTCAATGCTTTACTAAGGATTATCACTGAGAATTTTCATCAACTATTTCAATAGTTATTTAGAGAACACCTACCAAGTATCTTTTGAGACTTTAAATCTCAGAACCCTACACTAACATTAGAAACTCTACGGCACTGAAATCTTGTATATGTTTCTAAGAAATTAATCACACAGTTAATTCTTTGCACATGAGGGGTGAGGAGGACAAGAAAGGCATTCCTGGCTCATAATTTTAAAACACTACCTACAGTGAGATTGTTTTCTAAGAACTCTTTAGGATATAGCATATAGACTAATGTGTAAAGCGTATCTTTTCTATTAATGAATGTAAAGTTACATAAATCTAATACCCAAATGACTTCTAGGGAGGTATTAATACTCATCTGTATGACTAATGTGGAAAGTTTCATTAATCCATGCAATAAAATCAACATGCTTAGACGGAATCTTTTGCTCAAACTCAGGTTATGTTATTACACTATTAATCTTGATGTACTTTTAAAGAATTTAACTTATTTTTAATCAAGCACAATGAGTTACAAATGGAATCCAAAGGAATAAACCAAATGACTATTTTTCTAAATTACTCAGATTATTCTACTAGCAGAATATTTTTCTTTCTTTTGCTTACCCATATCCCTCTTTATTATAATTCAGAATTTTTCAGTATAAATTCATAAAATTCAATTTCCTTAGCCAGATTTTGAGGGGTTTTATTTTTTTATAAAGTACAGTCACTTAAGCACTCAGAAAATACAGAATTTAGAAATTATTAACTCAGTGAGGATGGAGAAAGTGAACAAATATCCTTTCCCAATTCTTCTCTTGTCAGAGGCTAATCGCTTGGTCGTCCATATACCAAATTGTGTACTGAGAAAATATCAATGCTCAAGGAAATGCAATGCAATTTGTCTCATCCAAATGCATCATATAAAATGACCAAGTACTGTTAAGTGCTAAAAATGTGTCTCAAAAGACTCTCCATGTCTGCATCATTTTGGGGTTGTTAGGAAGGTCAAGCCTTTTAGTGAGAAGTATTGAAAGATAAATCTAGTTCCTAGCTCTTAATTCGCCACTTACAGAAGAGGCATTTTTTATTACAGAACATATCTCCTGGTCTTGCTAGTTCCTAATGAATGTCTCTGGCATTCCTTGGCAATGTACAAATTCTAATATAATTAAAGACACAATTGCCCCTACCCAATGCTAAAAAGAAAGAATACATCATCCACTGTAACATATGAAATATGTTAAAAAGAATTCAATATGGGACTTAAAAAGAGACAATATCTACCATTCAAATTGAAAATTCATTTTTGAGGATAATAAAAACGACAAATACATTATTTCATTGTGACTAACCAGCCATTATTGTCAGGAAAAGTATGATTTCTATTTATGCTGAAACTCTGATGATATATGCCAGAGAGAAAAAAGCACCTTGTCCATTCCCTACATATATTAGAACAATTAAGATTTTCTTTGGCTCTCATGGTAGGTGGGAAATTTGGCCTGAAACTTCATTGTGATACTACTGGAATTAGGGGGCAGTGCTTTGGATTGACTTCAGATAAGACCAGTTTGGATATTGTGGGGATAATGGGATACCATCAACATTCAAAGTAGAGAAATAGTATGACAGTGAGAGGAAAGGAAAGGAAATTCAATTTTAGAGAATTTTACAAAGTAAATATGGTTAGGTCATTGAATTTGAATTTATGGATTCTAGTAATGTACACTAAACTTCCAATTGGAGAACTCAAGTGTATTTCAAAATCAGAGTATACTCTGGTCTGAATTGTGTCCACTCAAAATTCATATGTTAAAACCCTAATACCCAATGTGACTGCATTTAGAGACAGAGCCTTTAGAAGGTAAAGTTAAAAGAAGTCATAATGGTGGGACCCTAATCCAAAAGGGCTGGTGGCTTTATAAAAAGGGAAAGAAAAAGAGATCACTTTCTCTCTCCAGGTGCATGCATTTATGAGAGACTATGTGAAGACAGTGAGAAGGTAGCCATCTATAAGCCAGGAAGAAAGCTCTCATCAGAAACCAAATCAGCTGGCACCTTAACTGCGTACTTCCCAACCTTCAGAACTATGAGAAAATAAATGTCTGTTGTCTAAGCCACTCAGTCTGTGCTATTTTGTTATAGCAGCTACAATAAACCAATACAAAGTGGAAATCACATTACAACCATTCTTTGCTGAAATCTTATTACAAACATCTTTACAGAAAAACTGAGTTCTTTCCAATCTGACATATTTTTGCTTTCACATAAAGGCATAGTAGTGCATAAACTTAGCAGATTTAACTTTAAAGTGACTTCAAACTTTTCTAACTGGGTTCTGTGGATCAAAATCAGATCTCTAAAATACTCAAGTCGTACTCAAACTGTGATGTGCACATATTGTTTTCTAGGGAAATAGTTTGTGTTTTTATTGCTCTTAATAAAGGATTGCGAGCCAAAAAATTAATTCAAGGTGGCATGGATATTGTGTAGAGCTACCTGGGAGGTTCTATGAAGTCATGGTCAAGGCATTCACAACTGGAAATGAATGACTGTGGTAATATCATCTAATATTGGGAGTTTTAAATGAGTATTTGATGGTAACTAAGTCTGCCAAAGACAGCCTTTCACATGTTTTATTTTATTTTATTTTACTTTATTTTATTGGAGTATGGTTTACTTACAATGTTGTATTAGTTTCAGATGTACAGGAAAGTGATTCAGTCATATATATGAACACATCCATTCTTTTTTCCTACATAGGTTATTACAAACTATTGAGCAGATTTTCCTGTGCTATACAGTAGGTTCTTGTTAATCACTTATTTTATATAGTAGTGTGTATATGTTACTCCCACCATCCCAATTCTTCTCCCTCCTCAATGGTTTCACTTATGATAACCATAAGATTGTTTTGAAATGTGTTCATTTGTTTGTTTTTTATTTTATTATTTATTTTTGTGGCTCCACCCACAGCATGTAGAAGGTATTGTGCCAGAGGTAGAATCTGAACCACAGCTGAGACAGTGCTGGATCATTTAATCCACTGAACCAGGCCAGGGATTGAATCGCACCTCTGCAGCAACTGTCACTCTAGTCAGATTCTTAATCTACTGGGTCACAGCAGGAACTCCAATTTTTGTTTTTTAAATAAGTTATTTTGTGTAATTTTTATTAGATTACACATATAAGTGATATCATACGATATTTGCCTTTTTCTGTCTAACTTGACTCAGTATGATAAGCTCTAGGTCCATCCATGTTGATGCAAATGGCATTATTTGATTTTTTATGGCTAAATTATATTCCATTGCATATATTCATGTGGTTATCTCTTATAAATAGTTTCCTTTCCTAGTATTCTTTCCTATAGCATTTACCATTATCTAATAGATGATTTAATTTCCTTATGTATTTGCTCATATTTTTCTCCACTCACTAAAATTTGAGGATCATGATGGCAGAGGTTATAATCCACTACTGAACAGAGCCTTTCCTATACTAGATGTTCCATACATTTATTTAGTAAATTATTGAAATAATGCTAATGTTTGCATGTGGTTATTTGTATTGCTCATACCACTGTAGAACTATGTCAATTATTTCTATCATATTCCCTTTTCTTTCTAAAAATGTGTTTGATTTACCTGAATACTACTATTCTAAAGTCCACTTGGATTATTTATTTATTTATTTATTTATTTATTTATTTTTGCTTTTAAGGGCCACACCTGCAGCATATGGAGGTACCCAGGCTTGGGGAATTGAATCTGTAGCCGGTGGCCCATGCCACACCCATAGCAATGCTGGATCCGAGTCCTGTCTGCATCCTACACCAAAGCTCACGGCAACTCCAGATTCTTCACCCACTGAGCAATGCCATGGATTGAACCCACAACCTAATGGTTACTAGTTGGATTCATTTCCACTGTGCCACCATGACAACTCTACTTGGATAATTTATATATGGTGTGACAAAAGAAGAGATTTTAGCAGAGGAAATTGGCCTGCATTAAAATAATTCAAATCTTCAATTTATTATTTTAAGTTGAGTATAAAATCTTGGTTCTATTTGCTTTAAAGAGTTGAAGTTATATGCCTTTCTTACATTTCATTCTCCCATTTCATCACATAACAATGAGGGGATGTGATGCCAAATAACATTTTATTGACTGCACATCTCAGGAAGACATCAAAGCCAATGTAACTTGGTTACCTGCAGTAAGAGAGGCTATACATGGGGAAATTAAATCAAAAGTTTGCATAATTTCCAAAATAATTTTTAGCTTTGTGAGATTTTTTCCCTGGTATCTACATTTGAGAGTATCAATGTCTCTACTCTTCTAAGAGTTCATACCACTTGAATCAAGATATTATCATGTTTTTTTAAGTGCATTAGGTAGCTTACAAACAACAGATATTTATTCCTTAGAGTTCTGGAGGCTAGAAGTCTGAGATCAGAGTGCCAACATGGTTTAGTTCTTATGAGGACCTGGTTCTGCATTTCACACTACTGACTTCATAGCAACCTCATGTAGAAGAGAGCAAAGAGAGGAAACAAACTCTCTCTTATAAGGACACTAATCTCATTCACTAAGCTCCAACCTCACGACCTCATCTAATCCTATTATCACCCAAAGGCCTCACCTCATATGGCCATTGCTCTGGGGTTAGGGTTTCAACCTATGAATTTTGGGGGAACTTAAACATCCGGTCCATAATTTACATTGTCTAATTCCAACTACCTGAATTTTCCATTCCACATGAATTAGAGTTTCACTCTCTCTACCCATTTACCAGAAAGGGAATTCTCTTTTCTGTTTCTTAAAGTGCTTTTAGATTGAGAAATAAAACATATTATTAATTTCTGCCAGGTGTTTAATTAAGCAGGTTTTATAAAAATGTCATGGTGAATTAAAAGCAAAATTATGAAGATAAATTGTAATTCAGATAATAGTCTCATCCTCAGCAGGGAACAACAATGACCTTGCTTTAAGATTTAACATTTTTTAGCCTAATAGTTTGAATGAAAACTTAGTAAAAAAGAAAAATTACAACCACAAAGCAGATACTTAGAGAAAAATAATGTAATATATAAAATTGAGGAAAATGTGGAGGTATGTGGGTTTCCATGTAAAAGAGACCAAAACAGTTACAATGGCAAGCTTATTTAATCAAGGACATGAAAAGTATATCTCCAACTTTATATTTATACCTATATCTATATATAGACCCCGTAACTCAAAATAGGTTCATGTCTGTTGTACTAGAGTGATGATATTTCAATAGGCAGCTGTCTTCAGAAGAGACTGGGTAGAACTGAAATAGCCAGTATTAGAATTGTTAACTCAAATGTTTCAGATTTTGACAAATATATGTACACACATTGTTCTTCATTTGACTTTTAGTCATTAAAAAAGGTATGGGACAAGAGGATTTTATCATGTGGTGGGCTGGAGCATAAATATTAAAACAGGTCACAATCCTTAAGTTGTGGTCAATTACAAACATGGCCACAATTCTTATACCATTCCTCTCCCTAAATCTGGGCTGACCTTGTGACTTGCTTTATCAATGCAATAGAAGCAATATTACACAAGTTCTGAGCCTGGGCTCAAGAGGTTTTGCACAATTCCACTATCTCTCATGGAATTCTGTGCTGTAGTTGGCCTTCTGGAGCATATGACAAGTGTGGAGCATAGGTAAACTGTCCCAATAGAGCCATCCTAGATCAACCAGTCCCTGGCCAACCCAGCAGCTGATCATCAACATATGAACTAGGCCAGCTGGAATCAGCCAAACCTGCTGAGGTTAGAAAAACCACCCAGCTGAACTTAGTCTAAACTGCAGAATCACAGAATCATGGGCTAAGTAAAGGTTTGCTGTCTTTAGTGACTAAGTTTTCGGGCAGTTTGCAACACCACAAAGACTAATTCATACACAAAGAAAGGAGGGAACTTTAAAAAAGGGATAGAGCAAAATTTATTTTAATCCAGCTTAGTTAAATAAATATGATATTTTTCTTTAAGTAGGGAGGAACAGTTAACACTGAATTGATTTTTAAAAAATAGGTAATGATAACTACATCAGGCTATTAAATGTCATATATGGTTAAGCTGGAATGTAAAATGTTTTTTCCTTCGCTTTTTATTTGTGTTAGCATGCAATAATTTTGCTCTACTTAACATCATAACTGGCAAATGATTTTTGAAGTCACACTAAAGAAAATCCTGAAATGTAGGAATAACAAAATCCTCCTCTCCTTCCAACTCTAATATCTCTTTAATATTTCTGTTCCTTACTCTCTGGAACAAAATGATATTGGATACCAAGAGAAAACTATACCTGGGTTTTCATTTTGGCTTTTCTTTGTTGATGAATAGTGTCTTATGAAGTCAGAAATATAAGACACTTTCTTTCTAAGATTTCATTAAAGATAAGATATTAGAGAGAATGAAGGTTATTTTGCCGGCTTACCACATAATCTACATCCAATCATCAAAAATGAATGACAATAAAATAATGCAAAGGAACTCAAGCCTTATCAACCACAGAGTCACTTAGAATTTTTGAGATTGCTCTTTGAGTATAAATGATTATTGCTAAACTTTGTCAAACTAGGAAGATTAAAAGACTCTTTGGAGTTGTATAAATGTAATAGCATAAATACCCAACCAAGTAGAAACTGCTTTAGAAGGTTAAGCTAGGCGGGAGGAAGGGTAGAAAACTCAGAATTCAGAAGTGATAGGAATGCTATGTTGTTTTCTTCATATTTCAGGATCTGTTAAAATTTGAAAACTCAATTAATCGTGGGTATAGAGAAGATATCTGTGTTTTGAATGTGAAAAGAAGTTACTTGAAAAACAAAGGGCACCCTTTTCTACATGGTGAGTAGTAGCAAAATACTTAATTTCCCCAGTCATACTAGCAATATTGGGGACAATTTGGACCAGAATACTGAAGATTTTGTGTCTCTCCCTTCTGAGGCTCCACTAAAATAAAATCTAGAAGAACTAAAGCGATCTGTAAAATTCTCTCAGCAAAGAGAAAAAGTATGCAGTCAGCAAAATAAAGAGATTTGCAAACACCTGCACTAGTGGAAGACCAGAAGTGGATGAAAAAGAGCTAATGGGTGAGGTAAGGAGAAAAAGGCACAACTTGGAGTCCTATGCAGAGAGATACAGGGAACAAAGGGCCAGTGGCAATCAATCTGGAAAAGATCTGGAAGGATATTAGCAGAAAATATACATAAAAGTTAATCAGTTGGCGTCCTCCTGCTCTTTATCATTATGAGAGGCTCTAAGATGGTCACCAGAGATCCTTAGCTCCTGGCATACATGTTCTTGTGTAATTTCCTTTCCTTGCACATGGACAGGCTAGACTAATAGTGGCCATGATGGAATGTCACTCTAAGATTAGGTTACCAAAGGTCTATGGCTCCTGTGCTGAATAAACCCCACCCTCCCAACTTCTACCGCCTCCCCAGCCTTTCCTCTCTAAGATCATCTGCCCTGGGAGAAATGAGCTGCCAGCATTCATGGAGCAGCCTGGTGCCCACATGTGAGAGAACAAGGCCTGCCAACAGCCATGTATGTTAACCGGGCAATTCCTACCCTTCAGTCAAACCTTCTAATGAGACTGCAGGCTTGCTCAATAGTCTGGACTCTAGCAATATTGCTTCACAAGAGACCTTGAGCCAAAGCCACCTAGTTAAGCTTCACGCAGATTCACCCAACTAACTCATAAACCCTGTGAGAGAACACATGCTTGTTAACTTTTGGGATAACTAGTTACACAGGAATGGATGATTTATTTAACCACCTAAAATATAAAACAGGGTAGCTTTTTTAACCTCAGAGCAAAAACAAACAAATGAAACTCCAGACAGGTCTCTTAAAGCCATGAAATTGTTCAAGGAAAGGTAAGGCTCTACTACGAATGCTCTCTTCATTCAGGCATTAGGATGTCTGCTCTATGTCTGTCATTTCCAGAGAAAAATCTATCACTCTATCTACTCTGACCACTCCCAACCTGAATAGGGTCTCCTGTCACACTCGAGAATAAGCATTACACACTGGTGCTCAAGAACACAGAATAAGCACATGGGATATCTCTGGGGGGGAAAAGAAAGATTTGATAGAATTGAAAGAGGAATTTGGAATTTCAAGTGATGATACAATAAAGGCAAAGGAAGCAATGTTAGGATAAAAGATGTTGAGGAACTATTGGAAAAATTATAAAAGGCAAGTATAATCCAAAGATGAAGCAAAAGAGAATGCCCTGATTGCAAGCAATTGATAGGATGGAAGGGAATCCATTTGACCTTGATCCCGAGAAAATTTTCCTTTGAGCAGTCCAAGTCATATGATACTGGACCCATAAGAAAATGAATGTAATCTTAACACATAACCGAAACTGGCATTGGATAATACCATTGGATAATAGTAATCTCAGTGCACTTTATTGCTTTTCCACTTTATACTCCTCATAGATAAAACATGGTAGATGTGACTGTGGTTACCAAACAGTATGTTAAAGCTAAGATCTCTGGAAGAATGATGAGATGGTGAGATCTAGGGAAACTAGAGGAACAGGTAAGTGTACAATATCTTCATCCTAGTAATGTGGGTACTCAAGGATATTGTAAATTAATGGAATAACAAATTTAAAGATATAAATATACAATTTAAAGTTACAAAAATAAATAATATATAAACAAAATTCAGAGGTGGAGAAAAGGGAAGTGAAGGGATTAAGGTCAGGAATTACTCAGTTTTCACTGTGGAGACTGCATAAATATTACATAAAAACAATACATAAATGGAAGTGTAAGCATATTATTTAGAGATCTGGAACTGACCACCAAAAGAATTATGAAAAGATAACATATCTGGGAAATGAGACCAGGGGTAGAGAGGGGTTAGATGAGTGACTGCTGCTCTTTATAAATATGATTTACTTTCATGTGCATGTATTATCTTAACAGAAATAATTTAACAGTTATTCCCATGTGTTTTGCAAACATACAACAAAGCATAAAAGTTAATTTTGTCAGCATCCTGCTATAAGCCTCAAAACTAGTGTAAAAGAGCAGGTTATAATTAATGTTATTACTTGGCAATTTGAGGTACCGCCCATTTAAATATACTGTATTTTCAAATAACCCACATGGCAAAAATAAATTCCTTTGACATTTCCTAGGCTTTGTCTAGATTTGTCTGTCTTCAGGAATTCACACCACTTCCCAAACTTATTTAAGTCTTTGTGTCCAATTAGTGTTATGCCAGCATGTCCTTCTAATCTCTTCTAATTTTCTAGTTCTTTGTACTCGGTTCTCATTTTAAATTGCCCACGAAAATATCACAGCTTTTACATGCTAAAACTCAGCAATGACTCTCTTTCCAAGACATGATACACTTTCCCCAGTTCTGTTTTCTAGCAATAGTCAACAGTATCAAGCCCATGTCAAGTTTTTCTTGAAGCCTTGTTGAGTGTCTCTGGTACAAAATTGGGTTGTAATGGGTCTCATGGTACTAGGCTTCCTGATTGTTTTTCCATATATTTCCACTTGTTTATTTAACTGGTCAAAATTAGCTAGAGACATTTAAAAAATCAGAAAAACGATTTGAAAATATGAATTCCTGGCTCTTCAAAATCGTCCAATTACTACAAGCAATTTTGAAGGGACAGTTAACAATTTGACTGCAGGAGAGGTCAGCTTCTGGTACAGACAACAGGGGGTGCATTGCTGCAGACAATTTAAAAACAGTAATAAATCTTAGGAAAAGTCAGCCTGCTTTTTAAATTTTACAACGCATCAGCAATTCTAAACTATGCCAGTGATAAGGTATTCCTCTAAAGAACGTATCATCAGCACCGCCCCTGCCCCATCTATGGAAACCAAAGTAACCTCAAAATGATGAGACTCTACTAAACCTCTGAAAAAGCATGTTACACCCACTAATCTGTAACCTGTCAGTCAAAACTATACTGCTTTGTAACCTTGTCCTTTCCACTTTCTGGACAACTACTGGCACTGCCTTGGCGAACTTATGTGAATGTCAGTGATACCAATTTAAATGAGAACTTGCTTCCTATATGTCAAAATTATACCTTTCTCTTAAATGAGAATGCATGTAATGAAAAAACTGACAACAACCTTTGTTTAAAACTCTGTCTTTACTCTGCATATAAAGGAAACTAAGATTTTATTCCCTTTTTACATGTGCCATCTTTATTTTCTGCAAATACTGATCAATTCGGGAAAATTGAACACTAGGCAACACAGTATTTATCTCAGCATTAGGCTACGTACTTCTCGTGTTCATAATTTATTTATGCAAAAACTATCTACTAAGTGTCCACTTTGCACCAAGCACCTTAGGTGTTAAGCCTGCACAGATTAATAGGGCATAAGTTTTGACTCTCAGGTGTATGTCAAAAAGAAAACTACAGTAGGCTCTAATATATAAATAACTATCTACATATTTACTTCTCAGAGCTTCTACTTATCTATTTCTTGAAAGTGCTATAAAAATAAGAAATGTACTCCGCTTAGGGTTGTTCAGGAAAGCTTCAAATGAAATGCAAGGTCTAAAATCATGCCATCCCATTAACATTAGCAAAGCTTTAAAACTTTGCAAACATAGAGTCAATAACTGTAAGATCACAAATATAGTTTCAGGACAGGAAAAAAGAAGGAAACTAGAACACTGCTAGTGGAGGAGTCAACATTGCAAAGACTGAAAATGGGAAGCTGCATTTTGTTTATCGTTACTAGCATACTAATGATACATTTCAGATTAGGTGCTCTACACTTTTTTTTTCCTTTTCTGAATCAAATTACCAAATGTGGAATGCAAAGTCACACTGACGAGTGTATATATGACAATGAGGCAATTAAATTAAACAAAGACAACTTCAGTCACAAATGTAATTACACCTCCATCTAAAACTACAATATAAATTCTTACTTTGGACAGTGGAAAGCCATCAGTTCATAAGAGAATAAGTGGGTCATCTGGCTGCTCTGTGATGTCTTATTTTCCATCCTGTTGCTATGAGTTGCCATATTGACTCTGTCTAGGATTATTAGTAAATGCCCAGTGACTGCTGGGCATGAAAAAGTGAGATATAGGCAATTTACCACAAATTGTTAAAGAATCTTGGCAAATCCTTTCCACTTCTGAAATATGGGCATTAAAACCAGAGAACCTTCCTTCAGTGGAATGTGAATTTTCTTTTGAAAGAAATTGATAATCCCTTTGTACCCATGGACACAAGTACTTTATAATCTAGCTGTACACACAGTCTTCTGATACATATTTGGGGATAGTTACTTGAGAGGTAAGCTAGGAGGTGTAGAAAATATAAAAATAAATTTCCCTCCGGTGTTTCAGGGCCAAAGCTCTTCCTGCAGAATTTTTAATGCTGGCTTACATTTAGTGAAGATCCCGTAATAGCCAGCTTAACAGGGTACGGTAGATAAAGACTCCTTATGCGAGTAACCAGCCAGGATTTCAGGGAACTATAGTTGAATATATTTTTTACCTAGTCTGCGGATAGTGTTGATCAAATTCAGGCCCATTTCTCTTGAGCTTTGAGTCATCATTTTGAAACTGTACTGCCAAGAATAGGGTCTTGCATTTGGAAGGAAGAAAGGAAAAAAGGAGCAAACAGAAGAAAGAAGAGTGGTGGCAGGGAGTTCCTAACGTAGCGCAGTGGAAATGAAACTGACTAGGAACCATGAGGTTGTGGGTTCGATACCTGGCCTGACTCAGTAGATTAAGAATCTGGCGTTGCCTTGAGCTGTGGGGTAGGTCTCAAAAGTGGCTAGGACCTGGCATTGCTCTAGCTGTGGCAGAGGCCGTCAGTAGCCCCGATTGGACCTCTAGACTGGGAACTCCATATGCCACAGGTGAGGCCCTAAAAAGCAAAAAAAAAAAAAAAAAGAAGAAAAGAAAAGAAAAAAGAGTGGTGGCTGAATGGGTACAAGGATGGTAAGGAAGGAAAACTGACCACTTTTCTGTACCAGATGCTACACTAAGGTGTTGCTTATATAAATTTAGCTGATACAAAGAATTTGTCATCCTGATAAAGATTATTTTAAAGTCCTCATCATTACTGACTTGTATTTTACTCTATACACTAGTCCAACATTGAGTTCATACATGTAACAGTTGCCAGGCTTTCTCAATTGCATAGTATTTATTCCATGCAAAGATATTCACCTTCCCCAGAGGAAGACAAAAGGGGCCAGTGCCCATCCCCTACCCTATCAAACCTACAGATTGGAAGATAACATTTATTTTAGAAGAAGCTTCCCACAGAACGTGTGTAATTCCAGACACAGGGTAGTGTCTAGCACATTGTCAACACCCAGGACATGTGAAATAATAAAAGTGTGTTGCTTCAAAATGCTTGTTATTAAAAAAAAAAAAAAAGGACCAAAATGTCTTCTGTGCTTTCAATTTGTTGCAGTTTCATTTGTGTCAGTGATGCTGTTAATAATAGACTATTCATCTGTGATATGCAAAGCTCTGCTATTGTTGATTTAGGGCACTTTATAGTATATGTATGGATTCACTAACAATCTATACATGTGAGGAATGGTTGGGGTTCTTGTTATAAAACGCTGTACCTCTAAGAACCTCACTCTCATCCTCAAGCATATAGTACCGTGTGTTTTACATGTTAGTACACAAAAGATATTTGCTAATTCATAATTTAAACTAGAAGTATTGCAGATTTACAGGCAATATATATCATGGTTGACAATAAATAAATAATTTAATAAAGCAAAATATACTATATTCTGTATTAATTATCATTTACTACAACTAACTGGAAAAACTATTAATAAACAACTGGTGTTATCTATCTGCTTGGGATCTTCTACAAAAAGAACAGTAATGATTAGAAGACAGTGGGAGCTATTTGGTAAGTACTGTAAGAAGGCAGATGAATTAGCTAAATCTCCTCTTCAGATTCCAGACTAATGATGTCAATATATTTTTCTAGCTGGGGAATTTTTCAGTGATGCCAACTGATAAGCAATCTAATATAGACATAAGCAATCTAATATAGGCATAAATATTTAAGAAATTATCCACTACCCAAGGCAATCTATAGTTACAATGTAATCCCTATCAAATTACCAATGGCATTTTTCACAGAACTAGAACAAATAACTTTAAAATTTGTATGGAGGGAGTTCCCGTCATGGCTCAGCAGCAATGAATCCCACTAGGAACCATGAGGTTGCGGGTTTGATCCCTTGCCTCACTCACTGCGTTGCCCTGAGCTGTGGTGTAGGTTGCAGATCTGGCTCGGATCCTGCATTGCTGTGGCTGTGGTGTTGGCCGGCAGCTACAGCTCGATTAGACCCCTAGCCTGGGAACACCCACATACCGTGGGTACGGCCCTAAAATGACAAAAGACAAAAAAAAAATTGTATGGAGACACAAAAGACCCTGAGTAGCCAAAATAATCTTGAGAAAGAAGAAAGAACAGAGCTGGAGGAATCATGAGGAATCAGGACCCCTGACTTCAGACTACAGTACAAAGCTAGAGTAATCAAAAGAGTAAGACC
The DNA here is from genome assembly GCA_004024745.2 of Catagonus wagneri. Taxonomy (NCBI): domain Eukaryota; kingdom Metazoa; phylum Chordata; class Mammalia; order Artiodactyla; family Tayassuidae; genus Catagonus; species Catagonus wagneri. The sequence goes on from PVHT021183519.1 coordinate 7,722,086, forward strand.
CTGGCACAAACACACACACATAGATCAATGGAACAGGATAGAAAGCTCAGATATAAACCCATATGCTTATGTTCAGTTAATATATGACAAAGGATGCAAAAATATTCAATGGAGAAAAGACAGAATCTTGTATAAGTGGTACTGGGAAAACTGGACAGATACATTTAAAAGAATAAAATTCGAACACTTTCTAATACCATACACAAAAATAATCTCAAAATGGATTAAAGATCCAAATGTAAAACTAGATACCATACAACTCCTAGAAGATAACACAGGCAGAACACTTTCTGACATATACTGAAGCAATATTATTTTTGGATTCATTTCCTAAATGGAAATAAAAGTAAAATTTTAAAAATGGGACCTGATAAATTTAAAAGCTTTTGCACAGCAAAGGAAACTATAAACAAAATAAAAAGGCAATCTACAGAATGGGAGAAAATATTTGCAAATGATGTGACTGACAAAGGATTAATTTCCAGATATACAAATAGCTCATAAGCTCAAAATAAAAAATAAAAAAATAAATGGAGAGAAGATCTAAATAGACATTTCACCAAAGAAGACACAGATGGCCAACAGGCACATGAAAAGATATTCAACATTGGTAATTACTAGAGAAATGCAAATTAAAACTATAATGAGGTATGACCGCACATCAGTCAGAATGGTCTTCATCAAATGTCTAGAAACAATAAACCCTGAAAAAGCTGTAGAGAAAAGTGAACTGCCCTACATTGTTGGTGGTGTCAGATACACATATATATATATGTACACATATATATATATGTACACCTCAAAATACCACATTAATAAATTATTGTGGCAATAAATAATAATAAAATTATCATAGAGATTAAATTTAATCTTGATAATAGTTTATTGAACAAAACTTACTGTTTTACATATTTAATGAAAGAAAAAAGCACTGCTAACACACATGTATACACACAATCATACATACGCAATTATCTTTTTTTCGGATGGTTTGTCCCCCTCCAGTAAAATAACTATTATACATAAAAGAGGAATAAGTCAACAGGTGTAATACAAACATATCTATGTATTTGAAAACCAGTATATTATGGTACAAATAATTCATACTACTGATCAAAACAAAGACAAGAAAAAAAGGTTTTATTCTTGCTACTTAAACATGAACTAGTTATTTAATAAAAAGATATTCCTTTGTCCTATAACTAAGACTAGAAATATCAGAGAGGGTGCAAACCTCACCAGTACTTTCTGAGAAAACAGTCACTGAAATTACTGCCACATATTAATTAGATCCCAAGTCTTAAGTCATTCTATGTCTCTCAGGCTAATAAAAATAATATCAAAATAAATTATATCAAGAATCATAAACCCGATGAAGTCTAACTCACAGTTGGAAGTACTTGATGTTTTTCATATCCAAATTGAAAAACGAGTATATCATAAGTTTTTAAGCTCCTTAAATCAACACATGTCATCAAGGATAGTTATAAAAATCATATTTGCAATATTCAGTGCCATGTTGTGCATATGCTTCTGAGCATAGCCAAGAAAGAGATAAGGAAATTTCTGGACGGCCCAGTCAAAAGTAATTTGAGATAGTGCTATTGTTGGTGGTGGTGGGAGATTGAATAAAGCAGTTCAGGGTATGAGGATCAGTGGCCAGTTCATTATGCAGTATATTTAGTGTTCATGGTCCTTTCCCGCTAAATGCCAGTGACAACTCTCTCCCGAATCATCTCCTGCCCGGTACCCCCCTCCTAAACACGTGTTCTAGGAGAATGGTGCTGCCTCCCTGTGGAAAATGCATTCAACAGAGAATTCAGCTCAGTATAAGCCCCACAATTGAGGCTTTGATTTAGAAATATCAATTCAGAACTATATTTTTCAAGGTCGGAGAAAATACTTTTAAAGGTAAAAAAAGATTGTCTAATTCATACATTGTACCTGAGGAATGCTTTTCAAACATAACTACACGTGCCAAACCTTTTTTTAAAATTTCTTTATATTTTAGGGTGAACCATATGAATTTTGGGAGGGTTAATAATGTCAAATAGCAGCAATTTTATAGCGTTCACACATTGTATTGACTCATTTATTCTCACGATAAGCTTATGAAACTATAATCCCCATTTTATAGATGGGAAACTGAAGTATTTAGGGGCCAACTTGCCTAGGATACATGGCCAGGATGCAGAGAAGTGAGGTTGAGATTTAAGCTGGCATTGCTTCTGGAATCCTTGCCCTTGACCACTGTGCAACACTGCCCCCTAACAGCCTTTGTCAGTGTTGTTTCTTCAGACTGTAGGCTCTCAGAAGGCAGAAGCCAACTGGGAGAGATTGGGAAGTGTATGAAGGAGGGAGACAGGTGAAAAAAGGAAAGGGCTTTGCAAGCAGAGGACTGAGAGGTGTGAAACAGCATGACCTCTAGAGGTGGCTGTTAATAGTTCAATAGGATCAGGGGGAAAGGATGTGGAGAAGAGTGGAGATCAAACTTCTAGTGAGCAGACAGGAGGCCACCTGTGAAGGATGGCCCCTGATGGTCAGCCAAAGAATCTACTCTTTATACTAAATACCTGAATGTATTAAGGCTCATATTTGCATTTTCGAAAGAGCAATTTGACACTTGAGTGGAGATCACATTGAGCTAGTTAAGAGTATGGGAAGGCAGGGAGTGATGAAATTCTGAGCAGAGGCCATATTTAAGGGCAGAGGACCAGATCACCTCAAAGTGCTCTGAAATGGAGCTGGGTGCATAGCCTCGGAGAATTTTTTAGTTTCTTTGCACCTCAATTTTCTCACGTGTAGAATAAGAATAACAACACCAAGTTGTACTTTGAGTCTTCATTTCTTCCTCACACACATGTATACCCTAGAATTTGATTACTCTTCAGACTTAATTAACAAGACAATTATTAGTTAATGTCTTGTGTCCTGAGGACCAGACAGGGCAATGCATGTGGGGTTTATTCCTCCATTCTAGCCTCACACAATTCCATTTATGCATAACCTTTGAACCAGAGTCTATTCCTCCGCAACTGGCCAGGCCTTTGGGGTGAGATGCCACCTCATTTTGACCCTAAATGGTGATGAGGGGGAGCAATGTTGATGAGGATTGGAGTTTGCTTGATCAGGTGCATGAGTTTGACTCCATAGTGATGTATCTGGGACATGGGGAACCCGACTGTTTCTCATCCCAGGACTCCTCTGCCAGCCTATAGGGCTCCCAAGACTAAAGAGATGGGATTTCCTCTGGGAAGAATTGTCTTGGCAGCAGATCCTGGGGCCTGATGCAGCAGTTCTCTGAGTTGTTCCTGACGCTTAGCACAACTGAGCTCATTCTCTCCCTACCCCTTCCTCTGGACCCACACTTACTGCCTCCCCACTGAAGCCACATGACACACCCTATGCACTCCAGTGCCCTGTTTGCCTTCCTGGGAAACTCTACCCTCCCCCTATCTGGATTGGGCACTCTCCCCACCCAAGGGCAGCTCTATTTAGAAAAGAAAAAAAAAAAAGATAAATCTTCATGTCACTTTTTTTCTTTCCCCTGCCTTCTGGTTCCCTAATACAAGGGCTAGTCACCACTGGCACTATCTACCCAGTGTAGTATCATGCTGGGGTTGAGAATATGTCTGAATTTTAATATGTTCTCTTTTTTTTTTTTTTTGGTCTTTTTAGGGCTGCACCCGCAGCATATAGAGATTCCCAGGCTAGGGGTCAAATCCCAACTGTAGTCGCTGGTCTAAGCCACAGCCACAGCAAAGCCAGATCCGAGCTGTATCTGTTACCCACACCACAACTCACAGCAATGTCAGATCCTTAACCCACTGAACGAAGCCAGGGATCGAACCTGTGTCCTCATGGATACTAGTCAAATTCATTTCCACTGAGCCACGACGGGAACTACCTAATATGTTCTTTTATACTTGGTGCCATAACACTAATAATCTTTGCATATCTATTCAAAAAAGATTCCCACCTTAATGCCCTCATCCAACACACAAGCTTCTCCTCTCCTCTCTGATTTTTTCCTATAGCACTTGACATCCCATGAATGCCTTTTTAATGTTTATTACCTATCTTCTCTCACTGAAATGTGAGCTTGGTAGAGAAATGTCTAATTTTATTTAGTGCCGTATTTCTAGTGACTAGAACATTGTATGGTAAACAGTAAATGTTCAGAAATCATGTGTTAAGTGAATAAATTGATGAATGGATGGACATACGAATGAATAGATGAATTAATGGATGGATGGGTAGATGGATGGATATATTTGTCTACAACTTCCCTTGTCCACAGATAACTCAAAACCAAGGTTGCATCTGTCCACCGAGAACACTTTTTCATTCAGTGAAACCTCTAGACCCCAGAGAAAATGGAACCGAACACAATAATTCTTAAACTCTTTAAATTGTATAGAGCCTAGAACTTTTGCTTACCAGCAATGAGGGGGGAAACACCTTTTAAAAAGCAGCACTTAGCTACATTTAAAATTACAATGAATTACACTTTTCTTATGTGGCACCATTAGTTTCAGAAGAATATGCCTTTGTATATATTTTAAAGTCTACACCCAAGTATTGTTCTATTTAAAACACACTAAAATTTGCATTAAAAATGAATATTAATTTAAGTGAATTCAGCAGAACAACTGGCCTAGGGAAAATAAAATTAATTATTCATGTCACCAGTATTTTAACATGCAGAGTGGTTATCAAGAATACACATAATTATAAGTAATGCAATTATTTTTTAGTAATGAAGCTATAGCTAAGGTTAATTAATATTTTTAATAAAAAATAAAATTTTGTTCTTTGAAGTTACAGTATGTATTTTGTTAGTTTTAGATATTTTTCATGGAAATATGTGTGCACACTGCTTACATTTTTCAAACAAACAGTATTAATTTTTCATAAGTATCTCCAAAGTCACCAGGAAGCAACAGCAGTGTCCAACATATTCAAATACTCTTTTCTTGCTTGAACACTAATTGGGATGCTTTTTGGAACATTCCACAGGAAGCAAATGCCATTGGCTTCAGCAAGAAGTGAATATACATGCCCTGACAACCTACAAATATTTCAAAATCCTCAATAGTTCTTTGTTGTGATTAGGTTTGCTAACTCCACTCTGAAAAAAGCATAACTAGAAGTTAAACAGTGAATTGTTCCAGTACCTTTCACTCACATTTACTTATTCTGCTCTACTCTACAATTTAATTTCTTACTAAGAGTTGCAAACTGTGGGGCCTTCAGTCAAAACTCAGAATCTCTCAAATCCTTATTCTCACTCCCTTCTCAAGATTTTTGAAATGAGATGAAAAGGAGATGAAAAAGACTACGGATTCTTAAAACTAGGTAAGGATACCAGATACTGTTTCTGCTCTGAATATAAAGGACAGGTCTTCACGATTTATTATTCTTATGAAGTACGATTTTCTTGCAAAGATAGAGTTTATATATGCAATAAAAATAGGGTGTAATATAATTTATTGACCAAAGTAGGATGCTTTTTAGAGTTGAAAAAGGATACTATTAATAATTACATTGATACACTAAGTGCACAGGAGGACTACACAGGCCAAATGACATGCATGACCATCCTGTGTAAAAGTCAAGGGTGAAAACTATTCTTTATTAAATAAGCGTCAGAAAACCTAATGAAGAGGATCATCGCTAGAGTCAGTGAAATTCTAGAGCTGAGTACAATTCAAGAGATTCCTAGTTAAATACACTTATTTTAGAGAATTAGAAAGGTCAAAGTTCAGTGAGGTTAACCAATCTGTCCAGGTTACACAAAAAAGTAGGTGGATGTGTTGAAACTGGAAACCAGGTCACCTGATTTACTGTGATCTTTCCATTATGCCATGCTTCCACTAAGCAAAAGGCATTACTGTGGATCCATGTTCTCTATGGTATGTATATAACTTATAAAATATTCTCTGAAGGGAAGAACCATAAGATCACAACGTGATACAAAGCACAGATCAAAAGAAATGTCACAGCCTTGATCTTTAAAGAAACAATGTCCTTTCTTTAAGAACAGGCAACCAAAAGGAATGAATATTGCCCTTTGCATATTGACTTACTCTACTCATACATGTAAGTTTACATAGACATCAAAAACATGGCCAGATTTTTCAGAAGAGGAGGGAACACTTAGCCGTCAAAAATCCTAATAAGCTCCCAGCAACCAGAATTTACAGTGTCAATTATTTGCAAATATTCACTTTCTGAGATTAGCCCTACAGAAAGCTTCTCTTTTTAAGGATGAGTGGGTCTTAGGGAAACATGTACACACTAAGTATTATAAATAAAACACATTTTTATCAAATTTATATGATGTAATCCACATAAAACTACTATTAATATTGTTATATTCATATTTTAAAAAACTACTTAACCAGAAGGGTTGGTAAATGTGCCCATTATTTCATAATATCAATCATGTCTTTTTTAGTGAACATTGGTGTTAAAAATTGATCATCATTCAGAAAAGCAAAGCTTTTTTTTCTTTTTAAAGCATATTTACTTTTAAATAGGAATATAAGTAGGATCTTCTGGGATGACATTTTGTGAAGACTCTTTTATGTTCTCTGACTCTGTGAAAAACTGAAAAACATTTCTCCCCTACTACTTGCCCTGCAGGATGGCTGAACAAACCTCATCTCATCTATCTGAAATGAATCCAATTTAATTCTGCTTGACCAAAAATCTGTTTCCATAGTTCTAAAACATGCAATCACCCTAAAGTACATTGCCATTGTAGCTTAAGTGGCTCTGTGTTATCGCTGAGGAAAATACACTTTGATTGAGAAAACAGTCCAATATGGCTTTTGAAAAATAAAAAGACCCTTCCTGGTATACAATTTAGTAAGGCAGTTGATAAATGCAGGCATATATGGCCATTACGGACAGGGTTTAAAGAAAGATGCCTCATCCAACCTGCAAAAATAGGTCAAAGGTTACAGTCTTGGAATTAGCACTCCAAATCACTTTCAAATTTAAATTTCCAAGACTGACAATTCTAACAAGCATTTAAATTCTCTGCATATCAGTAATCTCTTTGTAGTTTGGAGGGCAAGTTAAAAATAAGTTGTGAGGTAAAGAAAATTTACAACTACACTTTGTTCTCAAAAATAAATAATTTACTTTCTTCCCTAGAAGTTTTTTCCACCATACATTCATATCTTATTACATATAATCATAAACATATCTGTACAAAAGAGAATTTTAAAAACTTTTAGTTCAATTTTAAAATACTGCTGCTAAACTGAATATTTATAGCAATATTAATCCAAATTATTTAATTGTTATTGTTGGACTACTAAAAATCTAAAGATTAAACTATCTATTTTTTAATGAAATTAGTAATCTTTTATTTAAGTCAATACCTCCTCAAATGAACCAAGTAATCACTAATTGATTAGATCATTTCCTTTCATAAACCACAGCTGTCTTTAAACATGTCATAGCTTATAATAAAAGAGACTGTTTTCATCAGCAATTTAACTGTTTTCCTATGAAATTAGTTAATATTATAAAATGCATAAATTTTAATTTCTTCATTTCTAGGTGTTTAAGTTATAAATGAAACAGCTATTATACACACGCTTTCTTAACATAATTTCTTAATATATAGCAATTACTAATTGATAAAACACAAAAACAAGGCTGATAGTTCTTTCCTTATTGTGTGATATATCTCATTTACGTAAGAACTGAAGCAACTGTAATTTCATTAACGTTGAAACAAAACTACTAAGAAAAATATCCGATTATTTCAAATTCTATTCACGAGAACATTTCCAGTTACAAATATCCTAGAATATCCTCTCATGAATTACTTCACAAAAAGGAAATCGTCTATCATTGCTCTGTGTTTCATTTTCCTGTATCAGATTTGCCTTAGTAATCTCTTATCATTAAATAAACCATAAACCAATAACCACAATAACAAATCATTAGTGAAGTATTAGAAAAGAATATCAAATGGAGCTGTTGGGTGTGCATAAATCTGTCTAAAGTCATGTCTTTATCCAAGAGGCTAAGTGTGAGTATTAGCAATCTTATAAACCCAAACAAGACAGAGAAAAATCAACAAAATGATTATACCCTAGGCATACTTTCTTCCAAAATGCATATTTCACAAGGGCAGGGTTTTTTGTTTGTTATTCCTAATGAATCCCCAGTGCCTGGAACAGTGTATAGCAGTGTGAACAAGAAATCTATACTGAGACAGCTCATTTTACTTAGTGGCCAAATGCAAATTGAAAAAAAAAAAAAAGAGAGGGAAGAAAAAAACAATGGTGCATATAGGTGTATAATATGCAATACTACATTTATGAATTTACAGAATTTACAATTTTTTTGTTACCTCTCTTATTCTAGGACATTTTCTCTTTCTCTGTTCTGTTCCTCCCACTCCTTCTATTCAAAGTAAAAAATCAGAATCTGTTTTCTTCCTTCTCTGGTAAACATATGTTAATTAGTAGATAGTGTACTGATGTGAACAGAATTCATCTTCTTTTACTCTCTTTCTAACTGTGACACTTGATCTGCTTCAAACACTTTAAATAAAAGCAATTTAAAAAAATAGCTGTCATTCTTGCAGCTTTAGAATGTGGTTTTTTGGAATCATACATTTGGAAAAGCTTTATATGCCACCTACTAGAGCCACTCACTAACTATTAAAAACAAAACAAAAGAAAACAATCAATTTGAGGCCAAGAAGAACATACAATTCTGAAAGCATTAATAACAGAATATGTACAAGGGCCATAAATGTCAGCAGAGATCTAATAGCATTTACTAGCATTTTAACAGCATTCTAAAAGCCTTTTATAAAATGTAAGCTCTGAGACAGGTGTTTTTTTTTCCCCTTCTTCTTCATTGATGTAATGCCAGTACCTAAGCCACTGCCTGATAGTAGGCAATCAATAAGTACATCTTGATTGAATAAATACTCTTCCTAGTTGCACAAATGTGATATTTAAAAATTCTATTTTTCAAAAATTTTAGACATAAAATTGAAAAATAAGTTCACTGAAGTGAATTCTGGGTGAGGGTAGATAGCCACATATAAAAACAAGATAGCACTTTTTTTATGGCCATACTCACAGCACATGGAAGTTTCCAGGCCAGGGAATTAATCTGAGCCATACCTGCACAATGTAGGACCCCAGCCCCCACCTTTTTTTTTTTGCTTTTTAGGGCCGTACCCGTGGCACATGGAAGTTCTTAAGCTAGGGGTCAAATCAGAGCTATAGCGCTAGCCTACATCACAGCCACAGAAATGCTGTGTTTGTGACCTATACCACAGCTCATGGTAATGCCGGATCCCTGAGTCAGGCCAGGGATTGAACCCGCGTCCTTATGGATACTAGTCGGATTCATTTCCGCAGCACCACAACAGGAACTCCCTGTCAAATCCTTTTAACATACTGCACTGCTGGGAAAGGGATCGAATCTGTACCTTCACAGTGACCTAAGCTGCTGCAGGCAGATTCCTAACCCGCTGCGCTACAGGGGAACCCCACAAGATAATTTCTAAGAACCATATTTTGAGTTTCTGTCTTCAGAAAAACTAATGGTATGTTTTTCCCATAGTAAGACAGTAAGAGTAGACTTATTCACCATGAAAGCCACATGCCTACCAATTCAAAATTTTCAGACTTCAAAATACAATAGAAGTACTTCAGGCAATTCCTCTTTTCAAGATTTTCAAACTTGCTTTTATTTTTATTTTGACAAAGTGCTGGGTTTGAACAAACAAGGCCTTTCAGATAGGTCATTAATCTACTCGTTCACTCAAAAGTGAAAAATCCCTATAATTAGCAGACAATCCTCTCAGCTTAGGCTGGACCAAGGTTACTGAATCAGGAATATCAGCTAGCCGCACACAAACCAACACAAAACAGACTATAAAAGTTCACAAACCTCAAACCAACAGCATTAGACACAATTCATCTTCAAACTGAGTTTATATATTAAGCAGGTCTGTAAAAAGTTGCAATGCTTGAGATCAGAAACAGTCCCTTAGAAAAGACACATATGCATCAGAGTCCAGTTTCAAAATCACAGATCCAAAAGGAAGAAATGAAATCCATGTACTCACCTGGCTAATGGGTTCTTTCGTAGGGGGCTTTCCTCTTCTGGCTGTGCTAGTAGCCAGGGTTGTAGTGGTCTCCATAATTGATGTGGACATCTCTGACTGCATGGCAGTGGCTGTCGACTCGGTTGTCATAGAGGAAGGCACTTCACCAACCAGTCTCACATTTCCCACTATGGCGATGTTGGCATCATTTTCGGCTGCCATATTCAGAACTTTCAAGCCATTGTAGTAAAGCCCAGAGAGCTGACCCTGGAAGGGCTGGCCCTGCTCTTTCCCGCCAATTATTATGGTTGCTTGGCTATTGAAGATTGTGAGCTGACGCCCTGTAAAAATAATATTACATACATGCAAAAATGTTGATTGTGAACTCTACATTCTACAAAGAATGATAAAACAGATCTTTCATGGGGTGGATAATGAAAGCAATAAACTATAAGAGAGGCATTTGACTCATAATTCATTGCTTATAAATGAGGTGTCCATGAAATGCATAATCATTGGCAAATACTTGTAAATTCTCAATTTATTGTAAATGCAGTGCTTTTGCTAAAAGACCAATCAAAGAATTATAAATCAATTTTTAGTGGATCCCTTTTACCTCAAGATCTTATACTCATGGTCCCTTAAGTTTAATTTGATAAATTAAAAAAATGTGAGATATTTAACATTTCAAGTATTTGTCATTTTAAAATTACCCTGGCAGAAACTAATTTATAGCAGTTGAAATCTAATTTTAAATTTCTGGTAAATATTTCATAATTCACATAACGGTCACATGTATGTCTATGCACTTCTTTAGAAATGTTTATTTTTTTAAGGCAATAGTCCATTGTTATTTGAATTATTCTATTTCCAACAATTACACTGAAAAGAAACACATGGTTTACACTGAGCATGCCAGAGATAAAAAAGTCCAAAAATATTTTTTCTGATTGGCTTTCAGCAAGTCTATTAAAACAAAACAAAATGAAAAAATATAGCTTCAGATGTAAAAAAAGCGGCTTCAGGAATGATACACAAACCGATGGAGAAATTATGGCACATTTCCATCAAACAGCAATCCTCAGAAACAGTACCAATATCATCAAATTGAGTATCCAGTTTTAGCAGATTGCTCTCTGTTCATAAAAAGCATGCACACAACTTTAAGTTCAGTTTTAATTAGGGCTTGTTCCCAAATGCTCTTAGCAGGTTGCAAACGTTAAAGGGACTTCATTTTGACTGGCAATCCATATTGCCCACTATTTAAGATGCCTACAGTTTAAACCAAGAGTTTGTTTTTTGTTTTTTTTTTCAGGACCATAACAAAGATATCAGAACTACATATATTTTAGTTAATAATTTAGAGGCTGGAACATGTAATATAATCTATGAATGATTTATCATTTTGGGTTAATGCTTGCTGTGAGTACCTTCATAGATTGAGTTAGTGGATTATATTTAACAGTCCCTTTAACCTTAAGTTAACAGGGTAAGATTATTAAACAGCTGGTACGTCTAAAAATGTATATAAATTATTATACAAGGAATGCAAATATTACTATCTACATTTTACTGTTTTAAATTTGTTTTTAATTTAGTTTTACGGAAAATTTATTTTTTATGTTTATTAGTGTTACAATGAAGTACTACTTGGTTATGTTCAAATTATTTTTTTATTTGAAGTTTTAATCAATGTTTTTTACCTTTGTCGAGTAGCCATTCATCAACTACTCGACCAAGTCGATATGGAATTCGCTGTCTAGCAATCGCCAGGCGCTCGTTATCATTGTTTCCTTTAAAGTTTAAAGAGACATTTCATTGGTTAAAATCTGTAAGGTCAAAGGTTAAAAGTTAATACTTAAAGCTTGAGCTATACAGTTGCCACATGATTTTTTGAAATTTGGAATTTTAAAAAGTTCTACCTAGAACATTTCATGTCTCAGACTTGTCATTCATTCATTTATTTTATTTTAGCAAACAAAATTATTCCTATGTTAATTGAAAATTAGAAATCTGCATTTGAGCTAGGTTATTAAAACTTATGTTATAGACAGACCCGAACAACCAATTTAAACAGTATATAATAGCTTTACAAAAAAATGACCATTGATCTCAGGGTTTTGTCTTTTTGATGTTTCTTATTAACTAGTTAAACATGTTCAGGTGAAACAGGTTTAAGTTTTCAAAATACATTCAACCTCTTATTCCAGATTAGTAATTTATGAACACCAAACTTAATACCATCTTTGGCACACTGAAGCATCTAAAATAGGCCTAGCATACTTTATGTCCTATTCAGAAAAAAGAAATTCTTATTCATCTCATTTAAGGAAATCACAAAGTCTGAATAGTTCTTATATATTCCACACAAATTGGTTTATCAATCACTTGGACATCACAAGGGATTACATCTTGCATCATCCAAATATGTTATTATAGGAAAAGGCTTTGACAAAAGTGACTTTGAGTGTCCTTCAGTTTCATTTAAAGCTTAACGTGTTGAGGTGTATAGCATTTGAAAACAAAAATTGTATACTCAAATATTTGCTTTTATTAAACTGTTCTAAAGAAGGCATGATAGCTTCAGGAACAAATAGAGGCCACAAAGAGTGGTCCCTATTCATAGCTCTAAATTAAGTGAGAGCCTTGATTCTTTGAATAAAAAATTCTGTTAAAAACATGGTTTAAATTGACCTTGAATAATGCTTGCAAATAGATGAGTGTTTTCTTGATCTATAAAGCACTTAGGAAGAATCTAGGCTGCCATCTCAGCACTCAATTGTGTATACTGCAAGAAGTTTTTCTTTTCTATGGAAATTAACTAACATTGAATTTTGAGCTAAGACATTTTGGTAATAGCTCAGAAGAAGACTCAGAGATGAAAGAAATATTGAATGGTAGTACTGCCCACAAGAAAAGCTGGGAGCATTTTGCTAGGGAAGATAAAAGTTATACATTTTTATCAGATTTATAATCATTAATTTCCTCATTTTCTTGGTTTTCTTACTCTAGTCTTATTATACATTATACTTACCACAATAAACCCAACATGATATTGGTTACACACTTTTAGAGAGAGAGAAAAGAACTACGGTTTACACCTTATCAGTTTGTCCTTTGATGTTTTATATGACTGAAAATATTTCATACATTGGTCTGGAATTGAAAATGTAAATATCAAAGTGGAACCAAATATAAAATTTAATAAAAACACTGATATGTATATGTCTGTATTATAAAATTATTAAAGTGTTATAATACTTTATCCTGTGGGACATATTTTTTGTATACTGATATATTTTAAAAAGTGATAAAATAGCTTAAATTCCAAAACTATCTTCATTTTTAAGAAGTGTGTACAATTTATATTCTCTTTTGTGTGCTTACTTTTCTGTGTATAATACATATTTGAAAAAATATATTAAAATTTAAAGTTGGTTATCCTAGGGCAACGTGATTACTGATGAATGTGTTTTTCACTTTTGAGCGACTTATGTAGTGAACATGTTTATGTACATAATTGATCAGCAAACAAAATATTTTTAAAAACACAAACCCTTTGCTCTATGAACTTTGTTGAATAATGTTCATTTAAATTCACAATGACATAACTCTCCTGACGACTTTATAATTATGTGGTTCTACTTGCTGTTTTTCATGCTAGAGTGTTCTCATCATCAGAAATGATTTATTATTCTCCAGATACCACCCAAATCTAGGCTGCAAATCTCCTCTTGTCCAATTACTACTACAGTATTTTAATGAACTTCTTTGCATTTTGTGCAATCAATTCGATCCATTCTCATCATATCAGTCAATATCCAGTCATGCCACTTGTCTATTATAACCCTCCCATTGCCTTCAGAGTAAAATCTCAAACAGCTTGATGAGGCTTGTCAGAACTCCCATGATGCTCCTCCCGCCCTCTCCTGCTCTACCTCATGTCTGTCACTACCTTGCTCTCCTCTTTCCATCCTCTTGGGACTTCTTTCAGCTCTTCTAAGGTCCTCCCTTGCCTCTGGACTTTTGCACTTGTACTCCTTTATTTAAAAGACTTTTCCTCACTCCCATCCCATCCTCATGTCTCCTTAGCCAAACCTGACTCATTAATGTAATCTTCTTGGCAGGAACATTATTTCCTCAGGAGTTTTTCCCTGATGTCCCCAAGTTAGATTAGGACACCTGGATATATGCTTTTTTGATATATGCCCTTTGTAAACAACCACTGACTTTGTAATTGCATATTCAATAAATATTTCTCTGAAGTTCCATGAGGTTAGGTATTATATGTAGTGTTTATCATTATCTTCTCAGCATTTGCACAATACCTATCATAGGACCTCCTATGAAATATCTGTAGAACAAAGTAATAAAGGAAGTCTTATTTTAAATTCTGAGAGCTTCTATGGCATCATTATCTCATCTCTGCAGGCTAACAACATTCATAAGAAAGCAAATATTTGTGCCCAGAGGACAGATCACATGTAGCTAAGTGTCCCTTTGTGCTCTCCAAAGGAAACATCACGTATTTCAATTATAATTTTACATCTTTAATGATTATCACTGATTTGAACATCCACACAATCAGTTCATTATTTGTTTAATAATAACTGCCCCATGCCACAGAGTAGATAATCATAATTATTATTAGTAGGGAGAGTAAAGAGAAAAGTCTTAAATAACACAGATGGAGAAAATTGAAGGCTTTTGAGTGCTTATGAAGAGTGCAGAAAAACCCAAGAATATATAAACCCCCACATGCATACAGACATAACTACATACATACATGTATAGATATATTTTGCCCTCGTACTTTTAACTGGCACTCACGGAATGATTAATATGATTAACAGGTCATGACTGCAGTCAACATAATTTGAAGATTCTCGATGAGATCCAGATTAAAAAAGAACAAACACTGCATTCCCAATGAATAACAAAAACATGATCTAATTATAACAAGAATAAAACAGAGTAGTCAGCAGAGATACGTGTAAAAAGACATGATAATTTTTTATTATTTTTATTTTTATTGTTTTAATTTGATACCTTTAAAGAAACATAGCCACACGAATGGGATCATACAATCCTATAATCCATGAATTTCAAAAGTCTTCTAGGTTTTTTTAATTAAAATTGATTCTGAAATTCAAGGAAAGTCTTTATTCTTAGTTGGTGTAATGGATGGGAAACCAGACAGCACTTACTTAAATGTATGTTGACCATATACTCCAAATTCTTTGTTCTTCTACTAGAATAAAAAACTGATGACTTTTCTTGGGAAGGAATTTTATTATATACCATTGTCAACATTGTCAACAAAAGAAGACACTTCTAAATAGAACAGACTGACAATATCTTTCTTACAGATGCTTTCCAAACCCCTCCTACTATTGGGTATAAATCAGTTCAGATTGTTTAAGTTCACAAGAAATAAGCCCATAGTTCACCTCTGCCTCATAATTTTCATAAATAAGCTACATATGGAAAGTCAAAAATAAGATACATTATTTTAAGAAATTACCGTAAATGTATTTCATTCCTTTACAAATTCATGGTGATATGTTATTTACAATATATTCAATAACTCTGTATGATTATATTCATTTTATTTAATCCTGTCCATAGTTAGATATACTTATAAACTTTATATGCAATATAAAGGACATAAAACAACACATTTGACTGGAAAAGTTCAAAGATAAATATAATTTCTGATGACCTTTCCTTTTCTTTGGAAAGTGTTGGGATCTGATACCAAGCACACTGGAATGCAAAAACATAACTTGAACTTTCTATGGATGGTCAAAAGTCGCAGGCTTTTACTGATCGAAGAGATTAAAAACAATGAAACTGTACCTGAATATTCAAATCAAATGAAAGGTGAGAAGCTATTTTCATCTTCAAGTATCCTAAATCAGATGTAAGGATAAAGCAGTAATGACCCACTTGTAAAAGACCTATTAATTTTGGAATCATAAAAAGGGTCCAAATAGAGTTTTCACTTTTTAAAAAGCATGCAAATCAACTACAGCAACCTTTTGAGCACATAAATTAGGTTTATAAAACCAGAGTTTCTCACTAAATAAAGGATAATAATTTAGTCGCTTGCTTCCTTTACACTAATAGAAGTGCAATGAGGTTTTTCTTTCAATTTATTTTCTTTTTCCTTCAGTTAATTTTATGTGGGTTAAAGTATTGCTACCTCCACTGAGAATGTCACCAGCAACATACAAGTCTCTGCTAAAGTAATTTTCAAGCAATAAAACAGCATGTAAAATTTGGTTTATTTTTCCTTCAATTGTTGACAGGATTCGGTCACTTTTTAATTAGTAAGTTTCTAAAAGTGAAATACAACTAACATATTACTTTATATTAGTTTTGGTATTCAGTATTTTTTTCCCTTTTTTTTTGGCCGCACCCATACCATATAGAATTCCCTGGGCCAGGGCTTGAACCTCTGCCATAGCAGCAACTCAAGCCACTGCAATGACAACACCATATGTTAAACCCACTGAGCCTCAAGAGAACTCCAGAATTCAGTACTTTTGACAAGAAGCAGGGCCCATGTAGTAACACTACTACCAACTGAAAGGTCTGAGCTCTAATTGGTGTGGCTATTTAGGTATAAGGTATTAAGTGTATGTTTCAAAGTTCCAGGGTTGAAAAACAAAAGGGAAAATCTGATCATTCAGAATTAGGCGGGTAGCGTCCTCAATTTTGATTGAATTCCAGATACTTTTACTTTCCTACCTAACCAATAATATTTGGTCATACTGTAATATATTAATTTTTTATAAATTCTTGAATTCGAGGAAACAAGTAATTTCAAAGAATCAAGGTAAGCAGCAAGGAGTAATAAAACTCAAATCCTTGACCTGGAGTTAAATTTCATGGTGGGACTCAGAAATCAAAGGGAAATAAAATTGTAATCATATTTTTATGACTATTGGTCAGTAGAGACAAGCTATAGGAACTTCGCCAGCAACAGGTTTTTCTCCTCTCAATTTCATAGATCTCTCTAGATGTGTAACTTTTCCTCGAAATAAAAGTGGCAGTTTTTGATGTGACATAGTAACATACATAAGAAAAAGCAATGCTATGAATCCAACATTTGTCCAGAGTAATATAAAAGTGAAAAAAAGATACTCCCATCTTCTGAAGGCTTGTTTCCTACTTTAACACTGGGAAAGAAAACAAAAAAGGGTTCTAAAAAGCTACACATATTTCCAGAGATGATTAGGAATCTGTTTTTAGACTTTTGGTTTTAAATGAGAACATGGCATTTGGATATACCTCAGCCAATAAAGCAAAGCAAAAGTTTAACACAGTTTTATAAAATTACTAGTTTTACTTTACTTTTACATTTTTGGCACCAGAAGTTCCTGGGCCTGGGATCAAACACGCACCACAGGAGAAGACAGAGCTACAGCAGTGACAATGCCAGATCATCAACAGGCTGAGCCACCAGGGAACTCATAGTTGTAAAAACAGCATTATCACAAAATGTCCAACTAAATGACATCTGTATAGTTTTATACAAACCATAAAATACAGTAATACCTAGCTTAGCTGGAAATGTTCCAAATAAGTCAATTTTGAAAACTACTGACACTCTTCAAGGAACAAACCTGTAGAAAAATATAGCTATTCTGATGAAAATATTTGTCGTATGTATTACATGATTTGCTATATCAGTAAGACATATACAAAACAATTTATCTGGCTCCTGCATACTTCTCCAATTTCATCTTGAACCATTTATTGCTATCGCTTTAAATTCTAATCACTCTGGACTTCTTTCAAATTCTACAACCAAGCTAATCCTCTTTGAAGATGTCATACTCCTTGCTTTGCAAATTTCCTGCATCTCTGTATACACTTCAACACACCTACTCATGCCCAGTGTGTGCACGTGTGCCGGTGCATGTTCATGTGCATGTACACGTGTACACACACACACACACACACACAAACACACACCTGAGTCTGGCCAACTTATTTCTCCTTTTGATATTAGCTTCTGTGTTTCTCAAGAAAGCATTCTCTGGACCTCTCCACCAATTTAGTCTAGAGCCTTTCATTATGCATCCTTGTAACACTTATTAGCAGTATCTATAATTGTGATGAAATAGTTTCAAGTAATTGATTCTTTTTTTTGGGGGGGGGGTCTTTTTAGGGCTGCACCTGCAGCATATGGAAGTTCCCAGACTAGGGGTCTAATCAGAGCTGTAGGTGCCAGCCTATGCCACAGCAATGCTGGATCCTTAACCCATTGAGCGAGGCCAGGGATCAAAATCATGTCCTCATGGATATTAGTTGGATTTGTTATCACTGAGTTGCAACGGGAACTCCAAGTAATAGATTCTTGATTGTGGGTTCCTTGCAGTAAGGACTAGATCTGGTCCATCTATTCGCTACTATATATATATATATATATATATATATATATATATATGTATATATATATATGTATATATATATATATATGAAAATATAAGACCACCAAAAAATAGGGAAATAATTTATTGAGTGGCTTTTACATTTTATGCATTGTGCTACCTGCAATAATAGGCTATCTCATTTAAAACCCATATTGACGTCTGACCAGAAGTATCTTTTATTTTGTAGATAGAAAAATTGAGGTTCAGAGATATTACAACTATACTATGCTACATATAATAAATGGAGGAACCACTTGAGCCCAGATATACTGGAGTCCAAAGCTATTCCACAGAATAGTGATTAAAGCAAAGTCTCAAACAGCCTGAGTCATAAAGGCCCAACATTTTCCTTTCAACCCTTATGGTACTCTGTTGTGTAGTGGAAAATGTCATGGTCTTGTCTATAAAGGTTCTGCCTTATAAAATTTGGGGTGAGAATGCCCTCTTGGGCACAGGAAATCAATAACCTTGGCCAAATCCTTGAGAATTCATCAGGAGGATATTTTTATCACCTCCATTTTATAGATTTAAGATGGGGAAGCAGAAGTAAGTAAAGTAATCAAAAATCTACTATAGTTGAGACCCCAGCAAGGAACAGTACTTCATTTTCTTCCTTTTATGCCCTGGCCATGCACAGTCACTTGAGTTATAAAATGCTCCAGACAGTCCTTATCTTCATTCCAATCCTATCACGATCCACCAAATTCACAGCTTTTTTGAAGCTGATCCTCTTCAGAAACAAGTTGAAAAAGGAGAGTGGGTCCTTGCCATGAGCCAAAAGACCACTACTACATTTCACTGGCTTATAAGACAGGGATAGAACTCAGCAATAAGATAAATTCAGTGGACTTCATATTCCCTCCTTTTTCCCCCTTCCTTGTCCATCTCTTACCTCTGCTCTCATGCCACTCATCAATAACCCAAGGCATGCATCCAGGTCTACCCTTCCTAGACATAACTCAGGTTCCCCAAAGACTTCACCTTCCTTCTCTACTTCCAACAGTCAAATCCTTTGTTTCTTTAGTACAGCTTAGCTAGACATTTGGAAAGCAATCTACTCAGTGAAGCTGAAACATAAGCATTGACTGTGTATTCAAAGTATTGTGTCAGGCACACGTCAATATATCACATGGAGCCTACCATTAAAAAGCTTATACTTGGCTAGGCAGCCAAGGGACAAAATGGTAAAAGTTATACAGAAGTTTAGGATAAATAACTTCGCAGATGTCTACAATTAACCACCATTTGAATTGTAGCTGCCACAGAAGTTCAGAGAGGGCAATGAATTAGAACAAAAAAGGTGAGATAGAACACAAAGGATTTTACTTAGATCACAAGCAATCTAAATTTTATTAAAATAATAACCAGATTAAAATATATTGTGGAGTTCTCTTGTGGTGCAGTGGGTTAAAGATCTAGCACTGTCACTGCAGCTGTGGTGCAGGTTCAATCCCTGGCCTAGGAACCTTCACATGCTGCAGCTATGGGCCCCAAAATGTGTTTTAATGTGGGCGTTAATACTTAAAATGTTGATAATTGATAATTCTCTTTAAATTCATAAAGCTCTACAGACCAATCTATTTTTTAATAAATATATTCTCTAATTATTGAAGATATTTTGACTCCAAGTAGTTGCAAATATGAATAAAAATGGTTAAATTACTTATGCCATGCAAAGTGAAACCTATAATACAAACGATATTAAAACTATTAAATAAAATACCATGTAAGTTGGCAAGAATTTAAGGGCAACATGCAAAAACGAAAATATTTGTGTTGATAGAGGGATTATGAGTGATCTTTTTATTTATTTATTTATTTATTTATTTATTTGTCTTTTTGCCTTTATCTGGGGCCGCACCCATGGCATATGGAGGTTCCCAGGCTAGGGGTCTAACAGGAGGTGTAGCTGCTGGACTTCGCCACAGCCACAGCAACGCGGGATCCGAACCGCGTCTGCAACCTACACCACAGCTCAAGGCAACGCCGGATCCTTAACCCACTGAGCAAGGCCAGGGACCGAACCTGCAACCTCATGGTTCTTAGACGGATTCGTTAACCACTGAGCCACGAAGGGAACTCCATGAGTGATCTTTTTAAATGCTAATTGAATATTACTGATACCATATATATAGATATTCCGACTTTGCCCCATTTCTTGAACAAAAAAGAAGTATTTTCTACAAATTAAATGCAGTATATTAATGCAGTGTTACAGCAAACAAGGGTGGCATACCTGTGTGCCTTATCAGTCAGCCCACTTAACTTATACAGCAGAAGACAGCTCAGGTAGGGCAATGCCCTGTTTGTGACTAATGCTTCAGAAGACACCCCAGCTCCTTCTGTGAAATAGCTTGCCTTCTTTATCTAGTTAAACAGTTTTATCACATGAGACTGCTGTAATGCTAGGCCTGGAAAACTATAGACTGCCTACTGCAAATTCAACAGTGCTTTGAGGAAGAAATTAGAAGCTTAGCACATTTCTAACTGGCTTAAGAAATTTTTCCCTTTATGTCCCTCTGTTATGTGGAAGTACAGTAAGATAGCTAGTGTCCCTTTATACAAAAATTTGTAGAAGCATGTGTTTCTATTAGCTACTTACATTTTATTCTGGGTATTGTTCCATGAGATTAATTAGAAATAAAAGTAATCTCGTGAACTTTGAGTCTTGTTGCCTATGTATAATGAACAATGATTTACATGTCAGTCTCAAAGTCTTTCTAGGCTGTTGGGTTCCTAATGCAAAGATACTGGAGTATCATATCAAAAACCAGCAGCAAGAAATGAAAAGCAACAGGGACAAGCAGATAACAAAATAACAGAATGTACTCTGATAAATTAAAGGTCATACTCTCTTATCACGCATACTAAAGAGTTCTTTTGTGCTAGCTGTGTAGCATTTAAGAGAGAAGAATGGTTTAACAGCTACAAAAACAGAGAGGGCCACTGATAGGCATCACTCAATGGTGAGAATAAGAAAAATGAAATGTAAGAACAGCCCTGCCTTACCTTACAAATGGCATTTTGCCATTTTCCCAGCTATGAGAATCTTAAGCCCTTTCTAAATCATAATGTCAACAGTTAATCTTAATCACCCTAATAAGAACTTACATTTATATTCTCTAAGACTTCTTTTCCTAGTTCTTGATTTCTGAAAATCAAAGAAGTATGTGGTACAGCTGGATTTTCTACCTCCTCATACCACCCTTGATTTTAATCTAGTTTTCTTAATATTTAGATTGGTCTATGGAAGAATAAATAAATAAATAAATGTGCCATATATGGTCTGTAAGTGGAATTGAGAAAATTCCTTATTTTCCAGTGAAGGAAAATAAATCTAATTACTCTTGCTTTCCAACCTCATTTTCAGTGGACTTTAATCTCACTTCTGCACATGTAATTGGAATGTAGGAAGATTATTTTCAAACAAATAATTTAAGATTAAATGCCCTGAAAGTGCAAGGATAGGCTAAGATACAGGCATTGGGTCATTGTCAGCCTTTCAATCTTATAAACTGTAAAGGCTCTTAAATAAAATAACCATTTTTCTTTTGCAGACAAATTGAACACTGTGAACTTGAACTAAAAATTCTAAAATAACTCTCCCCCAATAAAATTCTATTTTGGCTGTCAGCCATTAATTCTTAGAAGATATTACCCATGTGGTCAGATTCATTGTGAAAAGAAAACCCCTGATGGTTAAGATACCCGGCTCTAATTCCCGAGTTCAAATCCTAGCTTTAATATTAACTACCTGGGTAATATTGGGCCAAGAGCATAAAACCTCTGAACATCAGTTTTCTCATACATATTTGCAAGAATAAGTGACATACTATATGTAAGTCTCTTAGCCCAGTGCCTGGCACAGAGTAAGCCTTCAGCAGATATTAACCATTATAGCGTGGTTGTGTCATTATTTGTTCTCTAATAAAATTTGCCTAAAATGGCATACCTAGAAATATAGAGACCACAGAAATTGCTTCTCTACCTCTGAGCATAGGGAACTAGTTGAGGTAGGTATAAAAAAAGAGTAGAAAATAAATGCATTTTTCTTCCCTAGAACAAATAAAGGCCAGGGAACTAGACTTATTATGTAATATCACAAACTCCATATGTGCTTTGTCAAAGTCACTGCATTTTCTCCCAGGCAATGTCAGCTTCATTCTCAGAGCTTTATGCATGGTTACCTGTAAGCCTATGGAACGAATGAAAGGAGGTCATTAACTTGAGGAGCCCTTATAAAAAGAAAAAGTCAAAGGCACCTGTCCAGAGGGAACAGAATTTAGGGGACCACCATCTGGAGCAACAGCCTGGTAACAAAGTACTCCTGGAATAAAACATTAGATATCACTGAGGTCTCAAAATGAAATTTAAATCTGTATATTAATGCTTCTAAAAGATGTACCTCAAACAGAAAATCAACTCTTCTTTTCTCCCCATAATGCTTGTGGCAGAGAAGGGCCACAGAAACTGTAAACAGAAGTGGATCCTGTGTGACCTAAAGCAAGTCAGTTCTATTCTCTATAAAATAAGGTCAGTGGACTGTACGTCCCCTAAGATGATTTCCAATGCTAATGACTGAGTCACCCAAGTTTAAGGTAGGATTAAGAAGGCACATGTTAGGCCATCTTGTTAAAACATGCTGTCTGTGTGTTTTTATGAGAGATTTAATTATAGAGCCACTGAAAACAAAGAATCATCAATATTTCTCACACTGCAAATATCTTTAAAAGGCAGTGCCATCTTTGACTTGGTCTGCTTTTTTTCTCTTCTTTGTTTTATGACTATCTCATAGTGCTTTGGGAAATTTATGAAGACTGACAGTGATCATTTATGGAGAGCCTTATAATTACACTATTACATTTTTCTGATACAGTTAATGGGTTGTAAGCTTGTCTTCTTTCTTCTTTCAGCTGTTCAGACACACACCTTTCACCATGTAGACCTGCCTATGACTTTTTTCTACCCACCCACTGAAACCTTGTACTGCTCTGACAGCCCCTTCCAGAGGAGAAAGGCAGGCAGAGTTCATATTTTAGAAGATTTCAACTTTATAAAAAGTGAGAAAGAGGATGAGAGGGAGGGAGTGCATTACGAAGTTTAAAAGAGAAGAGGTTTGTCTCCTCTTTATTTTAAATGCTTAGCACTAAAGGACAATTTCAAGAGAGAACCTAAAGGACTTCTTCACATCAATGGCTGCTATTTGCAAAGCCCTTTGTCTGAAATTTATCTAAGTAAAATCTTTTCTTGGGTTTCTCAAACACCTATGATCTAAGGAGCTGTACTTTGGAAACATGTGGAGGAAACATCCTCATGAGAGTCCCCATCCAATGATGGCTGATAAGAACAGACCTGAAAACCTATAGGTGGAGGCCCAAGTGTAAATTCCAACCTGGATGGAGATCACCAGTTAACAGCCAGACATCCTACAGACTGCAGTAGGTACAGTAATTTCATTTCCTCACTTAGAATGACTATGAAATCTCCACTGTCTATAGTATTTCCATTAAACTTGAGCCACTTGTGATTTCCAGTGGCTCCCTAAATACAGAACAGAATCGAAAGAAGAACAAAGGTATAAAAATGCCCTACCAAGTTTAAGTTGGTGCTCCATTAGTAAGGACATTTTGGAAGATCCATTCACATGTTCTTCTCTGTCATTTTATAATCCAGCACATCTATAGTTAGACTGTATCATTTTCACGGATAGGGTTAAATTAATTGGGCCATACAACTCCAGCCTAGTTAACACTTTCAATTTTTTTCCCCCAAGTCTTTGAAATCGAACTGGCAACTTGTGGTGACTTCAGTGAAAATAAAGTTTGTTGGCATCCTCCACACAAAAACCCTCCAAATACTTTGACTGTTCTGGGTTGACTTGTGTCCTCCCCAAACTCATATGTTTAAGCCCTAACTCCTAGTACCTCAGAATGTGACTGTATTTAGAGAGAGAGGGTTTTTAAAGTTATGATTAAGTTAAAATAACTCCCTTATAATGTGACCTAATCCAGTCTAACTGGTGTCTTTATAAGAAGAGGCAATTTGGACACACACAAAGATACCAGGGGCACATCCACAGAGAGCAAAGACTATGAGGGAATTCAGAGAGAAGGCACTATCTGCAAGTCAAGGAGAGAATCTTCAGGGAAAAAAACAAAACAAAACAAAACAAAAAAACCCTCCTAAAATGCTGACCTCAGACTTCTCTCCTCTAGAACTTGAGAAAATAAATTTCTACCACCCAGTGTAAGCCACCCAGTCTGGGGTATTTTGTTATTGGCCACCCTAGAAAACTAATACAGAGAAAATTTAAAACCATTTAAAATCATATATTGTTGTCTTATTCACAGACCTTTGATGTTAAGCAGATGTCATAGTATTTTGCCAGTCATTACCAAAAAGTCTAGAAATGAGTTCTTCTGGATTTGCATTTTAATAAAATACTGGGTTAATATCAAAATCATTTCTATTTTAATTTTTAATTGCGATTAAATAATACATTTTGTCCTTTTCTGGATTTGCTGCAAATCATAATATTTTACACCACAATTCTGGTAGTTTAGCACAGTTATAAAATGAACTCTACCAATTTACATTTTGCATTAAGTTAAAAGATAATGATGAAATTGCTTTCAGCATTTCACATACATACATGTGCATATATATGCATTGCTCCATTATGTCCAGAAAACTTTTACAAAAGGAAATATTTTGAACTTTTTATATCATTAAGTAAAAATTCTTAAATTAAAAAAATTATCCTATACTACGATATTCTTTAGTTTGTGGCCCCTGTAGCTTCATTAACAAAGATCTATGCAGTTCTCTTAAAAATTCAGTATTGGTTCATTTGTGCCATATTTTATGTTCCACATATAAGTGATATAATATGGTATTTGTCTTTCTCTTTCTGACTTCCTTCATTTAGTATGAGAATCTCATCCATGTTGCTTCAAATGCCATTAACTTGTGCTTTTTTATAGCTGAGTAGTATTTCCTTGCGTATATGTATCAATGAACCTATCTACAAAACAGAAACAGACTCAGACACAGAGAACAGACTTATGGTTGCCAAAAGGGAGCGGGAGAGAGTGGGATGGACAGAGAGTTGGGGGTTGGTAGATATAAACTATTACATGTAGAATGGATAAGCAATGAAGTTCTACTGTACAGTATAAGGAACTATATCCAGTCTCATGGGATATAACATGATGGGTGATAGTATGAGAAAAAAAGAGTGTATATATGTATGACTAGGTCACTATGCTTTATAGCAGAAATTGATACAACACTATAAATCAACTATACTTTAATACACAATAATAGTGTTGGTATTATAGTTCTAACTTATTTTTAAAGTTTTCATGACAAAATGAACTTGCATAAAATAAATCTCTCATGTTAATGGTTAAGATAAGATTCTTTCATTGAAATATTCTAAAGTTTTCTTCAATTTAGTAACTATTGTGACATCACAAAAAGTTTACTCTGGCAACTTTCGTAACTCTAAAAACAAATTCTAAGTCCCAGAGGACAAAGCTTATATTATTCCTACAAATTTCTATTCTTAGGAACTGCCTGAGGATTCTTTTAAAATAAACGCAAAAATGATTCTGTGAGACTGTAATTAGTTTTTTTGGGACTCGCTAAATAGTCATGCCAACAACAGCAAAAATAGCAACTTTCAGTGTTAACTTGAAATGTTTATCATTTACTCAAAACTGGATGGGTATCTTACTCTGTTCTGTTTTTCTTGAAGAGTTTGTAATTAAAGAATGATGCCAACTCCAAGCCAAGCTCAGTTAAGGAATAGCGCTCTCAAAAGGCCCTGCAGCAGGCTGAGATCCACCACTGAACGTGCCTAGGGACAGAGGAAGGCCTGGCAAGTGGATGGCAGTATCACTTGGTGCTAAAACAGAAAGACTTGAGCTCCATATGAATGTAATCATCTCGAGGTCCCTTATTTACTGAGAAATTAGACACAGCTTCACCACTTCCACTTAAAGAGCCAGACTTTGATATACCTTTCAGCCTGCTTTTTACTTGGGAAAATGCTTGCTAGAAGGGAGTGAAAAAGCTTGGACATGGCCCTTGATGTATACTCTCTTCTAATGGTCCTGGGCCTGCACCCTTTGGAAGAACCAAGCCTTAATTCTCAACACCAGGGTCTTTTCATTTCCACTTCCCATGCATAGTCCAAGCAATATGTGGACTTCTGTATCACCTCCTTCTTTAGCTCCAGACATTCATTATGGCCCCCTCTAGTTGATTTCCTACTCTTCAGTCAGAGGGGTTATTTCAAACAATGTGCTTTCTCCTCTAGACCATAAGCTCATGAGAATAGGAATTGTGTCTGTTTCTGATCACCCCTGTATTCCCTGCAAAGGAGCAGGTACACAGCAGGTCTTAAAGAAATGTTTCTGATTGAATTCCTAAATAAATGAATGAGCCCTTTAGGTACTTATCTCTTCCATTCTCTTTCAACCTTCACCTTATCATATGGAATCTCCCTACCCTGGACTCTATCAGGCCTGTCTCCTATTCCCAGGCTCTTCTCCAAGATCCAGACTTACTGATTCTACCCTCCCTTCCCACCCAATCCTGTTGTTTGCAGGTGGAAAGCCACAGAGGTGACTGTTTTTCTAATCAATATATTAGGAAATCAGAAGACATTCTCCAGTAAGTTTTATATATGAGGTCAGTCCCCTTCACGAAAACTGACATAAAGACTTTATTTGCTAGAATATGCAACAACTCTAGTTTGGATAAGAAAACTGGGAATCAAAAATGTCAAAGGACTACTAATCATTTTTCAGGAAGTCCTTGGGCATTCTGATGAGAACCATTACATATGAGCTCTTAGACCTAAGTGAGAACATTATATGTTAGTATTTCAATCAAGATATAGGCAAACGAAGAAAAAGAAGGTATATGCTGTAATAACTTGGCATTTAATGAAGTGCATGCCAAAAGAGGTCTAAATAAGATGTTTTTTCTTTAGCTGGCAATGTAGTATGCTAAAAAACACTCTGACCTGAAAAAAGCATGGGTAAGGGGTCCGGGCCTGTCACTAAAGAAATGTATAACTAGGGGTACTTTATTTGACCTAGTCATTAAAAAAATAAAAGATTTTAGGTTGCACATTTTTTTGATGACTAAGAAATTTTATCTCGTGACAAAGATAAGGGTCCCATCATATCTTAGTATCAAAAACAGAGAGTTTTTAAACACTTTACATTGTTACAACAATTTAGGTGAAAATTATAGTATAGCACATGTAGCTGATATAGTTCTCACCACAAATGAAAAGTCTCCATTTAACAGCCCCAAGAGAAAAAGTTTCCTGTTTGAAATTTGCCAACTCTTAACTTTATATATATTTAAACTATAAGACTTAAAGATTTATGGAAAGAGATAATCAAGTCCTTTAATTATTTATTTATGTATGTATGTATGTATGTATGTATGTATGTATGTATGTCTTTCTAGGGCTGAACCAGAGGCATATGGAAGTTCCCAGGCTAGGGGTCGAATTGGAGCTACAGCTGCCAGTCTATGCCACAGACACAGCAATGTCAGATTGCAGTCCTCTGTGACCTATACCATAGCTCAGGAAATACTGGATCCTTAACCCACTGAGCAAGTCCAGGGATCAAACCTGTGTCCTCACTGATACTAGTTGGTTTTGTTACCACTAAGCCATGATGGGAATTCCCTCAAATCTATACTTATGGGAGTTTATGGGAGTTAGAAAATTCTAAGTTCACGTCTCAGTAATACACTCAAATCAAGGACATGTTACTAAACTTTCCAAGTGAATTCACATCCATAAAATGAGGATAAGTTGTGAGACTACTTTTAAGAATGAGATGCAATTTGTGTTAAGCATCTGAACAGTTTCTGGTACATAGTGTTTCCTCTATTATGGCTAGTATTATTTTTATAGATTACACAGAATCACAGAGCTGTAGGATTTTAAAAAAGCCTTTAGAGCTAGAATTTGGTCTAATTCCCAGCCTATTAAAGATAGATTTGATAATTTTGACAGAATGGTTTATTGAGTGCTGCAGAATTAGAAGACAATAAGAAAGGTACCATGGCTCTCGAAGAGTTGAGTAAGTTATCTCATAATGCTACTATTATTCATGTTATTTCCTTTTTAAAGGAAATAAAAAGTAAAGAAAAAATATCATCATACATTATGGGCAAATACACTGGACTTTCTATTTTGATGTGTTTTTGGTTTGGGTAGACATTGAAATACTCTGATTGTATTTAATCAGTACATTTAGTTTTTCTAATAAATTACTTCTAAGTTTATTCAATATAGACAATAACAGCGAAGTTCAAAGTATGAAATTGAAATGACAAATGCAGTACAATAAATAAATACCTGTGATTCTTGATTTCCTGTTGAAAGGGCAAGAAATTGGTAACATTATGAATGTTACATTGAAAAAATATAAATCATAAAAATTAGACTATCAAAAATTTTCTCTATGTGTGTAGAAACAAAAAAAAATTAAATATAAAAATGATTCCAAAATGAAAGCTATCAGACCTGAGAGAAATGGATTGGATTCTACTTTTCGACTCTCTTTATCAAATTTTATTCCTTCTGTAGTCCACTTTGAGGAGCCACTGAAGAACTGATGAGCAGGAAAAGATATAATAAAAGCAACTTTAAGAAGATAAGCATCCAGGCTGTATACCAAACAGGTTAACATAATGAAGAATACAAATAGCCTATAGCTGATAATAGGAAAAGAGGCAAATTGTGATAAAGTTCTTCTATCACTAAAACACTGTGAGTGCAGATAGAAAATGATGGAAACTGGGGAGTCATTGAAGAAAGAATTATTGGAAACTAGTGTCTACTATTAAACCCAGTGCTTCAATGGGATAACCAGAAAGATTATGATATATGGATATAACAAGTTGAATTACATTATTAATAACATGTTAGGAATTTCAAGATCATTTGGAGAGATATATAATTTGGTTATAGAGTAAGAATTCAATTGCAATCAGGAATGTAATTCTTCATAAAAATAAACTCAGCTGTGCTCACCACTATCTATGCACCCAGAACTTATTAAAACATACCAGGAATGTACCACTAGCACCAGTTACCAGTCTTATCCAGGTGGACACTGCTAACTTCACCTTATCATCATAGACTCAGAAACTGTGTTCAAATTCTCTTGAGAGCTCAAGAGAACTCAAACTAGAAATCTACAGGATGCCCCTAACTGTATGACTATGTTGAAAATCCCAAAGGAAATACCCTTTTGTTATAGTATAGATATCCCTTAGAAATCCACAAATTCTGAAAGAAAGTGGTTTTGATTCTCTCCTTCTTTAATTACTCTCTTGGCTTTAATTACTAGGATTATTATAAAGTTATCATAAATACCCCATCATAGAGAGCAAGACTTTTTGTGCTATTTTGGAATCTTTAACTACTTGTGTTCTTGGGTTCATTCTCTGTCCTGCCTGGAATGGGCTGGCCACAAATACATGTCCAGTCTAGACCAGACTCAAACTTTACTTCTTTTAAGAGCTAAACATGGGTCTACTCCTTTCCACTTCATATCTCTTCCAGCTCTCACATTTATCTGTTGTGCTATGTGACTTTGTATTTCCCATCCATACAATTCATATTTTTCTAATTGATTTATCTTTCTTCCCAAGTTATACTTCAGACGCTTGTAGGACAAAGTATTTTTTGCTTCTCTGTACCCCACCAGGTTTAGCACGCTATCGACAAATGTAAAGTGGGTCTCAAAGCATACGCATCGATGATTGATGGATCAAAGGAGTATCTGAGACTCTTAGCCTCCATTAGCACCTTAACCTAAAATGTGTTGAAGAAATGGATAGGCCTAAGACTTGGATCTATTGTTAGCATCTTAAAAAATTTTATCCATTTTCTGATGCTCTTTAAAAACAAATTTCTAGTTGCTTACTATTTCTCAATGCTTTCTAAATCAGCACGAAGTAAATATTTGAGAAAAATAGCTTTAGGCAGAAAGTGAAAGAACTATTTTGAACAAAAATTAAACATAATTTATGATATGTGAAACTTGATTAAGCAAAAGTATATTAAGATATATAAGAATATATTAAGATTTACGAGTTACTGAGACTGTACTGACATTTTAAAAGATACAAAAGGTAGTAACTTCAAGTCCAGTTAAAATTATTTTTAACCAGAATTATTTATTTCAGGATTATTACTTATTTCAGCCATTAAATAATTAGCCAGAGTTTTTCCTAACTGATATCTTCAGCTACCCCACCTGAATAGGAATAAACCTAGAGTTATGACTAACACATTGGTTCTAGTTTCTCCAGGTAAGAGATAAGCAATAATCCCATTCTACCTGGCAGCTTATAGGTAAAGTGACAAATGTTCTAGATTGACTGGGACACTATCAGTGTGTGCCTGTTATGTAAGAAAAACTATAATAGGGTTTCTTTATCAGAATTGTGCCTGTTTAAATAATGTTTATGGTCTCCTAATTATAGGGTGCCACTGTGGGGAATTGAAAAAGGAGACTCCCTTGATGGTTATTGCTCAGGCAAAAGGTTTGACAAGTCCAAGGGGCTTAGTGAGAAGGAAAAGACAGCTCATTCTTCAGGAACCATCCCCTGTGCCAGGGCACATGGCTTGCTGACCCATGTGCAGACTGGATTACAGTTTCTACTTATCCCCTCTGATGGAATATGTCATGCAGCTTGACCTGTCCATCAGTTAACATGGACTCCCCAAGGCTCATTTATTAAAATTCAAAGTTTTATCCAACACCTGCTCCACATTCCCAACCTCTGTGAAATCTTCCCTGACCACCACATAGCACTCCTTTCTCTAAATTTAAATAGAACATTTCTGTGCTGGTCATTGACCCTAAACCCTATCCTTCCTTAGTGATGTCTCTGCAGTGTTTTTGGCTCAGGGTGGGTTTGAGAGAGACAAGGGGATAGGAACTTGCTGGTCTGAGGTTTCTGGGAAGATTTATCTCCATGTGTGCGAAACCAAGTCTGGCAGCCAAGGCAGGATAAATTTGTTCTCAGAAGGAAGCACACAGTAATAGGGGGATATTAGTACCTATCACAAAGACAGAATTGCAACACTAAGCTACTTTGATTAATGAGAGTGAACCTAACATTTACTGAGTACTTACTACTTACCAGGTTTTTACTAACTACTAAGTATTTTGAAACTAATAACTCACTGAAAATTCAAACAACGCTATGAGGTAACAACTATCATTAACCTATTTAACAGATTAGGAAACTGAAATACAAAAAGAGGTTAGAGAACTGAGCCAAAAGTCAAACATCTCCAAGTGTTATAACTGAGATTTGAACCCAAGCAGTCTGACAGGAGTCAGATTCCCTTAACCTTCCTCTACCTCCATAACATCCCACCTTTCATCTTGTGTTAAGCCTATAGCATAAGTGTAAAGTTTGGTTACCTGGTGTTCAGTTTCTATTTCCTTTCTCAATTTTAATGTTTAAGATGGGTATAGAAGCTGGATTTGCACTCAGTTTTGCATTTAGATAAACAGTAACCAGGAACAAAAAAAGAATAACCAGCAGAGAAGGAGGACATCATCATAAGCATGCAACAAATTCCAAGGGACCCTTGCATGTCCTTCCAAGATCCGAGCACAAGAAACAATAACCGCTGGTATCAGGACCTCAGGACAACAAAGGTAAAATCTGGTGGGAACACAGGGAGAGATTTTTCTGATTTTGTTTCTTACCATGAGTAAGAATAAACAGTGTAGACAGCATTGCATCAAACTTCAGAGAACTGGAGTGAGTTTTGAGGCGTGTGACCTTGGCAAGTACCCTAATTTCTCTGGTTTCCCTTATAAGATTCTTTGAGTTTTAATGAGAAAATGTATGTAAAAAACCTACCACCAGTATAGAGTGCCCAGCTTAGACCAGCAATGCACTGTTGCTGATACAAGATCCAAAAAAAGGTAGGCATTTAAAAGAGCTCTGTGAATGTTTAGGATTTGAATGAGTTCTCTCTTTTTTTTTTTTTCCTTTTTGGGACGGCACCTGCAGCATATGGAAGTTCCCAAGTTCAGAGTCAAATCAGAGCTGCAGTTCCTGGCATATGCCATAGCCACAGCAATGTCAGATCCAAGCCACATCTGCGACCTATGCCTCAGCTTGCGGCAGCACCAGATCCTTAACCCACTGAGCGAGGCTAGAGATCGAACTTGCATCCTCACAGATACTATGTTGGACACTATCTTGGATTCTTAATGCGCTGAGCCATAGCAGAAACTCCTAGGATGAGTTCTCTTACCTCTTTACCTTAATTCTTGAAAAACACTAGTTGCCTTACTGAGTCAATGTGACAGATTTAATCTTCTGTTTGAATTCCCCTCCCTAGAAGCACAAGCCTCATCTAATTATCCCTGTGTCTGTTTCCTGATATGACTGTGACCATCTGCCCTTCTTTTCCACAAAGCAAACCTTTGTACTTCAAAAACAAAAACAAAACAAACAAACAAAATCCTGCAATTTATTTTCTTCTCCTCTAAACAGAAAATATACCCTTAGCCAACACTTCTGCCAAACTGAGCAATAAAAATAATAAATGAGAACTGAAGATGCTATGTGGACTTTTAAAATGCTCCAGCAAAGGTGACCCTGAAAAATTATTATGGCATATTATCAATTAGTTGACACTATGTAGAAAAATGAAGCTAAATGCTCCTCTATTCTGTCCAGTTTTATATCCCATAAATCCAGCTAAAATACTCCATTGGAAATGTGTATGGTGATATCTAGACAGACTTATGTTAGGTATCTTCCTTTTTGGGTTCTCAATGGACATTTTAAATGCTCAGGTCACTAGTATAGATAATATGCCCAAGATGATAAATTACTTCAATAAAACCTAACATGAGAAAAGTTAGTCTGAAGTTTCCAGGGTGGGTTTGGGAACCTCAGCTGCTTTTTAATGCAAACTCATAAGGCTAACAACAAAACAGACTGTTAAATGTTTAAGATAAAAGCCTTTCTTTGAGAAATATTCAACCCATGAGGCTAAATCTGAAACAAAATATTCATCATCATAATTAAAATTTTAATATATGGCCTATTTAAAAGCTTTGTACTTCAAAGGATTTTCACATTTATTATGTCATTCTGTCTTAATGAAGAACTAACTAAAATATTAGATTAGGTTACACCTTTGGATTGTTCTAGAAATCAGGTTTATATTCCTTTCCTAATGCACTTTCCTAATAACCATATGAACAGGTTGATACATAATTTAGTCACAACAACTTATATTCAACTTACCAGTTTTACAAAGACATGAAGTTTTGCCGTGTAAAATCTTTTTTACTGGAATAATGTTGTACATAATTGAGTAAAAGATATTTTATTTTATTTTTTTGTATTTTTTTAGGGCTGCACCCACTGCATGTGGACATTCCCAGGCTAGGGGTCGGATCAGAGCTGTAGCTGCCGGCCTACACCACAGCCACAACGATGCAGGTTCTGAGCTACATCTGTGAGCTACAGCACAGATCATGGCAACGCTGGATCCTTAACCCACTGAGCGAGGCCAGGGATCGAATGCTGTCCTCATGGATACTAATCAGGTTCGTTAACCACTAAGCCACGACAGAAACTACAGGTATTTTAAAATGGAAATCATTTAAAGGGGTTTTTTTATTAAAAAATATTAAAGAAAAAGATAAAATGAGAGTACTACATAACTTTCATCCAGCTTCCCATACTGTTAACATCTTAAAAAACTATTGGAAAATTGTAAAAAAAAGAAATTGACATTGAAACTACACTATTAATTAAAGTACAGACTTTATTAGGTTTTACCAGTTCTTAACCAATGTCCTTTTTCTGTTCCAGGAGCTAATCCAGATTCCCACATTTATTTGTCATGCTTCAATTGAAGTAATAAATTTTTATCGAGAATACAAAGAATTCCAAAGAAATGAAGTACCTTTCTCAGTGCATCATATCATGAGGTGCATGAAGTCCGTATTTCTTATTTCTTGCGATGTTTAACTCAGTTACTTAGTTAAGGTAGTCTGCTGAGTTTCTCTGTGGAAAGTTTCTGTTTTCCCCTTGCAGGAGACACTTTTAGATTACATAAATTGCAAGTCTCTACTCAGACTTCTACCCACTAATTTTAGCATCTATTGGTGAATCCCGCCTTCAATAATTATTATTTTTAAGTTTTAATGCTGAATTTCTGTTTCCATCATCCTTCTACATTTGTTAATTGGAATCCTTCTGTAAGGAAAAGCTGTGCCTGCTCCTCCACATATCTGTCTATCTATATATCTAATCACTTACTAATATCAGTATGCACTCATAGATATTTATTTCACTATTTGGATTAAAATCCAGCACAATATTTATTTTGTTGCTCAAATTGTTCCAGTCCTGACCAGTAGGAGCTCTTTCAGATTGGTTCCTGTGTCCTTCTGTCATGCGTTTATAGCAGGGGTCAATAAACTATGGCCTACAGGCCAAAGTATCCCTTTGTTTACTTTTATAAATAAAGATTTATTGCAAAATAGCCACACCCATTCATTTACTTATTATCGATTACTGCTCTTAACATATAGTGGCAGAGTTGAGTAACTGTGACAAGGATCATGTGGCCCATAAAGCAGAAAATATTTACTATCTGGCTTTTTACAGTAAAAGCTTGTCAATCCTTGCCCTAGATGACTTTGGATTGTGCCCAAAACGAATTTGTCACATTTGAAGTATTTTTCTCATAATACAGAACCTTGAATATATATTCTCCTATATTCTCCTTTGTTATAACATTTTTGATGTTAAAGCTTTATTTTACATGGAATGGAAGGAATGGGTTGACACTCTTCTCCTCAAATGAATTACGTAATATGTCAAAGAATAAACTATACAGATTATAAAAGTAATGGGGGTAAAATGTGAAAATTAACCAGTAGAGGGAGAAAAATATAGAAACTATCATCCTCTATGAGTTCTAAAGTTTTCTCTATTAACCCAAAGGACTTTATTACCTGTCCTCATAATAATAAAAAGTAATACCTTCCAAAGGTATCAGAGTAATAGTTATTTTTGTCTTGACTACACTGGTCACTGTTATTTCACCATCACACTTCAAAATCCTCAGATGATCTCCTAATACATCTATACAAATGAAACTCTCAAGTTATGCATTTTGATTTTTAATGATATTTATTATGCACTGCACCAAGGCTAGAATCATATCAAGCACAGTATTGGTGCTCAAAATCCATTTAGTGGAAGGATTATGACATCCTTGGAATCATATTTGAGAGAACAATTTCTCTAAATTGGGAGTACAGAAGTTGTTCTACTAAAGGAAGATAATTTTATCTGAAGTAGCAGAGACTACATCCAGGGCCACAACAGTGGTCAGAAGGTCATCATTATTAGAACATTAATAAAGGTCACTAATATTTCACCGCAAGCATATTTCATTTGGTAGGAGGTGGTTCCTCCAAGTATGTTCATTACATTAAATAGACTTTATTTTTCCCTCTAAAATCTTGACATCCTTACTACCAACTACAGCAGAGATTCTGAATTCTAGGTAAATGGGACCTAAGGCTGTTGAGGCACAACCTTGAAAAATCACACGCATAACTGTGTGTACATGCAAATATATACATTTTTCTAAAGATAAGATGTTCTATTTATCAGATACTTACAGAGGAAGAGATTCAAATGAGGTTAAGAAAAACTGATCTAGATTAATCTAAAAAAGATAGTTAACTGATTTTTGTACTCTATACTGGGCTTTGACATTAGTGTACGAAATTTCTACCTTTTGCTACCTCTTGCACAAACTGTCATTGCTTACAAGAGGTAAGGTGTCATTTAATACCAATTTATTCCTG
Organism: Catagonus wagneri; assembly: GCA_004024745.2. NCBI lineage: Eukaryota > Metazoa > Chordata > Mammalia > Artiodactyla > Tayassuidae > Catagonus > Catagonus wagneri. The sequence continues at coordinate 7,758,547 of PVHT021183519.1, forward strand.
AGCTAATAAGAAAAGTAGGTAGATGGTAGACAAGGGGGAAATACTATGAAAATAATGAGCCTTGCTCATAGGTGATATTCAAATGCTGTCATTAAGAGTTGAGAGAAAAAACCATATAGTACAATTTTTAAATTTTTTATTAATCATATGGAAAATACTACTATCTATACTTATCATAAAATCTATAAACACTCTTGACAAATTTAACAAAACCACTTGATAAAATAGGGGTCAGAGTGTTTAAGGAAGAATTAAGGGAAAGGCTCCTCAGTGAGCTGGGAACATTGAACTCAGGTAATTATAAACTATGTTACATAAAAGATACTTTTGGGTAATAAACAAATTTTAAAAGCAACTATAAAACCATAACTCTTTTCAAAATCAACCAAACACTTGCAAAAAACAAAAGTTTCCTGAATGTCTAATATCCATTAAAATTAATTTCTCTGACCTTCAGTTGTTAGCTATTTCTTAAAACTGTTTTCATCTCAATTCTCAAAAGCTAAATTTTCATTTATTGTGGCGACTAATTTTTTGTACCTGACCTGAGTGATTCAATAATTTTCAATCAATAACTTTCAATTCAGTAACTTTTAATTGATTCGATTCAATTCCTCAGTCAATATTTTTGGCTACCCTTACTTAAAATTGATGATATGGTCATTCTCTCTTTAGCCCATGTGTTTTTGTTTGTTTGTTTGTTTGTTTTTTTAAGGCCGCACCCGCGGCATATGGAGGTTCCCGGTCTAGGCGTCTAATGGGAACAAGAGCTGCCAGTCTACGCCAGTCTACGCCACAGACACAGCAACGTGGGATCCGAGCCGTGTCTGCGACCTACACCACAGCTCACGGCAACACCAGATCCTTAACCCACTGAGCAAGGCCAGGGATGGAACCCACAACCTCTTGGTTCCTAGTCAGATTTGTTAACCCCTGTGCCACGACAGGAACTCCTAACCCAACTGTTTTTAAGGAGTGGAATCAACACATCCTTTTTTTAATGACAAGAATTTAAATCATTTAACAATTGCACATTGTAAACAATGGGCAGGAAAATAAAGAGAGAATCTTCTGGTAACCATGAGGAAGGACTGCTCCTTAGTTCATGTTATCTATGCTTGCCAGCCCTTGTAGTCTAAATCATGGCAACACCCACCCAACCATGAAAGAAACTTTCTCTTTTTTTTTTGTCAGAAAATTACAAATCCTAATGTGGTTGTGTTATAGTAACTGTAAGAACTCTTTGATATTAAAAAAAGAAAAAAAATCCAAGTCACTAAGACTATACAAGAATGAGAGAGAAGTCTGAGAATATATCATTTCTTTCCATCTCCTTGGATACAATTTCTCTGAAGCTAAGCATTTTAGGCAGATGTATTTAATATACTACTCAATAAAAAGTTCATTATGCTTCATTATTAAGAACATCCCCCAAAGTCTCAGAAAAGCTGAACACCATGAAAAAAGAAAATTAACACTGAAAAAGTCAGAGTTTTAGTCACTAGTTCTAACTAATACAGCTATAGTATTTGAAGTTTCAGATTTCTCATAGTATGCAAGGCTTTATTTCAGAAAAGTAGGATTAGTAAACAGTCAACTATATCAAATAGAAAGTCAAACATTTATATATTCACATGAATATTTCTCCATGCACATATACATATTTGGGCTAAAAACCGTGAGCAAAAGCTAATGTCTTAACATTGACGTTGGGTGAGCAAATGGGATATATTCAATAATTATTTATTAAGTATCCTACTAGGTATTTTGTTGGCGTCATCTTGAATTGGTAATATATTTAAATAGTGATTCAAATTGTCTATGTGGTTTATCAGTTTCCTTAAGAGAGTTAGATTTTCTTTTTTGTTGTTGTTGTTTTTAGGGTCACATCTGCTGCATATGGAGGTTCCCAGGCTAGGGGTAAAATCAGAGCTGTAGCCACCTGCCTACACCACAGCCACAGCAATGCCAGATCCAAGCTACATCTCTGACCTACAGCACAGCTCATGGCAACACTGGATCCTTAATCCACAGAGCGAGGTCAGGGATTGAACCCATGTCCTTATGGATACTAGTCAGGTTAGTTAACCACTGAGCCAAGATGAGAACTCCTAAGTAAGTTAGATTTTTCACTGCCTTAGCCTTGTAGGAAGGAACTTCACTCAAAAATATACTATATTTCTACATTTAACCAGGATGGGGGCGAGTTTTCTAATAAGATATAGTTTTCCTCTGTAACAACCCTTAGGGATTGTAATACCTGAATCCTCTAATGAGCTCTCCTATCTACTGAAATCAACTAAACTCAGACGATGTCAATGAGAAATAAATACCAAATCAGTAAATATACCAAGTTTGACATCATGTGAACCTAAAGGTTGAATGCTGCAGGAATAGCAAAATAGTATGATTCATGATGGTTTACTTAATCTGCTAATAAAGTTCTTATCAAAATTTTAGTAATAATAAGTATGTTTTTTAAAGAAAATTATTTTTATTCCATGTGTTACTATTTTTTAACACTCGTGTGCTAGGTCTGTGTGTACATGTGTCTGTGTGAGTCAGCAGAAGCAGTAGACTGTGACATGGATTAATATAAGAGTTATGACTGATTTTGTAAGTCATAATGTTTAGATATGAAGAATATCGTGCTATGTTGAAGTATATATCTAAGGATTTCCTTCATTCTTAGTTTCTTTCTCTCAGACAGTAAAAAGTGTACACAGCTAGTAGATAAGAGTTGCCAAGTAGAGTTTTGCCTCTGCCATAAACTAGCATAGTGATCATGATCACACCCATTAGCCTCTCTAAGGTTACATTTCATTGTCTGAAAATTCAAGGAGCTGGAAGAGAAGATCTTTGAAGGTCTTTCCATCCTTCAAAAGCGCCAAAGATAAATGAGGTAAACTTTCTCAATTACATCATACCTAGTAAAAATTCAGTTAAAAAATAAAAGTATGATCTCCCCACTGGTAACTGCTAAGTTGTTCTCTATATCTGTGAGCCTGTTTCTTTTTTGTTATATTCACTAGGTTGTTGGGTTTCTAAAATTTCACATATAAATGAGATTACACAGTAAAAAAATAAAAATATGAAAATCCTCAAACCAACAGACACTTTAATACTAAATACAAAACTTTAAAGGATGGAGTGGCTGAAATACATAATTAATAATCAATACTTGAATGAAAAATCAATTAATTAAACTGAGAGTATAGAATTTAAAGGGAAATTACCAATCTGACTTTCCTGAGTCGTGAAATATTTTTCCAGCCTTTGAAGATGAAAACAAAGTCAAGATTTAGAAATAATACTCATAAGATTTTTGATGGAAATGGAAAAGTCATGCAAAAAGTATTTATACCCTCTCTATGGAGTTTTTCCTTGGTCTATCCCTCTTTCTTTCAAATCTTCCATCCCTCAACTATCTGCTTTGTCATACCACTCCAGACCACCATTTTTTATTAAACTCTAAGAGCAATTAAACTCTGTACTACCAATCCCTGTTATTCGACATTGGTAGGTTTTCAAAATCCTTCTTTGTCTCCCAGTAGACACAAGTCTTAGTAAACCAGAACTATGTCTTTGACTTCTCTATTTATCCTATCACAGGTTTGCATTTCATTGTTACTTATTCAGTCCGGTGACACACTGTAGCATTAGAACATTGAATAATCGAAGGTTACATTAAGAGAGAGCGAAATTAAAAAGTAGAAATGATTCTCCTTTTTTTTTTTTTGTCTTTTTGCCTTTTTCCTAGGGCCGCACTTGCGGCATATTGAGGTTCCTGGGCTAGGGGTCTAATCGGAGCTAGCCACTGGCCTATGCCAGAGCCACAGCAACACGGGATCCGAGCCGTGTCTGCAACCTACACCACAGCTCACAGCAACGCCGGATCCTTAACCCACTGAGCGAGGCCAGGGATCAAACCCTCAACCTCATGGTTTCTAGTCAAATTCGTTAACCACTGAGCCACAATGGGAACTCCCTATTCTCCTTTTACTGAGTTATTCACCAGGCCTTCTAATGTATTCTGCATTCAACTCTTTCTTTTCTCAAATCCTCACACCTTATTTTAGGCCTTTATCTTTTGACATCTGGACTTTTTAATATCTTCCTAATTATTTTCTGTCTCTATCTCTTCCTGCTAAACCTGTTAAAATGAATGCATGGTTTCTCCAAGTAAAAATCTAGCCTTTCAAGACCCAAGTCAAATTTCCAATATTTTTTGTAGTCTTACTGGACCACTAACTCCAAAATAGCCTCTTCTTCCTTGGAAAATAGTTTTCTTTTCTTTCATTTCTTTTCTTCTTTTTTTTTTCCTGGAATCTCTTATTGAGATATTAGCCAAATATGATATAACACTTATATTTTCTCACATAGTGCATTTTTAATTCTGAACATTTTTTACATATCTTTGTAACCAGATGGTAAGCCTAGAAAGTTCATTTAACATAGTATATATCCTTAAATATTTGTTGATTTGATGTACTAGCTTAATAGGAATAAATGAATATTTGATCTCATACAGAATAAGTAACATCTTTTGGCACACTATGGTAGACAAATTAATTCAAAGATTATCTTCAAATTTATCTGTAACAATCTTTAGTCTGGGCAAGTAAAATGATGTTAGGCCTTGTGGATTAACATTATGAGAAGAGGAAGTATATTTTCTTGAGAGAGAAAATTTTGCTAATTGTAATCACTAACAAATCAAGGAGTAATGATGCATTATATTCCAGAGTTTTAACTGATAAGCACCAAGAAATGGCTTTCTCAGCTTTAAATGGTTTGCAAAATATTATTTCTATACTTTGCTCCATGCATAGAAAATAGTGAAAACTGGGTCTGCTGTTCAAAAAACTCAATATTTATTCTAACATATGAATTGTTGAGTTATAAGAATATTTCATATGCTCCAAAAGAACATAAAATCTACCTCTACTAATTAGTTTCTCTGTGAAAGCCTTCCAGACAATTATAGGCTAACACTACTGGTCAATGCTTTAGGTGCTTTTCATTAAAGGTATAGTGGTGCTACCAGATGAATTGCTTCATATAAAAGCACTTACCACAAAGCCTTATAATGGAAGGTTAAGTGCTATACTTAATTACTAATTTCAACCCCATTACCTATATTTTGCAGTGCAGGCACTTAAAAAGGAACCAAATATAGTCGATTGGTTCCCAATTCTCTGATTATAGGATTTAGTGGTAAAAGCATTAGTCCAGCTATTTTTCTAATGAATAGTAACAACAACAAAAAACTTTTAAAATAAAAATAGTCATACCACAAACCAATATAAAAGAGAGATTCTAGACATTTGTATTGAACTCATACATAAAATCACTTTGTTCTAAAAACTAATCTAGATGGCACATCCTTTTAAATTTATATTCAGTCTTCGTGGCTTTATTGCAGATGGAGTTCCAAGTGAAAAGAGGAATTTGAAAATTTCATGGCTTACTTCCTACCTCAACATCATGCTGAAATGCACACAGAGAAGATGATTAATAAAATGCTTGATGAAAACCATGGTGACTCCCCTGAGTTCTTTACATATTGATCATTAACTTTTTATATGTACATTTCGAAATTCCTCAAGGTGCTCTAATTTTCTTGAGGCCAGATTCTGTGTTTTACCTTGCTTGTATCCTTCAGTATAACTGCATTGTTGCTCACTCTTAATTTATTAATAACATATAAAATATTTTTGATGAAAGGACACAGAATCTTGGAATAAATACAAAAAGTGGCATCTAAATTCATTAGTTCTAAAGATTGCTCCTTAATTATCATGACTTTGCTAGCTTTTGATTTTATGTTTCTTATACTGAGTATCCATTTATTTGGTACATAAGACATCACATGTGTTAAACAACTAATAACTATTAACCTAGAAAAAATGCAAATAACTGTTGACAATTAATACTGCTCTAATTTCAGCTGATAGTATTAAAACTGGATATTAGAATGTCACAAAAAGACAGGGATCATTTTTTTTTAAACTATACCTACCTAGTACATAGTATCTGGTATGTGTACAATTAAAAGATTGCTAGACAGATAAAGATATTTAAAATAGTGAATTTTAGAAATTTTTAAAAACAAAATATTTATCCAAGGGCATTAGTGCATTAGAAAACTAGGTTCTGATTATCTATGCTTGGAAAATGCATAATATATTTCTCTTTTACAGATGCATGATGGTATTCATATAATAAGTCAAAATATAGATATTTTTAATTTAGTTTAATACAAAGGATCCCAAATGAACTTGAGAGGGGGACTTTCTCTCTCCTCTCACTGGTCACCACTAACATTCTCTAGAACAGAGTTTATTAAGATAATTATTCAGAAAGGTAACGGTAAAAACTTACTAAACTAAAATAATTTTAACAAATTAACTGGTGAAGCAAAGCTAGGCTTCCAAAGGTACCTGCTACACTGTAACAGTAAAAGGATTTATCATTTTACACATTCAGGGCCACTGTTCACAGATGATGACAGAGTCTAGACCTTATTTGAATTTATATCTTCAGTGGTGTCCAGTACGATGACCTATGCTCAGTAAACAGGTATTGATTAATCTATTTTAAATTCACCAGTTTACTTTTCTGTTATTCTACTAAAGCTAAAGTTATTATAAAAATTATGTTTCTACTAGGATTTCAGTAAAGGCAATAAGGGATTAGCAGAGGCTATGCAACATTGCATGTATTTAAGCTACTTTCTGTCCAGATCTTTCATTTTTTCATCTTATTCTAGTTAGTAACAGAAGGTGTGTGTTCTTTTAATTGTAGTTTAGAACTGGGATAATTCCAAGGTCATCAATTCAACAAATACTTATTGAGTGCCTACTATTTGCCAGTATCATAAAAGGTACTGGACATACTATCTTGCTTCTGAATTTTGTCATAGGACAGTTTTTTTTTATTATTACAATTCATTCAGCAAGTATTTGTAATGAATCAGGTTTATAGAAGAGGTTTTCAATGTGGCTTGAAGATGTAGATGTTATAAATTAGAAAATGTCCAAAATGGCATCCCAGACATTTCATTCTATACTTGTGCATAAGTACCAAGGAAAATTGATCTGCATTTATAAGTTAATTACTTCTCCAAATTATTTCTTTCAAGAAACAAATACTGAGATGAAGAACTTTATATACACATTTTGGTAATCACTTTTACTATGCAAAATGAAAATTTCTTTGTATAATCTTTCTTTACACTGTGCAATAAATTTGCTGCTGTACAAAAACCAGTTGTTTCTAAAAGGGGTGCACAAAAAATGAGACTGATGTTTTTAGTAACCTCTTTTGTAGTAAAATATGGAAAGGATAATAACTACAGATTAAAATTCCTTTGTATTTTTAATTTGTATTTTACTTTAAAATAACATTTTAAAAATTGAGAATATTTGCAATCACAGGTAACAATAGTTTAAGCTTCTAATCTAATGCCTTTGTTTTAATAACACAGTACTGACAAAACTCATCAGCAATGAACAAGATAATTTTTATTTTATCAATACTAATTTGATATTCATTTTATGGACTTGAAACGAGTAAACTGAGTAATATTAGTGTCACAGAATCCATGTGAAGCCCCATGGGTCTATGACAGTGAAAACAAACTTCATTTACTTAAATGCTCTTAAAACTGCCGATTTACAGTGCTATATAGATATATATTCTTTCACTATTCCTCTGTTTACCCCATGGCCCTCCTGCAGCTTTCATGAGTTTCAGCCATGTACCACCATCAAAGGAACTGTCTTGTCCTATTTTCATTCAGAGAAAAGTGTCATAATATCCCTTCCCTTAGTTTTAAATTTTAACTTTGTTACTTTTGACAAAGCCTTTCCTTTGTTCAAATGCAAGGACCCAGTAAAAAGAGCTTTGACATGTTGTGCCTTTTATGTGTGCATTTTTCTGGTTTTACTGATGTCCTGAATTTTGCAAACGATAACGTGTGCCTTCAAGATCTCCTATAAAATGCCATTTGTATACTGTATCAAGAACAGTTTAGGACAGCATTACATTCACATGACTCTAAAGTCCAATAAATATTTGATGGGTTCTCAGAAAACCCACAATCAGGTGAAAGAGACGCAAAACAATGCTTTGTTTTCCAGCTTGTTTTCCTTAAAATCTTCCCCCATACACACTTACTGGCTTACCTGCAGGGTAGCGCTCAATCACTGGCCAGCTGTCCACCTGTAACGTGGCATTGCCACCACTCCTCGTGAAACGGACTACATGGTATTTCCCATCGTTAATGATTGCATTGGACTCTTCGATGGCGATGTCATCTGTCCCAACATTAAATTTAACTCCAATTTTTCCTTGGTGCTGGAAGGGAAGAAGAGAATAAAAAGAGTCATGTGAAGTGTTGATTCATCAGCAGTTAGTGAGCATTACATATGGGGTATTGCTCAAGAACATGCTTGAGAACAATCGCTGCTTTACTCTGATTTTACTTCTGAAAAACTTATGCAAGAATTTTGACAGTTGGGTAAATCTTCAGCATCTCTTTCATAGATCACTGATATTCTAAAAGACACCCTTTCAAGAGAAATGAGCTGCTTTCTCAGAGGCTGTCACGGACAAGATACATGGCTGCCTGTGTGAAAGGATGTCCTTTCATGTTTTTAACATAGCCCCTTTAATCCACTCCTTCCAGTTCACAAGAAAAGTGAGGCTTCAAATTTGCCTTTTTAATAACTGGTGAAATCAGAGTATTGAAGGGTATTTAGAGCGAATGGACAGAGACTCACAACATAGAAAAACACTCTAAAGGGTATGGCCACACAGACAGGCATTTTATGAGTACATCAAATGCTAAAGGCCTGAAATTCACTCCATTTCTTTATTCTACTGATGATGAAACCATGACACAGGAAGGTGCAATGACTTTTTCAAGGTTATATAGCTAAATAAAGAGATTCTAGAGTTAGAATTCAGTTCCCTCATTCTTAGTTTATACTTAAGATGCCAACTATTACATTTAGAATGGATAAGCAAAGAGGTCCTGCTGTATGGCATAGGGAACTATAGGGAACTATATCCAGTCACTTGGGATAGACCATTATGTAAGATAAAATGAAAAAAATAATGTATATATATATATATATATATATGTATGAATGACTGGGTCACTATGCTGTATAGCAGAAATTGAATCAACACTGTAAATCAATTATACTCTAATATAAAATAAATTTAATTTTAAAAATATACCTATGCTAAAATGAAGTGAAGATATAAATGGTTATCCAAAATTAACTTCCTCTCTGAATTACGCAAAGTAGCATTAAAAATCACTCTAAGTGTAAAATTTGTGTCTGGTAACTTGAGAATTTCATACTACAAGGCAGCAAAGAGAAAGATGTGCTTATGTCCTCTGCCTTTGAGGAGCCTTCTCTAACAGCAGGGTTGTCAACTCTACCATGAGCTCAGATGATTTTTAAACCATGTGGACTTGCCCTTCATCAGGGGCACTGGATATTTGCACCGCGGGCCCTTGTCAGAATACATAACCTCAAGCTGTCTGCAGCTCACCTGTTATCAAACCTCAGTTGAGAGGAACAGCATGAGGGAAAGGGGGCATAAAGGACATATAGTCCATTCATTCCTGCAGAAATTTAAAATTAGAATATTAGAAACCTGAAGATTTGAATCACATCCTTTTGACCTCCTGCTGAATTCTCATAACTAAACTAGGAAGCAATAATGTGGCATAAGCTTACACTGAGAGTCATTGTAAAAAAAAAAAAAAAGGAAAGCTCTTCTATAATACTGCATTATTTGAAGGGAAGTATTTAAAGATGTTATTTGGGGTAATGATCACTGTCATTGTCCCTTTTTGTCCTTTTAGAGCCCCATCAGTGCCATATGGCTAGGGGTCTAATTGGAGCTGTAGCCACTGGCCTACGCCACAGCGACAGCAATGCGGGATCTGAGCCGCCTCTGCGACCAACACCACAGCTCATGGCAACGCCGGATCCTTAACCCGCTGAATGAGGCCAGGGATCAAACCCACAATCTCATGGTTCCTAGTTGGATTCGTTTCTGCTGCACCATGACGGGTACTCCGATAAGGATCTTTCCGATAATAGATTAATACGGTTTTTATTTTGTTGTTTTTTGATTTGTTTTAGGCTTGATGGACAATATAAAAAAATCATATTTACTGACTTTGGTTATTAGACAACTCGGAGTGAAAATGAGTAGGGAAATTTTACTAGCTACAAAGATTTCTGCTACACTGTTTTCCCCTGGGATATTTTTATTTTGTCATATTTTTTAATATCCTTACTTTTAAATATATGCCACTACAAGGCATTTCAGTTTTTTGTAGAATGGTTCAGGAAATAAACAACAGGATTCCAATAAACACTAACATTTTATACAAGGGCATACGAAGACTTTTTTTTAGCATAGGTCTTTTGTGAAAGAACTCATTATTTTTTTCATTTTGGTAGAATTCCTATTTGCTCATTTTCAGTAAAGTATTTGACACAGCATATTTATATTTTAACACGTGTGACATAACAGGAAAATTTTTAAGGTTTTTATTTAAAAGGTTTATTAAGTTATCTCTATCTAAACAATACCTCTATAGTTTCCTAAATATTTTACAAATATTAATTCTAGTGTTTCTCCTAACAGCCCCAAAAGAAAGGTGCTATTTTTTTTTGTTTTGTTTTTTTGCCTTTTATCTAGAGCCACACCTGCAGCATATGGAGGTTCCCAGGCTAGGGGTCTAACAGGAGCTGTAGCTGCCGGCCTTCGCCACAGCCACAGCAACGCGGGATCCTAGCAGCGTCTGTAACCTACACCACAGCTCACGGCAACGCCGGATCCTTAACCGACTGAGCAAGGCCAGGGATCGAACCCGCAACCTCATGGTTCCTAGTCGTATTTGTTAACCACCACTGAGCCACTACGGGAACTCCCAAGAGAGGTGCTATTTTATCTCTATTTGACAGTTGGGGAAACTGAAGCAGAGGGTGATTAAGTAACTTGGAAAAGGTCACGTAGCTAGAAAGGGAAAAGCTGCAATTCAAACCCAAGTAGTCAGGCTCCAGAAACTGAGCTCCTTATCATCACACTAGGCTGAATTTTAGGAATATTGAGTTATCCTCTAGCTGCAGCTAGCAGATTTGGTAAACTTGACTGTTCTTTGTTACCTGTTTGTTTGTTTTTGTTCTTTTTTTCTTTTTAGGGCCACACCTGCAACATATGGAAGTTCCCAGGCTGAATCTAATCGCTGCTGCAGCTACTGGCCTGTACTACAGCCATGGCAACTCAAGACCTGAGCTGCATCTTGACCTACACCACAACTTGTAGTAACATCAGATCCTTAACCCACTGAGAGAGGCCAGAGATCATAAAGCCACATCCTCATGGACACATGTTGGGTTCTTAACCCACTGAGCCACAACAGGAACTCCCTTTGTTACCTATTTTATATATCCTGCTAGTGTAGGAGCATCATGGAGCTTTGTATTATGCTTTTCAGGTCGTATGTATATATCAATCGATGTGTGCTTAAAATAACTCTGTAGAGGACAGTAAGCAATTGAGATGTGGATAATAGGATCTTGAAATGGGTTTAGTTTCAGCTGCAATCTTGAGATGATAATAGGTAAAACAAAAACAGATTGCTATTTTTATTTTTCAAACTGAGGTACAAGATTGCCTAAGCCAAAGGAGAGCACTGAAAACTGCTTTTGGGACCCTGAATCAATTACTTATTTGCAGCCCATTAAAGAGGCAAGACAGACAAAGAGGAGACTGATAATTAGAAGGGGATTTTTGGGGAGAATTGGGATGTGATGATTTGCATGTACTTCCAAGGTAGAAGGTTACTATTCCCCTTATTTTAGGTGTGGAGGAAAAGGACTTCAATGGTAAGTCTCAGAAAGTTTGAAACATTGGCTCCTGGACCTTGGTGGTGTTTGTTGGGATAACCAGTAACCCCAATTGCCCTTGCGTGGGAGTTGACTCTTGACTGACAAATCTTCAAGGGGAGAGACTATGAGGGGCTGATACTCTGATGGCAGAGCCAGGAGTACTTACTGCTCAAGGGCCCACCTGTGCATTAGTTAGAAGAAGGAATGTGTGAGCATTACCCTTGGACCACGGATTAGAGAACCAACAAAGAATTGTGTTGTATCCTTTTCAAGAGGGTCCCCGGGGAGAGAGGTGATGGGTAGTGAAGAGAACTCGACAGAGAAACCTGGAGTTGCCTTGATGGAGGCCTAGGACCTGAGGCAGACATCCTAAGTAACTATCTGATGGAGGTACATGTACTCACCTCAAGGGAATTTCAGGTAAAAAAAAAAAAAATTCCAATGATGTGGTTAAGCACACCAAAATACACCTCCAAAAATGCCCCCAAGTCAATTTTAAGCATGGGCTAAACCCAGTTAAATGGTTACTATTTTATTAGCCAAGTAAGATCATTTCTGCCCCTTATCTTTTCTTCCTTTTCCTGCTTCATCCCTGGAGGAGCCAGAGAGGAGAAGAAGAAGCAAACATCTTGGAAACAAGAAAAGAATCCTGTTCCCTCACTCGGTGCAAGTGGCAGCTCCAAGACAGCCCAAGCAGGGGTAATGGACTGGATTTAACGAAAGTTATATTTATTATTACAAAAGAGTGAGCTGAAATTACTTATGCCTAAAAATGAGCAGATGACTCTTTTACTGTCTAAGAATGACCACAGTAGTATTGAGACTTTCCCTAGATTTTACTGGGTCAGAAAGAAATATTCCACAGAACAGGTTTAAATTCATTTTGCATCCTAACGAATCAGCTTTAACCATAACACGTACATGAGGTTATTTGTTACTATTGAGTTGATTGCCTTAGTGCCTCTTTTATTATAGACATGTTTCTCATCCCAGGATAGATGGAAAGAAATTTCTAAAGTTTTCTACTCGTTCTGATAGGAAGGCAACAATAGGCTATTTTCATCTGAGATCTAATCAATAAGGAGTTTCAAGTTCTGTGAATAGATGAATTCCAATGCTAAAGATACAAAATGCACCAAATTCTTAAAAAAGGATACTTTACCTTGTCCTTAGACTTTTCTGCAACATAAAATGTAAAATGCTTATTTTCTAGGGTAAAGGAATCCCCAGATTTCTCAGCAATTCATTTCATGCAAAATAGTAAAACAAACTATTAAGAAGCAATGAGAATTGTTGATATTTGGAGAGCTTCTGACTTTTAAAAGATGCTCATCTTCCGCTGGATATGTTGGTTTGATCCTTCAACTTCCAACATTTTTGACATCTCATGGATTCAGCTCCAGAGTCAACTATACCAGAACTGAATAACACCAAAGTGGGTTCAAACAATAAACTCTACCCTAATTCAGACATTATCTACCCCACTCCAGGTTGCACCAAGTCCTTGAAAAACAATTTAAGCATAACAGCCAATGTGTCAAGTTTTTCCCTAAACAGAAATAAATTAAATAGGCATATAAACTGCAAACTGTTAATTCCATCCAGAAACTACAAATATTCTCAAAATACATTCCTCCTATATTGATAAGATAGTAAGTCATTTCAATTATATAAACAATGAAACTTGCTAAACTTTCTTGCCAGTGGATAATTACAATTTAAAAGAATTCATTTCAAATTCTTATTCTCTGGGATTAAATGTGATTGTCTCTGGCAAATTCTCATGAATATTACATTAGCAAAACCAGCAGTAATTTCAGTGGACATGAACTGATCTTTCAACATTGTATCTTTTTCGAAATGGCTAACTGGCTCACACCATAATTTCAAAAATCTATTATGAGAATATCAGTGACGAGACATTTATAATTTAATGAAGTCTTTCCATGGATTCATTAAATAAAAAGTGACAAAGGTAATTATTGATTTTTTTTCACAAAAGCTCATTTCAGAAAAAGGATTATATTACTAACCTAAGTTAAAAGGAACCATGAAAGATGATACCGGGAAGGAACTTGAACACTTTAGCAGGTGACACTATAATTAATGCATCTTAATTCCATCTGCAATCACATATTCATTTGAAAAATATTTGTTTTAATTAAGGTTAAGATTCAATGGTATACTCAATATTTTGGGCATACGTCAAGCAGGATTTCTGTGTTATAGATACAGATATGTTTTAATCTATATGCATATGAAATAGATCAGACAGAATAAACATATATAAAGCTTTAGCCTGTGTATGGCATACAGATACATCTATTGCTTTTTTCCCCCTATCTGGTGTTGTTACAAAGAAGTGTTTGGCTCAACTATGTCCAGGAAAACAGTCAAAAATGAAAAATTATCTTCTGTTTTTTGTTTATTTATTTATCACACTCTTAAAGTATCACTTAACTAGATGAACAAGGGTGCGATCCAGGATGGCAAGTAAATTAGCAAGGAGGCTTGTTTATGTTCTATAAACTCCTGCTATGATACATGATACAGTTTGATACTCCAGGGCCCCACTTTGGACAAAAGCTGACAGATGTCTTAAAATGTTACTAGATGCTCGTACTCATTTCAAAATACAGAACAATTCCCATGGTCCATGTCTGCATCGTCAACTGAAATCGCAGACAGGTTGCATGTTATATTTTGCTCCTCCAGAGACTAACCCTCACCAGGGAACAGAGGTTTTAAAGCTGAGGGGGCCTCTGGGGCCTGCAGTCAGCGTTGCTGGAGTCAGTGACATTACAGTGTCAGAGTCAGACGGCCACCTATTCTCTCACTTCAAAACAAACACAGTGGGAACCTCCACATGCCGCGGGTGCGGCCATAAAAAAAACCCGCGGCCATAAAATGACAAAAGGCAAAAAAAAAAAAAAAAAACAAACACAGTAATTCAGATAACTGCTAATTTGACCCCAAAACATTTCCAAATGAATGACTTAGGGGTCCTACTGTCTGGCAGAGACTGTGTTTACTAACCTAGATGGTCCATAATGTCAAGATGTGGTTTGCGTCTAGTTATTTTAACCTGGAACTAAGCTGGAAATGCACCCCCACACACCAAAGAAACCCCCACACCATTCAAAAAACAAAAGGCTACTTCTGCCCTGTCTCCCATATTCCCCAATGACTAATATTTTTACCTCATTCAGCTAATAAATAAAAATCAAAGAATTCATTTGCTAAGTGGGTAGACAATACAAATGTAAAATGTGTTTTCTGCCATTCAGGAAGTTTTCACTGAAATTAAGAAGATAAACCTGCATGCAAATATTCACACCCACAAGCAAGGTGAAGGATTAGAAGGGAGGAACAGAGTCCTACATAGCGGGTAGTTTCAGAGAGCTTTATGGAGCCTCTGACTATACAGCAGGAGCAAGGCAGCATTTGGACAGCTGTAATACAACCAGTGGATACCAAAGACATTCAGGTACATAGAAGATATGTTTTCTCTGTCTCCTGTTTCTCTTTCCAGGCCCAAATGTTCACCAGGTACCAGGCATTACCAAGGTATCTACCTAAAGTTCCCAGCTGACCTAAAAGGTAAGTGCTACTTTCCCTATCTGTTCAGAGAGTTTAAATAATGTGCCCCAAATCATACAGCTAATAAATATCAGTACTGGACCCCACCAAGTTGGAGAGATTTGCTAAAACAGAATGTTGTCAACTGTATTCATGTTCCAGAAGATCTCGAAACCAAGGCATGCTCAGAGAACTGCATCAAGAGTTAAGGCCACTAAGTGTATCTTTCTTTTTGGTTGATTACATTCCATAGCACCACATGATAAGCAACTATAAGTGGGTGAGATCTAGGGTGATACTGTTTCAGAAAGATCTAATTTAGGGGGTCATACATTCTAAGAAAACAGTGTTTTCATTTTCTCATCAAACCCTCAGGAAGGATGGTATAGCTTTTCTAATATGTTCCCATTCTATGAAATGCTAGAGCTCCTTTGATTTCAAAAACCTATCCTGACAATGATATCATCCTCCTGGAGGCTTACACTCATCTCTTGGTCTTCAGACTAACAAAGCCTTATAAGCTCATGACAGTCCTCCTTCACACACTGATTTAGGTGTTAGTTTTATTTGTTTTAACTCCTCAGCCATATTATAAAAAGCTTACAGGTAATAAATAACACTGACTTACTCCTTATTGTATTCTTCACAGCACTTTGTGGACTATTTCTACATCTGTAATTTTCCAAAACTCTTTAACATACCCATTATTTTTTTTTAATTGAGATCTAATTCACTTGTCATAAAATTTGCCCTTTTAAAGTATACTCTTCAGTGGTTTAAGAACATTCACAAGGTTGTGTGACTATCATTATTACTTAAGTCCAGAACATTTTCATCATGCTGAAATTTTCTTTTGATGAGATAATGCATATAAGTTCTTAGCACATTTAATGGCTACTCAGCACCTGTGAGCTCTATTATTATTATTATTACACCAACTATTGTTATTCTTACATTTGTAAGTAATGTTCAACTTCACGGTATTTTGATGGAAGTTAGTTAAAATAATGCTTGGATTAAGTAGCCATCACAGTTTAGTTACAACATATAATATCTCATTGATCTTCACAACAATTCACGAAGTAGCATATCTATTTTGCAAATAAAGAAGCTAAAGCTCAGAAAAGCTGAGAACCAACCAAAGTCAGAGCATCTATCTACCATTTGGCATAAAAGGGAACATTCTAAAAATCTCATCATGCTCACCTATGGGATAAACTGTCCAGCCATTGGCTGTACTGAAGCAGAGATTGACTGATCACACAACCCTCTACGTCTCCTCCCATCTCAATGATACTACCTTTTTAAGTTCTATGACAAGTCTAATGGCAGGCTGAGCAGTTAGTACAGAAAGAAAAGAAAAGAAAGCAAGAAAGCAAGCAAGAAAGAAACTAGTTAATTTTCTGAAATGACTCAAAGACACCTAAATTCGAATTTCTTAGATTTTTTTTCAAAATTTCTAAAATAGCTAAGATCTATAATTATGTTAGATTTTAAAATGAGGAGGTCTTCAATTTATGACAGAAAAGGGGATATCCCACTAGTTTAAGGTTTCAGAGTAATTTTGGAGGCATTTTATAAACCATATGTGTTTTTTCCCAAGAAATTATAACTGCTCCTCTCCAGGGAGGATAGCAAGACTTGTCTTTATGGGTAAGAACCCTTGCATTGCCAGGTATGTAGGATGTGGTGGTAGTGGTGAGAATAAAGGTCAATAACTTCTCCTCTTGAGGACAGGTAGATCTTGAGTTCTGGTGATAATCCCAACCCTTCAATGCCTTCATCTCTTCACATTCTCTCTCCTTAGATGAAATGATTAAGAATCAGAACAATGTTGGGAGAAACTAGCCCACTAAATGACTGGTGGGTTTATATTTGAAAGGCGCAGTCACCTTAATGTTGATATTCTGAGACTATCTCTATTTTGTTGAACCAATACTGGATTATCGTTTATATTTTAAAAGACATTCCTGAACCATTATGAAGTTTTCCACTGTAGTCATGGGTTCAGAAATGTCATCAAGCCTTTTTTGTGGTACTTCCTTATGGTTCAAACAATATAACTCTTCATGATGCCGTACAACTATAGAACAAATAAAGCTAACTTATCCTTTTGGGAATCACAGCCAGCTGGTTAAGATCATTAACTCTCCATTTCCATCTACTGAAATAAATAGCAACCATCATAAAATAAAAATATTCATCTTCAAATGCATCCTTATATATTAAAAAATATATATATACCATCATTAAGCTTTTTCTCCCCTGAAGAGTCAAAAAGCAAAAATCAAACAGAGCAAAAAATGGACATCGACCAATGGCCTAAGACAGGTTCCTAATTTTTCACAGGTAAGACCTCTGGTTTGAATATTCTGCTAATGACAAACCCCTCAGGCTGCTCCATGGAGATCTAAGGTCATCCTGACTTAAGCATTATTAAAAGTATAGTGGGCTGCTCAAAAAAAAAAAAAAAAATGGAGTTTCCATCATGGCGCTGCGGTTAACAAATCCAACTAGTAGCCATGAGGTTGCAGGTTCGATCCCTGGCCTCGCTCAGTGGGTTAAGGATCCGGCGTTGCCGTGAGCTGTGGTGTAGGTCGCAGATGCAGCTCGGATCCTGCATTGCTGTGTCTGTGGCGTAGGCCGGTGGCTACAGCTCCGATTGGACCCCTAGCCTGGGAACCTCCACATGCCGTGGGTGCGGCTCTAAAATGACAGAAAGGCAAAAAGGCAAAAAAAAAAGAGCAAAAGTATAGTGGGCTAATCAGATATAGTTTTGGGCATTTTTATTTACTTTTTTCGACTTGTTTTATTACTTTTGCCTTGAAAACTCTCGGTTGGTGTTAAATTAGCTTTGAGTATATTTTACGGTCATTCAGGAATCCTTGTGCAATAAACATGGTATTTCAGGTCCTGATTAAAACCATAACCTTTGTTTCTCGGCTTCTCTGATTCCTTGTTTTTAGGCCATTACACTGCTTATTATAACCTCCACCAGGAACTGATCAAGGGTAGGACACACAGCTCTATCAATTCTGATAGTTGTTGGCATTTCTAGGTATAATCACTTTCCCATAAAAAAGGTTTGGGATTATTTGTGAATTCCATTTACTTGTTGTATCCCAGGACCATCATTTTCATGGAGAGCTGACTATGTAATTACAGACTGACTAATGTTCCAGATTTCCATAGCATAGAGCACATTTTTCAGATGTGAGACAAAACAACTTTGGGTGGTGAATTTTGTCCTCTCCATGGTAAATGTTATCTTCAGTAACTAGATTGTTAAATAAAATTAACCTTTATTTACAAACATTCAAAAAACAAAAACATATTAGGAAATATATACAATTATTTCTAATAACTCAGTTGGTAATTATCTATAAGCTATACACGAAATGAAAAAGTTTGGAAGGGATTTTTTAAAAATTAATGTTTATAAATTGTGACTTGCGACAAGAAAAATAATAGTGAGGTAATATTTTCACGTGTGTTTTTAAAATAATAACTTTTAATGCTGTCATCATTTCCATAAACCTCAAGCAGAGTCTTAACTTGAAATGCATTCCAGTAGAAAAGCTGACTGTGTTACCTTTCTCCTCAGTTTTATTGACTTCTAGTCCAGGACTACCTGTCTACATATTTAGAAAAAGCAAATGTGTGCATATGGCCAGAGAAATGCATTCACCAAAGACTATTTTCTGTAGAGTCAGCAAGGCTTTACTATCCCCACTGTGGTAAGTAATAATTTCTGCAGTCATCGAAAATAAATCTATTGCATTTGGAGTAGATAAGCAATGAGGTCCTGCTGCATAGCGCAGGGAAATATATCCAATCAATTGTGATGGAACATGATGGAAGATAATATGAGAAAAGGAATGTATATATATATGTATAACTGGTTCACTTTACAGTGGAAACTAATGGAATGCTGTAAACCAACAAAATTTTTTAAAAATTTATGTTTATGTGTAAAAGTTTCGCACAGAAGAGTTTCCAGAAGAGAATACAGAATCTTCAAGCCTGAAGCTACTGATGATTATGACTTTTTTACATCTCAATAACATAATAATAATGCCATAAAATAAAATAATGTCAAGAAATGTTCAGCAATTATGTATTAGGTACAGTGCATTTTACAGAAACACTGTACCATTCTTTCTAGGACTCAAGAAATTTAAAATGTATTTGCTGATTGTGTTTACATATAATAATTTTCCTAAATTATATCATTTTCTTGCATAAATGACACCATAATTTTGGAAGTATTTTAACAGATGAGTTCAGTCTTCACCTGTATTCCTTGATTTTCTAATTCATTCAACAAATACAAATGGATTTCATACTATGCTCCTGACATTCTGCTACATTCTGGATAAACAGTGGTTAACAAAGCAGACAGTGCCATTATGAAGCTTTAAGTCTCTTATTATTTCTTAATACGTTGAAATTTATATTGACATATAAAGTATGCTAAGTGTCAAGAAAGAAGAGAATAGGGTTTATGAGAGGCACCGAATGATTACGGAAAATCTCTTTGAGAAGCTGAAGATGTGAGGAAATCAATAATGAGAGTAAGAATTTCCAGAAAGAGGAAACAGCAGGTTCACAGGCCCTGAGGAGGGAATATATGTACATATAATGACAGATACTTTTATGTATGAATGCAGATTCAGATATAAATATATAGATTCTTTATAGTGACAGATATGTAAATTATATACATACATACGTAGGTATTATTCAGAAGGTTTATCTAGAAGATAAAAGTAGATTATGGAATTATCTACTAAAAATTTAAAATGTATCATTTGCAGACATAAAGCAATTGGAAAACAGATAGATAATCACATTTTAAAAACCTTCCAATCTAAGAATGAAAAATTGCTGGTGTAAATGTAGAACCTAACAGTATGTATCCTGACATTCACCTAATTGTTTGTTCCTAAGTTTCATTCATCAATGTGCTTTATGAAATGCAATATATAAAGCCTTTCTGAATCAACAGGGACTTGCTGCATTTTCCAAAAGTCATTTACTTCTACAATGTCAAAAAATGATTTATCATTCTATGCTTATATTTCAAAGCTAATGTAACACGTTTAGTTTCTTTGTGGGGTAGAATGTCTTGTTAACTTATTTCTCCAGAGAGCTCTTTTATCTCAAGATGTAGCAAGAGTTCTCTGTACACTTTTCACCTTAAAAATACTGTTTGATATCATTTGACTAATTTTTCAAGTACCCTCTACAAATTAGTTGAAGAAAGAAAAGTTTTTACCTTTTACCTCCCTGTTCACCTGGAAGAGAAAATCAACAAAGTTCAACACTTGAGTCCCTAAAATGCAAGTTTCCAGGAAATGGACAAGTCACTTCAAGCAAGAATTTACTTATTTACTTTTTCTTTGCATATGGAGTTCCCAGGCCAGGAATCAGATCCAAGCCGCAACTGCAACTTATGCTGCAGCTGCAGCAATGCTGGATCCTTAACCCACTGTCCCAGGCTGAGGATCGAAGACATCACATACCCCACTGTGCCACAGTGGGAATTCCAAGGGGAGAAATTTTGATCCGATTGTTTTTCTAGAAAATTGTGATGTAAATGAAGCCAAGAGATAAACTTTTCCTGCAATTTGGCCTAGA
The DNA here is from genome assembly GCA_004024745.2 of Catagonus wagneri. NCBI lineage: Eukaryota > Metazoa > Chordata > Mammalia > Artiodactyla > Tayassuidae > Catagonus > Catagonus wagneri. The sequence goes on from PVHT021183519.1 coordinate 7,779,693, forward strand.
AATTTGAAGCCAAAAGATTCAAGGAGATCAAATCCAAAATACTTATGAATATTTTTATCTTGAGGTAACTATTCATTGCTAACTTTCCTAGAGCAGTAACCGCTGAGAGCATCCTTTTTCATGGTTCCCCTGGAAGAGCCAGAGGGTATTTTGAAGAGACCTGAGATTCTGATAACAGAGTAAAGCCAGACTGAAAGATAAATATAGGGAGCAAGTCATTAGCCATCTAAAAAAGAACACGTATCCTATCTTTCTCACTGCTCAGTCACACTGGAATTCCATTTCCATGAATATAGCTCATTCTGTCCCGTTTCAAGACTTTGCTATTTCTTCTGTCTGATTAGCTTTTTCCTTGATTCCTCCTTTCCCAAATAGCGGATCCCCTATATTGGGTGGGGGGGGGCAGGGAGAAGCTTGAGAACTAAAGCTGGTCATTGACTCTGAGGAAAAGGACAATGGTTGTCTGTGAAAAATGCCCTTTTATGAAGCAAGAACTTAAGAGCATATATCCAATGAAGTACAAAAGACACTCAAAGGAGTGTTCTGACAGTAGTTGAAAAGCCAGTGCCGTATAGGAAGGCATGTCTCATTTGATTAAAAATATTCTCCAGTGGACTTTGGGTTATCTATGATAAATCTTTAATTAGAAAATATCAACAGTAAGATTAATATGCTGTGATCTCATATCCAACTTACAGAATTCTCTTGCCAAACCTATCTACTCTTTCAAAATGAACACAAATCACAACTCATTTAGAAGGTAAAAATCCAACGAGAAATTAATTATGTGTCTTCTAAGACCAAATGGAAAACACAGCCAACTTATTCACCGTTTTGTAAAATTTGTGCCAAAGCTTCCCAAATGAGTGTGGAAATTCAAGAAGGGCTATATTTGGCAGCAGATGCATGATGATGAATTGATGGTGGTTGTGATGGTTATGATGATAACAGCTATCCTAGTCGGATCTGTTACTGCTGAGTGACAATTGGAAATATGAAGTTGCTGAAATTTGAAGTATGAATTGACCCACTAAAACCATTTTTAATTATAAATTTTCAATTTTCTTAGTTAACTTTGGAGGTCATGATTAGAATTGTTAATATTAGTTTTGTTTCTTTTTCTATTTTGTGTAACTTCTCTCAAAAACATAATGACCATGTCTTAAAAAATTTTAATACTCTCCTTCCATAAATATTTTTCTATTTATAAATAAAAAGTTCTTCAAATTGTTTAATGCTCATCTTAGTTATTTGAAATTGGCTTCTCAATCATTGCCACTTTTTCTCTCCCCCTAAGCTTGTAAGCTTGGGTCTGGTTTTTAACGATACTATTTTTAATTTGAGCTAATTTTATCTAAGATGCTGCCCAAGAATGCCAGATCTAAGAGAATGTTTCATCCAAGGAATCATAAAGATAGTACCTCTGGAGTTGTCATTGTGGCTCAGTGGTGATGAACCCAAATAGGATCCATGAGGATTTGGGTTCGATCCTGAGCCTCACTCAGTGGGTTAAGGATCTGGCGTTGCCATGAGCTATGGTATAAGTTGCAGATGCGGCTTGAATTCCACATTGTGGCTGTAGTGTAAGCTGGCAGCTGCAGCTCCTAGCCTGGGAACTTCCATATGCTGCAGGTGCAGCCCTAAAAAGCAAGGAAAAAAAAAAAGATACTACCTGTGGTGTTCTGAAAAATGAACAGAAAAATAACCAAAACAATTTCTCTTCAAACAGAGAGCATATGTTGATGATGAAGAAAAAAAAAGAATATTTAATTTTGTCTCTGACTGCATTCCCATGAACAACTAACAAGTAATAATCTATGAGATTCAACAATTATACTTAATGACATAAGAGTAAGAGATGTGGGAAGCATTTAAATTTGGGCTAAGATGCAACAAAGGTGAACCCAGCACAGCTGGTTTGGTGACATTAAGCTTTTGATTAGCTTTCCTTGTCAATATTAAATTATTCTATATTCCTTTGGAATAATAATATAATTTCCTGTTTTAATTAGCTCTATCAGTCCTCAAACTTTGCTATTATAATTTATTTTATACCAAAAAGGTCATAAAAAGAAATTGTAGAAACATTTTCAAGACAGATACATAAATTTCTTTTGCAAATGTAAATGTTAACTTTGCATTTTATTTCATTTTTGATTTACTGCATTGTTGACTCAGAATTTAGTTTAAAACTCAAAATGTCCAATGCCTGCTATAAGAGCTAGGCTATCTCAATACATTTTCCTAAGAAATACCTATATTGACACTAGCACCAACCACCAAAATGAGCTGGTTATGGAAGATACATGGTTAATGTATATAATAGATAATTATCAATTAAAAAGTAATCAGTACTCAAGTTCTCCAAATAAATGTACAAAAAAGAGGAAATTGATAATCTTAAATCTTCAACATCAAAAGGTTTATTCTTCTGTCTTTCATATACACACTAGCTGTTTCAAAAGTATTGTTGAATTTATTCATTCCTGAGTCACATACTAATTTTATTCTAACTTTTTTTTGGGTGGGGAAGAACATGTATTATCTTTTACTTTCTAAAAAAATGCCCTCTTTCATCCTCTTGTTAGCCAAAATTCTCTTAGGAGTTTAAAATGGTGTCAGGCTGTCCCTCAGTCAACCTAGTTGAAAGTTATATAAGGTAAACCTCTCAATCATTATTGTCTTTGCCACCTCTTTAATCTTTAAAGAGACTGTTTGGAGCATTAAAAAAAAATGACTGTTATTATTTAACTTCTTATTATCCTTTGAATTATTTAATCACAAATATTGTCATATGCTACTTTCTAGGACACAATTAATTGTTATTCAATATTACAATTGAAATTTTGTGCAAATTGTCAATTCTTACCAAAAAAGAATAAAGACCTACCAAGCTATTTACCTAGCTATATTCACATATTGTTATAAAGCTGAAACTGATATAACTGAAGCTATTAAAACCAGAACAAAAATAACTACAGAAATTACCAACGTAAAAGCTATTGGCCTAGATAATTTATACCTCAGTTAATAATAATGTTGATGATAAAATAAACAATGTTTGCACTTTTTTTTCCTTTTTAGGGCTGTACCTGCAACATACGGAAGTTCCCAGGCCAGAGGTCTATGCCACAGCCATAGCAATGTAGGATCTGAGCCACCCCTGCAGCCTACACCGCAGCTCATGGCAATGCCAGATCCTTTAACCCAATTAACGAGGCCAGGGATTGAACCCACATACTTATGGATACTAGTCAGGCTCTTATCCCGCAGAGCCACAACAGGAACCCACAGCACCTTTGCAACCTACACTGCAGCTCACAGCAATGCCAGATCCTTTAACCCACTGAACAAGGTCAGGGATCGAACCCACATCCTCATGGATACTAGTCTGTTTCTTAACTCCCCGAGCCACAAAAGGAATCCCCAAGTTTTAGTTGTGAACAGTCACTTCCTATGCTCCTGTTTAATCTTTTTTTTTAACATAACATTGAACACAGTTCTGGACCTTAATTTCACCAAAAAAATACTGAATATTGATTGAATCTTCACATCAACTCTGAAAGACAGATGCCATTATTACCTTCATTTTCATAGATAAAGAAATTGAAGCATAAAAATGTTTAGTCATTTGCCTAAAGTCCCTCTGCTAATCAGCTGAATAACCGAAATTTGAATCCAGATTTCTCTTTACTACTGTGCTCTACTGCCTTTGGGGAAAACATCCTAGAAATAGGTAATTCCCGGTGACAAAATTTGTTTCAGAATTTGGAAAATGATAGACAACCACCCAGCTAATATCACAAAATTAACAAAAGCCAGAAAAATGTAGCACCCACACACATACACAAATCCAAAATCCATAGGCCAATTTATACTATAATGATTGTTACAAAAATCCTAATTGACATACTCCCTACATATATTCAATAGAATACAAATGAATAACCCACTCTGTTAAAGATGCCTGGTACATGTAGTGTCTTTCACTGAGTCAGTCCCTGTGTGATACTTATAACAACTGGTTTTGGCTTTGCAGTTCTGAGGTGGCTGTTATTATGGTCATTTAACAGATGAGGAAATAAGCCCCAGAGTTACACAGCCATTAAGTGTAAACCAAGGACTAAAGTTTCATTCTTTCTGACTGCAGATGCCATATATGACCATGTTGGGTGTGTACCAAGAATGCTGTAATGCTTCAAAATTTAGGCAGTATATTAATATAAGACCATCAGGACAAACGAGGGAAAACACCAAGAATCATTAAGATAGATTCTGTAAAGATATTTGGTAAATCCAATGCATTCTTGATTCTTTAAAAATTCAGGAATAGAAGATATAGAAGAATATTCCTTGACATGGTAAGACTAAATTTATCTTGATTACCAACATCATGCTTAACACTAAAAACGTTCCCATTAAAGTATGAAATAAATTTTTGTATTTCAGCTTTGTCATAGATATGTCAGTCAACGAAATGTGACAGGAAATGGATACAGTCATTTCAAATATTGGGAAAAAAGACAAAAGCAATTACATACTGCTTGCTACTAAACTGAAAATTCACTGTTGGACGTAAAAACAGGCATTTTGAATAACATAAAGGTGACAGTTTTCAGACAACCATTCTAAGAATGAGATGATCCAATACAAATGCATACATTCTCGTAAAGAGTGGTAAAAGACGTTTAGCAAAATACCTTAGAATAAAAAAAGTAACTTATGAGTTTAATCAAAGTGTATAAACATTTTTTTGGCAAATGATTCTTAATGTTGACTCTGGGTGATGTATTCAATGAAATATATCATTTTATTTTCCCTATTCATGCTAGAAAATTGCTGTAATAGAAAGAAAAAACAATGATTTGTAGTCTCAGAATCAAGGGACCTTCAGTTTTTGTTCTTTACTATATTTGTGACTTTGAACAAATGATTTAACTCTTCTGCTGTTTTCCTCATTTAGCTCATCTTCATTTTCTAGATTATTTTTCAGTTCAATAATTCTATCCTATTCTACAATAGCCTTTTTAATTTTCATATATCTTAATATATTTTTACTTAACAATGCAATTTATGAGAATTACTGTTGAGCAATGAATGGAAAATGTAGCCAAAGAAACAAGCAAAAAGGAAAGGAAAAGTAAACAACCAAATATAGTTCCTACCAGGACACTGAGATGCCTTGGCAACAATTACTTCATTTGAGTGGTGAAGACCCTACATACAGTTGATGTTTGCCATCAAAACTGTAGGTATGCTCATTGTGGTTGAGAACAGGGGGCTTTGAGGTAAGCTAGATGTATCCAGGGAATAATCTATAACTTTTATTTGTAGAGTGTGTTTATTTTCCTTTATTGATGACACAAAGTTTCCTAGGTTTCTGCTGTGTATAACTTTAAAAAAATATAGACTAGAACACAAAGGAAGAATATATTCTGCATGACTATATTGACAGTGCTTTTGATTTATATGCAATTATACTTCAATGATGTTGGTACAGTGAATACAACAAATCTACGTTCCCACTATGTAAGGAGAACCTTTGTTAAGCCTAAGGGAGATGACATTGGCCTTCCGTGAGTTTAACTCTTATGTCAAGCTAAGGCAGATGTATAAGCCAAGCAATAAGAGCAACAATCATTACAAACAGAACATCAGATATTCACCCGTACTTAGAGATAAAGAATGATATGGAAGCAAACCCTCTAATTTGCATAAACTTCAACACAAAAAATAATTTTAAGTCTCATTTACTTTTCAAGTTTATATGTGGGGTCTGTGCATAGCTAAAAGAAGGTCTTAAGCAACAACAACAAGAAAATTGATAAAAGGTAGCACCTGAATAGGGGGACCAATTCTAGCGTCACCTTTTTGTCCTATTTCTCCATTCCTGAATACTAGTGGTTACCAAATAGAAGCTAAAAATACAGTTGAATGGACATTTTGCCCCAAGGCTTTAATTTAGTCTATCCAATATGAACTGACTCATTCACATTATACTAGTCATAAAAATGTCCTATAGTTCCCCTGTTGATAGTTTAAGAGAATGCCCCAAAACTAAGTCTTCCTTTAAAATATCAGAACTCTAAAAGATAAAATTGTCAACATCCTCTGCCTCTCATTTCCTTTCCAGAAGTTAGACCTCTGAGTTGACTCCCATTAGGTACAACGCTTTATTTCCATTTTATTTGCTCAGGTTATTTAAAACTTTGATGCAAACAACCATTTATTTTGGAGATCATAAACAGAGGAAATTCATAGGATTTCTCCTGGTTCATTATTTTAGATTATCCCAAGACACACCAGGATACAAATGCTGGAAGAAATTAGGACTTTTGTCAAAGATTCTTAAATAATGGGTAATAAAATACCAAAAATCTTAGAATAGGAAAGAGGTCTTAGGCCCAAATCGTTCCTGATGCAGGAAAACTGTTCTAAAATATCTCTGACAAGGGCATTTGAAACCTAGCAGTTATATTACTCAAAGCAGCCTATTTGTTTCTAAAAATCCTTTCAAACTGAAAGTTACCACTCTTTAATGTATCTGCAGTGTGGATCAATATAGTGTAACCTGTACACTTTTCCCATATGACAACCCTTAACCTTTTTGCAAACAGTCATTCGGTCCACTTTCTTCCACCCTCAGTGCAAGTCTTCTCCCAGAGAGTCATTTTCCATTCTTTAACTCTCAATCATTTAGAGAAATTTTTCTAACCATTTACCCTTTGGATACCCGTTTTTGTTAGTAAACTCAGATTTTAAAGGACCTTAACAGAATCCATTGGCCTACATGCAACACATAAGATGGGTACTAAACAGTGTGATATCTTCCTTAATTAAGGCATTATTCTTCCATCAATATTGTCTGGGTTTTTTAATAGTCACACTCACTAGCTGCTGATCTGAACTTTTAATAAACTAAAATTCTCAGACTTCTGCACACTGTTCATTAGCAAGATCTCTTCTCTGTATTTATTCTTGTGGATTTGAAAATGCAATTACAGGGTTTTAACCACCCCCTCCAGATCTTCCATCTGTGTTGCTTTTACTCCAACCTTTTTCTTCATCCAAAATACTCCCTCCCAGCCCTGCTGTCTGAAAACATGAACTCTCATTTATCTTGAGCTTAAACATCCTCAGATTCATATTACCCTTTCTAGTGTATCATTGTGCTTGATGCAGAAGATAAAATCTAAATAGGAGTCAAAAACCCCAGATTTCTCTCTTGACCTGTCACTATATCCTCTCACCTAAGCAGATGCCTAATCCATTATTTTCAGAAAACAAAAACAGCCCCATGTTTCACAAGACTGCTTATTCAGGCTGTCTTGATGAGTCCATATTTATAGACTCAGAGAAGTATCTCTCTCTCTCCCTCTCCTTCCCTCCCTCCTTCTTTCCCTATCATCATCATCGCCATCATCAATCATCATCATCACATTTACTTTAACAGCCATATCTTGAAATACCCTTTTTAAAATATTCTGAGCTTTAAAATCTTTGGTGGAAATAGAATCTTGAGAGCTTTTTCATGGCTTTGACATGCAGTGTAGAACTAGGTGTCAAATGTGCCTGCGGGTGTGTCCTAAATCTCATGTGAGACAAGTCACTGATTCCTTTAGTAAAACTGGGAATAAGAATCATATTGGCTTCAGAGATCTAATAAGGATTCCATGACATCTTTTTTAAAAGGTTAAATACTAAAAATAATATCTAGATCAAATTAAGTCCTCAATAAATATAATCTATTACTAACATATTAACGATACATTCCTAGATATAAAATGATCACCAAAAGAAATCAGAAACCTGATTCTTCTTTTTTGGAACATGAGATAGTCAAGTGCCTTTGACATTTTTGTTGCCAGCATATGGAATGTGTCCCCCCTCATATCTCTCACATCTCCAAAAATCCAAATCCTGCCACCTCTTTGATGTCAAGTCCAAATATTACCTCGTCCAAAAGATCTTCCCTGTTATTCTTTCCAGAATCCTTCACAACCTTTGGACTTGATTCTTACACTGAGAAGATCTTGAAGGCATGGTATCTTTACAACTCATCCATGCAGCTCATTATCCCACATGAAACTCGAACCTCAAGGAGCTTGACAAATGTCTCTTCAGATGAGTCAGTGGCCCAATCCCTGTCCCAGTCATAATTAATTTCTTCCTCTCCAGATTTTACACATTCCTACTGCACATAACTGTTTACCATGCACCACAATTATCTGTACATATGACTTTTCTGCCCTATAGGATGTTAAAGATTTTTGAGTACGTATGTGTCAAATTGATCTCTAGGCTGCCACAAAATCATACAATGCCTTAGCACATGAGATGTACTCAAACTATTTTTGAATGAATTATTATCTGCTTTTCACTATTGCTATGGTATTTTTGCCCATGAAAGTTTTGAAATCTGTATCCAAAAAAGGACTAGCAATAACTTGCCTCTATCTGAGACATCTGTTCTATAATTTCATGACCTGTACAAGTGATCTATCTCTAAGTCTCTTAGCTCTGAACAGGCTTTGGGAAATTTAAGTCCACTTGTTGGGTAATATTTTTGTGACTCTCTTTGCCCTTAATGTTCATTTATAATTCATCTTAATATGTTGAAAAATAAGCAGAAATATCATGTGATTTGCATCAGGCCTTGCCTGATGATACTAGTTTTAGGTCGCTCTAAGGAAATCTTTAATTTGGGGAAATGACTGGGCATTAATCATTCACTTGGTCAATTAACCACTGACTGTTTCTGCATGCAGGGGTCTAACATGGATACAAAGCAAATTCAGAGACCATATTCTGTTTTGCTTTTTTTTACCTGGAAGGTCCTGGTCCAGGTATCAAACCCACACCAAAGCAGTGACTCAAGCCACTGTAATGATAACATCAGATCCTTAACCCGCTATGCCACAGGAAAACTCCTCTATTTCCTGTTTTTAAAGTTAAGGTCCATATACACATGTATTGACATATGAACAGCATACACAAACTGAACTCTAAAATTATTGGTGTAAAAAAACAATACGTAAGAGACTGAGAGAAAATATTTGCAGAAGACCTATCTGAGAAATGATTTTTATACAAAATATACAATAAACTCTGAAAACTCATCAATATGAAAATAAACTACAAAATCGAAAAACAAAGACCTGAATAGACAACTCAGCAAAAGAGATTCACAGTTAGGAAATACACACATCAAAATAAGCCTCAAATCCTCTGTCATTAAGGTATGGCAAATTAAAACAACAACGAGATACCACTATACATCTATTAGAACGGCCAAATTACAAAACACTGACAACACCAAATCCTGGCAAGGATATGGAGCAACAGGAACTCTCATTCATTGGTGGTAGGGGTGTAAAATGATACAGCCACTTTAGTAAACAGTTTGGCAGCTTATTACAAAACAAGATATTCTTACCATATAATCCAACAATTTCACTCCTTGATATTTAAGCAAATAAGCTGAAAATTTATGTCCACACAAAAACCTGAACATGGATGTTTATAGAAGCTTTATTCCCAACTGCCAAAACTTGGAAGCAACCAAGATGATCACCAGTAGGTGAATGGATAGTGTGGTAACATCCAGACAATAGAGTATTATTCAGTGCAAAAAGAGACTGAGCTATCAAACCTTGAAAGGACATGGAGGAAATTTAAATGCATATTACTAAGTGATAGAAACCAAGCTGAAAAGCCTGCATACCATATGATCACAACTATATAACATTCTGGAAAAGACAAATCTACAGAGACAGTAAAAGGATCAGTGGTTGCCAGAAACTGGGGGTAGAGGAGGATAAACTGGCAGAGTACAGAGGATATTTAAGGCAGTGAAACTATTCTACATGATACAATAGTAGCGGATACATGTTATTATACATTTGTCAAAACCCATGGAATGTAGAACAATAAGAGTCAAAACTACTGTAAAGTGCAGAGTTTGAGTGATCATGATGTGTCATATAGGTTCATGGATTGTAACAAATATCCCACTATAGTGGGGGATTTTAATGAGGAAGGAGGTTATGTATGTGAGGGGCACAGAGTATATGGGAAATCTCTGTACCCTACATTGAATTCTGCTGTGAATATAAAATTGGTCTAAAAAAACCAAACAAACCCTGTTAAAAAGAAAAAAGAAAAACCAGTAGGACCACAGGGGGAAAAAAAAAATTCTGAGGATACCCAAGTGTTCACCCACGCTGAGATAAAAGCAACAGGAATCAATATCCCTCGAGTACTACCTCTCATCCTGGCATGGTTGAAGCAGTTTATGTGCACTTTCTCCTTTAATCTCCACAACTACCCAGTACAGGAAGTACCATTATTATCTCCATTTTGTTTATGGCCTGAGACTTGTAATGGTCAGTAACTTTCTCAAACTTATACAACTAGTGTGGAGTATAAATAAGATATGAACCCAGGCCTGTCTGACTGAACAGCTCGGGTTAGCCATTACCCTTTGCTACCTGTCTTAAAGACAAAGCAGAAATCAGGGGGCAAATTCAAGAGGAAGAGCAAACCAGGGGGGACAAGTCAGACTCACTCCTGAAAGTTTTGTATCTACGCAAACTTTTCAAGCCTCATTCGTTTTTCATTTAATATTTCTTCAAAACTGCTAGTGTATGTCCAATATGAACAGAGGCAATCATCTTCCTGTTTTATCAGAATTATATACATATATATTTTCATATTAACTTTATAAGCAATCTTTCTTATTAAGAAGCCTTATTAAGAAGAAATAATTTTCACAGGTCAGTCTTGGGGCTAAGCAATTATGTTTGCTATTTTTTAATACTAGTAGTTACATTTCCTGCCTAATTGATTTTTGAACCTTTCCAAATGTGCTTGAAGACGTAGCTTGAAGTTCTCCTAAGGTTCTACCTGTCTTTTTCACTGTGACTAACAACTCTCAGTATAAGGAGGCAAACATATTACAGGCTGAAGGAATAATTGCTTCTAACTCTTGCTGGGGTACTGTAAAAGGCGACACAATTTTTGTTGATCTTCACCTGCTTGACTATAGCAGTTGAAGTTTATCAGAAAGATTTATGACATGTTATTGCAGAATGTAATAAATGACTTTGGGAAACTGGGAAAACTCACTGAAGTTGAAGTTATTATCTGAACCTCACAGGGGTAATTAAAGATACAAGCTAAAGTGTTAAGTCAGCAGGAAGAAATACAAGTTATCAATTATAGCCTTTGTCTATATTGGGGAAAGAAGGCAGAAAAACAAAAAGATGGTCCATGAAAAGAAGTCATACATTCAAACATGAAAGTCAAAGATTAGACCTGGAAAGCATTTTCCCAGCTATCTGGATACTGGGATGGTTTCACATCACTACTCAAAAAGGACACCCAAAGGGATTCTCACAGTAAGTTACCAAAATTGCATATCTAAAAATGAAGCCCTGAAGTATCTACAGAAAGCAAGGAAAACTTCTGTTTTGTCCCTATACCTCTTCTTCTGAGGAATAGGCATTATCTTCCTCCTCCAACCAACCTCCTTGACACTGACATTTCTAAACCTTTCCAGGCAAATTGAGTTAACAACAATTTAAAACATTTCATGGTATGAGTGTGACAGCCTTTTCTCAAATACAGTACCAAATCTAATGCTATTGATTAAGGCTAGTTTTTCTTCAGTATTTCTGTCTTGGTGCAGTTCTCTTCCTATGCAAAATTATTTAAAAATCCCTGCGCTTTTCTGGTATCTAATAGGGAGGGAAGAAGGGGGTGGCATGCCAACAGAAGCTAACCATTTTCTGAAAAGTGTCACAAAAACACAATAACCTGTGTATGTGTGTATATATGTATTGCATGTATGAATGCAAGAAATGGCTTAGAAATAAAGGAAGACTTGAGACATTTTCAAAATATTTGGTTGTGATTGTTTTTATCAGAATCTATTTGAGCAAGAAAATAAGAACTGAAAGCAGATATATCTTCAAACATTTTCAGCCCACATCCTACTGTTTTCACATTGAAAATTGAATACCACAAAAAAAATAAACACCTATAAGATTTATGTAGTTCTTTTCAGTCAGCAAAATCCCTAAAGTATGGAGAAAAATGACAGCAACTTTTGAATTACAAAATTATTAGGGGTCCCCATGAAAATCCTTGAACCCCAGGTAAGGGGAGAGGACAATAAAGAGGGCCAAGAGGAATATTTTCCATCCTGCTCTGCAACCCATAATTTTAAAACAGGCATAAAATGTGAATAAGTAAAACAGGCATTTATGTGCAGCATGCATTTGAGTCAGAAAGAAGGCAGTGTTTGAAAATACATTTTTAATAAAGCATTGTGATACAGAATAAACGAAGACCAACTAAAGATGGATTATAGGAACAAGTATTAAACGATTATACCTTCCTCCAAAAATTACTTCTTGCTATGTGGTTCAAAGAGAACAGTCTGCTTTAGGTAGTATTATAAGCAATACACCAGTGTGATTGTCTTCACACAACCACCAGAAGAGTTTCAATGAGTACTTCTCACTGATTCAGTGAACCAAATCATAAAGCCTCAGACTGACAGGGGAAAAAAATTCACCCGTAAATTTTGAAAAGAATTTGAAAAAAAAGAAAAAATATACACTTGCCAGCAGTCCTAGTGTGAAAAATATTAGAATTAGTCCACAGCTTCTATTGCTACAAAATTTAATGTAATTATTTTTTTATGGTATTGTCTAGACTCTATGGTATTGACAAGATCTTTTCTATAAGTCTACACTGGAAAGAAATTAAATATCTAGGTGTTCTTTCTTCTATTGTAGGAACTGCATCAGACCAGCCACCTTCCAAGAGTGACAGCGGTTTAGCAAATGAACCTGACGGTAAAGGTATTTACAGGTAAATGCAAAAAAAAAAAAAAAAGGGTCTTATTTGAGTAGAACATGTCCTTGAATGAGAGCAGTGAAAACAAAGGCTGTGGTGGCAGGGGTTCTCAGACTTTAATGTATCTGTGAGTCATATGAGATCTTGTTAAATAGGAGATTCTGATTCAGTAGATGTGGAGTGGGTCCTGAGATGGTACATTTCCCACAAACTCCCAGGTTATGCTGGTACTTCTGGTCTGCACACCACACCTTGAATAGCAAGAGTCAATGTATAGAGAAGCTTGATGCACAGAATTAATCTGTTAGAGACATCTTTTAACAATATGAACACAAATTAGATGGAGGACTGTTTTTCTCTCCTTGTAGGAGAGAAAAATGCTGGGCATATTAAGTATTTTTTAGACAAAAACTGGAATAGCAATTTGAATATGACACTCTGGTGAATTTTTCAGCTGGGGAAAAACTGCAGTAACGGTATTTCTTCTAAATTAAAATTTTCTTTTCTCTAGCTTTTTAAAGTAACTCGATAAAAATAGAGTGTGGTTCTGTGCTTGATTTTGCTTTCTTTAAATTCAAAAGCAGACTTCATAACTCTTTTAAGAAACCATAGTGGAACTGCTGAGCTGCTGGTCTTAAGAAATCTGGCGTCCCTGTGGACTTTGTGGTTACTGAATTAAAGTCATGTTTTGCTTCAATTGGCTGTAAAATGGACCATGATGTAATCTCGGACAGACATCAGTCAAATTTTTCTTTGAACATTAAGTCTGGGACACATCTTAATTCACCAGTAGGGAGGATTTCTTTGCACATAAGTCTGCCCTATCCTATTTAAAACCAGGTTCATTCTTGTTTGGCAAAAGACTCTGTGCATCTCAATAGGCACAATACCTGTGTGCTAACCTGTCATATTTTAGCTGGTTTTGCAAACTTTCTGATAAGCTTTAGATTTATATTTGCTGGAAGGCTTAGAAGACATGGCTCATGTCTCTGTGACACTAAGAGTTTCATGCTGCTCACTTGATCCAAGTTAGACTTGTCCCACAGATTAATTTGAAAATTAGCATATGAGAATTTTATCCAGAAGTTGCCACTGTATCACCTTATCTCTAGGTTGTGCTTTGTCAGAATTTCTAAACATCGGGTGTTTAAAAAAATCTCTTTTTGAAACACTGGGTGTGTTAAAAAAAAAAAACCTTCTGTTTAAATGAAAGATTTTCATTGACTTTTTTTTATGGGATACTTTTCCTGCTAAATGTACTCCCTAAGGTTAACACCTTAGGGCCTTATCTGCTTTGAGAACTGTAAGTAGAAGTCACAATTAAGTGTGGATGTAAATCCTCCTGAAAAGTCCGCAAAGAAATTGCAGGTTTCCTCTTGTCTTTTATCTGAGATTTCTTTGTCATGTGTAAAGTCTGTGGCAGGGATTAAGATGCAAAACCTGATCCTAAACAAACAAAGGCTGAGAGAGGAGTTTCATTTTTAAAAAATCAATCATTTGAATGTAAAATGTAGAAAAGTATCTCTTCCATGTTGAGTGGAAAATGCAGTACAAAACTGTATTCCTAGCTCAAGAGATTTTTGCTTCAAAATCCTAATTCAGGTAATAAGGCAAAAGGAGCTCAAATATATATGGATATATACAGAAAGCCTTCTTTATACGTGTCAGTCTTTGAAATCGCCATCAAACCAATCGGTCTTAGTGTCATTTTCCTATGTTAACTTGAGTCATTTTTATATTTCAGTTTTCCTCTTTTTAACTTTTCCACTGACAATCAAGAAGAATGATACAACATATACAATTCTCATAAGGATTACAAAAAGGCACCTTCATAAGCTGTTCAGAAGCATGTTTTTCATTCAGTGAATGAAGGGACTAGTTCCCTGATATATTGCTAACACGTGCTACCAATTAGCTCTTCTGGTCTCCATCATATGCTCTCCCTGAAACACCTGTTAACAGATTCCTGCTCTATGGTTGATCCAAAAGCCAATAACAGAGAATATACAAAAAGACAATTTAATATTATGCTTGAAATTTTTCTCACTTTCTCTGTTTCTCCCTTAAATATAACCTGAGTACATCCTGATTTATAGAGTGCTTTCCAACAAAATATATATGAGGTAGAGGAAAATATCAATAAAAATCTCAAGGTTAAAAAAATAAACATGCATTTCTATATACAGCTTTATAAAAAATGAATAAGACACTTTGGAAAATGTTCAAGGACTCAAATACATATACATCCATCAAGTATATATGCACATACCCAAGCATACGTACATATGATGGCTAAAGATAGAAAATAGGACTCGGAACCAGATATTAGCAAACTACTCAACAAAATAGTACTTATGGTTTACTTTTAAGGAATAAAAATATTACTTGGAATTCATCCTCATAACTTTTAAAAAATAATTAATTTTTAAAATAGGTACTCTGCTCTGTGAGAGAGGTACAAATATCCAATTTCACAGTCTGGTTGTTGTTTAAACATGAAAGTATACCTCATTAAAGGTAGGTAAATTAATAAAATCATTGAATTTATTCATTTGATAACACATATTCTCTATCTTCCTTAAATATTGCCCTCTGGAATTTATCAAAACGCAGATTCAATGTGAGTTATGAAAAACTAGTCCTTCATATTGCTAAACAAAACTTTTCACTTGTTCTAACCTTACCATAGTAATCACCGATGCTACAAAACCTTTATTTCCATTAAAACAATTTATGGGAGTTTTGGGTAAGCTATTTATCATTTCATAAAATCCACTAAGTGACTTTGATCAATTGTTGACATTTGAACCTAAAGTGTGTTAACAATAATAGGAATTGACACTTATTAAGCACTTACAGAATAATAGGCACTGTTTTAAACACTACATTTACTTCATTTAATCTTCCCAATAACTTTAAATAGACAGGGCAATAATCCCAATTTTATAGATGATGAAAGTAAGTCACAGAGAATTTATCAAAGATCACATGGCTAGCCAGTGGTAGAATTTGGATTTAAGTCTTCCTTTTGCTTCAAAGCATCTTAAACACAACATTAGCTTCTCCAAATAAAGCTTCTTAACCAGAAGAGTGTAAAGTAAGGTGTAAGATGGAGACATACAAACTATGGTTCTTTTGACTGGGAAGGAAGAAAACTTCCTAAGTGCTTTATTATGAAGGCTAGGTGAGATTGAATCTTGATGAGACCTCTCCTAGAGATTGCCAAAGGTCAATAAAACTGTGTCATATTTAGAGTGCAATATGAAATAACATACAACAGGAAAGCAGAAGCACCTGTGTGATAAACAAAGTCTGCAAAGGCAATTTTCTTTGGAGAATCTCAAAAGTCTTTGGAGAGGAAGTGGTACAGCTATTGAATTTTCCTAAAAACTCTACTTCATGATAACGTATGCTAAACACAACTGAAGGCAGTCCTTGAAGTTTAGACAGCCAAGCTGAACTAGATAGAACTAAATACACTTGCAGTGTACATCTCTCTTCAAAAAAAAAAAAAAAATCCATTTGTTTACCAAAATCTATTCACACTTGTTGAGAAACTTCTTCCTCCATTTATCCGAATGAGATGATGAATTAAAACACTTTGTTTTCTGTTACCAGATGTGATAACAGAGAAGCTCAGATCTTCACCCGAGGCTGGAGGAGGTCTTTTCAGTGCCCTTGGAGAGGCTACTCTTTCTAAGTTAAAATCCCTCCCTGAGGAGTCGTGTTAATGAAGTCTGCAGCAATGCTTGACACTTGGCTATGCTAATTATCTCAAACAAACTGGCAAGACGTTCTCTTTCCAGTGCCCTACACTAAAGTGACTGCCCACAGGAACTGTAATTCCTTCCTCACTTGCTATTTTCACAGAACATGGGGCTTTGAGCTTTGTGTTTGGCTGCCAAGCAGACATTTTAATCTCATCCGACATGACCTGCTCGGATGAAGGAAACATGCATAGAAACCATTAGCAGCAGACTGCTTGTTTTGATCCATAACACTTGTTAGGGCAAAGATTCATTTTTAGGTCCTAGGGATAGCTTCCATTAACACATGTTTTTGAGAAATGAGACTTTTCTTTTCAAACATGGTAGAAAAAAATAAAAGACAAAAACCTTCACCCTCCTACAGCTTGTACTCTAGAATGGGGAAACAGAAAATAACAAATAACTTGGATAAATGCATAGCGTATACAGTCTGTGATATAAGAAAATGAGAGAAAAGGAACTGTTAGTGGGTGGCACTGAAAAACATAGTGGCAAAAGAAGGTCTCACTAAAAAAGTGACCATATCAAGATCAAAGGGGGTTGGATAAAGAATTATGTCAACATCTGGGAGAAAAGTGTTGTGGGCAAAGTAAACATCACATACAAAGGCTCTAAGGGGGCAGCAAGTGAGGCTGTTTGAGGAGGCTAGTGTGGATGCAATAAGTAATTAAAAGATAAATATGTATATGTGTCGGGGGTATTGGAAGGAGATCATGATATCATATAGGAACCTATGGGTCAGTGGAAGAATTTTGAATTTTACTCTGGGTGATAAGAGTGGTGATATATGGAGGTCCTTAAGTAGACAGTATAATCCAAAGTTTAAAAAGATCCTTCTTAGTTTCTTTGGGAATAGACTGAAACGCAGAGAACAATTATCAGGCTATTGAAATAGTGAGGGCAGTGGTTAAATTCTGATCACATTTTAATTCTAATCAAATCATAGCAAGGTAGAAGCAACAAGATTAGCTGCTAGCTCAGATGTGACTGTGGGATAAAAGAAGGACTCAAGGCAAATTCAAGGTTTCTGGAAAAAGCAACAGGAAGTTTGGATTGCCATCTTTTGAGATAGGTAATACTGCATAAAGGAGTATATTTTTGAGAAGAATATCAGATTTATTTTGGACAACTAAAGTTGGTACAAGTTTGGACAATAAACTGAGGACGTAAGTCTAGAACGTGGAGATAAAATCTGGAAGTATCATGTACAAATGACATTAAAATCATGAGAGAGAATGGGGTTTTCAGGAATAAAAAAGAGAAGAGGAGCATGACAGTTTTAGGGGTTGGTCTCTAATAATTAAAGATCAGGAGGATGAGGAGAGACCATAAAAAGAAACTGTGAAAAAGCAATCAGAGTAAAGTATGTGATTCTACAAACAAGTAAACAAGTGTTCTGCAGAGGAGGAAATTTTCAACAGTTTTCAAAATGCTGATGGTGGACCATGAGGATGGGCTGAGGACACTGATGGCCACTGTTGACCTTAATACAAATATCGAGTGTTTCAGTTCCCTAACTAAATTTTACACTCCTGGTGGTCAGAATTTGTCTTAGGCAAGTGAAACTTAGAGTTGAATTTCAAAGTTATTTTGCCCTTTTATAGTCTGGAACTCTGAGCACCATTTTTCATACTATTTATGATATTTCAATACAGATTATAGTTGACTTCTCAAGAAAGTTCACTTCTTCTCCTTATTAACACATGGAACCAGACCAAAGTAATACGACCATAAATCTTTAGAACTGAAAGCAATCTCAAAATTCAGCTATTGGTTAATCTTATTGCTTAACTGAATGGGAAGACATGTTGACACTGGTTAAGTGATTCATCTGAAGAGGAGCAACAGAATCCATCTCAATGTATTGCTTTTTCCCTTTACTATAATATCCACGCATGGTAATTCTGATGAATTTAACAAAATAGATTATATGCTCTTGTAAGGCAGACATTCTTTCTCATATTCACAGTGCTTAGCACAGCAATGAATTAATTTCAGACCCTTACTGTTTTTAAGATCAGGTTTACTGAGATATAATTTCCATGAAGGAAAATTTACTCTTTGTAAAGCACATCTTTTGATGACTTGTGACAAATGCATAGTTATGTAATTACCACGGCAACCTAGATATAAAACAATTCCAGTGGTCGCACAAGTTCTATGGTACACTGTTGCGGTGAACTCCTTCCTCCAACAGCAGTCCCTGGTAACCCTTTATCAGATTTTTCTCCCTCTAGTTTTGCCTTTTCTATAATGTTTTATAAGTGGAATCATACATATCATTTAAAATTATTTCCTAGGTAAATACATACCATATACAATTTAAATTTTAAAATATACCTTTCCCTCTCACAACCACAATTTTGGTATTTAAGACTCTCCTCAAAGACCCTTTTATAATCTCTTTCAGTGGACTCACTGTCTCGAACTTTTTTTTTTTTTTTGCCTTTTGTCAGTTTAGGGTCGCACCCGCGGCATGTGGTGGTTCCCAGGCTAGGGGTCTAATCGGAGCTGTAGCCACTGGCCTAGGCCGTAGCCACAGCAACGCAGGATCCGAGCCGCGTCTGCGACCCTACACCACAGCTCACGGCAACACCAAATCGTTAACCCACTGAGCAAGGCCAGGGATCGAACCCACAACCTCATGGTTCCTAGTCGGATTCGTTAACCACTACGCCATGATGGGAACTCCGACTGTCTCGAACTTCTTTAACCCCTTCGAGTTTATCCAATCGATACATAACATCATATATTTATTAATCAAACACTTACTGTCTTTAGCAGTATATAGAAGTACATTGTTACAACTTGCCTGTGTGAGTGTGTGTATGTATGTGTGTACATATTAATATATAGATTCCTATTTTGGAACTGTCTCTATTCCTTTATATTCTTCTGAACACTCAACACCACACCAGTGACTGTAATAGTCCTATAATTAACGGCTGATTTATTGAAAATGCGGAAGCAATATTAACAATCAATCACAGTGTTGAGTCCCAGCAGTCCTAAATTTCAGTAGTAGCATTTGAATGTAAAATTAGCACACAAATAAAATCTACATTATCTTCTTTTTTTCATTCAAAAGGTTTTAGTAGTACAGATGTATATTTCCAGAGTTTTCTTTCCTGTGTAACTTTAAGCATATAAGATTAGACTTCTGGCCTTGCACCAGAAAGAGAGGCTGACAGGATATGAAATCCTGTGGATAACAGGGATATAGCTAGTGCTCTTTCAAGAAATTTTTTTCCGACTGAGCCTAAAACCGAAAAGGCAGATGAAACTGGGACATCCCAGTGACAAGAAAGCAAGGAAAAATCATGTCTTTTTCCCACAGAACATATTAACTAAGATTCTGGCTTTAATATTAATATTTTTGGTTATAGTTAAGCTTTAAAGTTAATGAAATTCACATTAGTATGCTGATCTAGCGACATGAACACCAAGTTGCAGATGGGATGGAAATTAGCAATAAAGAAAATTAAAGTAAAAAAGATGAAAAATGCCCACAGAGTCTAACACCCATGCACAGACACCCACACTCATGCCAGGATAATATGAGAAAAGCTGAATATTTTTAGAAAGTGACCATTTGAAGGAAGTTCAAACAGTTTACCATTTTGCTATACTTTTCTGCGGTATGTCCTAAGATTTTTTAAACAAAAGGTAGCTTTGTGAGGGACTTATGAGTGATCTGCTTACTAAATGAGGAAATACACTGTTTTATTTTAGAGACCAGAGGAACAGAACAAAGAAAAAGAATAAAAAAAGAAAAGAAAATTACAGTCTTTGGAATAAAAATGTATTCCATCCATTTCAGCCCTTAGCCTGACGATTAAAATGCTGCCACTACGCAGGATTTTAAACATATGCCCTTTTCAGCATACAATTTTAATACAAAAATTGATGTATTGAGTATACAACACATATTACAACACTGCTCTTTCTCTGCAGATGTTTGATTGACCTTGACTAAATGTCAAGAAAAACACCTTTCCTGTCTTTTTTCCTGATTAAAATTCACCTTCCTTGCTAGTTAGTATTGCTCCATCACCTAAAACATATGCTCTGTTTAAGTGGTAGCTACCAGGACAATTTTACAGATAAAAGAAAAAATTGTCTTGTAATAAACTAAATGTGGGAGATATTTGGTTGAATAAACAACTGGAAATGCTGATCCTACTGATACAGTTGTATTTTCTGTAGGTTTCCAGACTTTTGAAAGGCTAAGACATAATGGAAACAAAAATAGGAGATGAAACATTCCCTGTCTTTTGAGTTAGTATATTTTATTACTAAACATTCATTCTCAGCCTACATCAGAAAATATTTAATGCAAACTGAGATCCGTTTTCTATTCTTTTTTCCTTTCCTTTTCTTCAAGAGGGCATCTCATTAACATTAATAGAAACTATGCCCAGAAAAAGCCATTAACATTAATGGAAACAAT
The DNA here is from genome assembly GCA_004024745.2 of Catagonus wagneri. Taxonomy (NCBI): domain Eukaryota; kingdom Metazoa; phylum Chordata; class Mammalia; order Artiodactyla; family Tayassuidae; genus Catagonus; species Catagonus wagneri. The sequence goes on from PVHT021183519.1 coordinate 7,800,774, forward strand.
GCATAGAAAAAGCCCTAGATTACTTTTTGGTCTTTTAAGGAGCTTATGCATTGCTGCCCATCCCAGAAAGACAGGATGGGAAACTACTAATCACATTTTGCCTCATCCCTTTAAATTATATATTTCATTAAATTATATTTAATAAATCCTGAGTTGGAAACAGCACAGGGAAAGTCAAGCTGCAATAATATTTACTCTTTCAATAAACCAAGAGCTTTCACAAACCATGTATCTTACTGAAAGTCACTGGGCAAGTTATATGACCATGATTCTCATGAGCATCCTCTTTGTGTTTGCAATTAGGCTGTCTGCCAGGAGTTGAAATGATTAGCAGTAAATATAAATTTAATAGCTCTGCTTTGCAGTTCCCTAGTCACTCTTGGTCCCTCCAGCCACTGGGAAGACAATTGAATCACAGCCTATCAACTGAACATATGATAATAACTAAATCTCAACTAAGACATGTGGGAATCTTAAAAGGGCAAGGTAAAGTAAGAAAAATAAAAACACTTTCTTTAATACTCATTTCACCTTTATACCAAATGTTGCACTAATTTTAAAAACACTCAAATATTTATTGTCATAAAAGACCTGCACATTTTAAAAACCTGCTTGCTTGAATAGGTGTGGGATATTTTTGTCTCACTCAAAACAGGATTGTGAAAAATACTTCGATTTCAATATAATTCTGCCCAGTGATTTGAATTACTCAGCTGGACTTTTTAAGGTTCATCAGTACCTTCTCAGTTTCTTTCATATCATTATCAGTGTTGTGCATAAAACTGGCAATAGCTTTTTCTTTTTTTCTTTTTTTTTTTGCTTTTTAGGGCCACACCCAGGGCATATGGAGATTCCCAGGCTAGGGGTCTAATAGGAGCTACAGCTGCCAGCCTATGCCACAGCCACAGCAATGCCAAATCAGATCCAAGCCATGTCTGCAACCTACACCATAGCTCACGGCAACGCTGGATCCTTAACCCACTGAGCAAGGTCAGGGATCGAACCTGCAACCTCGTGGTTCCTAGTCGAATTTGTGTCCACTGCTCCACGATGGGAACTCCTTTGGGTTATTATTTTAATACACCTTATTTTCTGGATTAATTACTATACTTCTCATCTCCTATCTCTCAATATAGGAAATACAAGAACTAGAAGATAGCAAAACCCAGGAAGTTTTATGACTATTCTGTAAGTTGATATTGAAAGAAATAAAATATGAAAATTGTTATGATACTTTGATGTTGAGTCTATCAGAAATAGCCCCTAAGTCTTAAATAGTACCAAAATCCTCCCTCCCATTTTCTTCTAGGTGTTAATAAAGGTCAGATATGATAAGAAGCAAAAGAAAAAGGTCATCAGGAAAAAGAGCTGGTGTAAGTTGGTCTGATTGCTAGGGGCTTTTAAATAGTTGCCAGGTGCACCAAGCAGAGATGAGCTTAATAAAAAGACCTTTGCCTAATTTTACTTCCCTGTTACTTTCATTCTTTTTGTGATATCCCTGATACTTTCATCACAGTTTTGTTCTGTCATCACTATTCCACTTGTAAAGCAGCTGACAGATTGGGATATCTGTCTTGTTCAACCCTGCATGGCACATACATGGTAGGAGCTATAACTGAGAGTATAGTATCTGGGAAGATGTGAGCTTGGTGGTACCAGGGCAGACCATGAAAATATGGAAAAAGAGAGGGAGAAAGACACCTTTCATGCTCATATCCACCTTTCCTTTAGTCTGTTAGCCAATGTGTCTATCTGCTCTGGTGCTTTAACCAGATAGAATTAAATTTTCTCCTGCTACAGTCAAAATTACCCTACCTTATACAACAACATCAAGAAACATGTGAGCAGAAGATTGATCACCTCTCTACCATCGGCATGGAAGGCAGGGTTTAAAAAATAAATATTTAAACTGATGGAATTCCAAGAAGATGTGGATGATTTGCCTCTTGGGAAAATAAAATGGATGCCACAGAGTGAAATTAATCTCATTCTGCTTTTGGAATACACATCTGACATTCAAAAAGAGTGCCCCAGGTCAACGTAGATTCCTTAAAGTATAAACACTCTTAATAAACATGGGACATAGAGTTCCCGGCATGGCTCAGTGGTTAACAAATCCGACTAAGAACCATGAGGTTGTGGGTTCAATCCCTAGCCTTGCTCAGTGGGTTAAGGATTGGGTGTTGCCATGATCTGTGGTGTAGGTTGCAGATGCGGCTTGGATCCCACATTGCTGTGGCTGTGGCCAAGGCCGGCAGCTACAGCTCTTGTTAGACCTCTAGCCTGGGAACCTCCATATGTCGCGGGTGCGGTCTTAGATAAGGCAAAAAGACAAAACAAACAAACAAACAAACAAACATGGGCCATAAATAAACTTATCATGAGCGGCAAACCAAAGTGATGCAAATTCATCCTCAGGGTGGTAAAACTCAAAGGAAATCCCATGATTTTGCTGATTTCTTAGATTCCACCACAGAAAGTCAAACAAAAAAAGGAAAGTATCTTATTTGAATACCTCAGTTTTATGATATTTATTTGAATAATAAAGCATTTTTGCTTTGAGTTAAACTGATGCAAAACCAGAGGGAAGCGAAGTCTGCTCTCTTTGTTCAAAGCTGCTATTACCTCTGCTTAAATTGAATAATTGGATACAGTTCTGACTATTTCACATATGTTCTCTCACTAAAATTGGGCATAATTTAGTGAAGCAAGGTGCTGAGAAGTGTACTGCCTTGGCAGGTTACGACTGGAATATAATTAAAAGGTTAGTTTTTCTTCCACATAGAAAACCGAATTGCAGAAAATTAAATTCAAATTTATATAGGAATTTTAAATCAAAATAATTGTCATATCCTTAGGGTGGAAAACTACTAAATTAAAGAAAAATTTTATTTTGCTCGAACAATATGCTAAACCATGTTCTATGTATTATAATATAAAAACAGACTTAGTAATTCTAAAGTAGAGACATGGGATGGAATATGACAACCAAGTTGATAGATCAATCTAGTTGTTTAAAAAAATAAAATGAAAGACAATATTTATGGACTTGCCAATACCAAAAGAAGAGAGAGTCTATTTGGGGGCACGTTTGGATTCTGTGCTATAGTTCCCCAGGTATCTTGCCATTTTGGCCACTCCATAAATTGATCAAACAGAAACAATGTAAACATTAAATTTAATTCTAAAGAGAAAGTCTACATGCTAAACTCCAGATTTTGTTTTACTTGACTGACTTCAAGAACTGGATTATACTTGAAGTTAAGTGGAACTAAATATAACATATTTTCCGTACAAAGTTAATACTCTTAGCAACAAATGTCAGTCACTCCGATAAGCATGCAGGATATCTCATTTCTTTTCCCTTTTTTTTTTCTGTCTTTTTAGAGCCACGCCCACAGCATGTGGAAGTTCCCAGGCTAGGGGTTGAATTGGAGCTACAACTGCTGGCCTACGCCACAGCCACAGCAAACGCAGAACCCAAGCCATGGCCATGACTTATACCACGGCTCACAGCAACGCAGGATCTCTGTCTGACTCACTGAATGAGGCCAGAGATCAAACCTGGGTCCTCATGGATACTAGTTGGATTCATTTTCTCTGGATCACAAAGGGAAATTCCTCATTTATTTGTTTCATACCAACTCTCTAAGCAGGTTATTATTCCCATTTTAAAGGAAACTGAGATTTAGAAATGTTAAGCTTTCCCAAGTTCACACACGGTCCTGGCCATTCTTTCCACTGATGTCCTCCCAGACTTGCTCTAACATGCCCAGGAACAAAGATTTCTTCTTTTTTTTTCACCTGGAAGATATTTTTGATGACTTACATTATTAAATTCCCTAAATTCTCTTGTTCCAGCCACAAAAGGAGATGCTCTGGAAGTGGTCAAATACAAATAGCAGGAAATACAATCCACAAACTAGTGAATATTACAAAAAAAGAAGTAGACTCACAGATATAGAAAACAAACCAGTGGTTACCAATGGAGAGAAGGAAGGGGGAAGCAGCAATATAGCAGTAGAGAAGTAAGAGGTACAAGCTATTAGGTATGAAATAAATAGGCTACAAGGATATATTATATCACATGGGGGAATATAGCCAATATTTTATAATAACTATAAATGGGATATAACCTTCAAAACTGTGAATCACTATACTGTACACCTATAAGATAAAGTATTTTATAGCAACTATTCTTGAATTTTAAAAAGTGATGAAAAAATTTTAAAAAGTTGGGAGTTCCCGTCGTGGCTCAGTGGTTAACGAATCCGACTAGGAACCATGAGGTTGCGGGTTTGATCCCTGGCCTTGCTCAGTGGGTTAAGGATCTGGCGTTGCCGTGATCTGTGGTGTAGGTTGCAGACGCGGCTGGGATCCCGCATTGCTGTGGCTGTGGCGAAGGCAGGCAGCTACAGCTCCTGTTAGACCCGTAGCCTGGGAACCTCCATAGGCCGTGGGTGCGGCCCTAGATAAGGCAAAAAGACAAAAAAAAATTATTTTAAAGTCAAAAAGTTAGAGGTGCAGTTCTTAATAGGAACAAAAATGTTCTTCCTGAGTTTTCTGTACTTCAGATGGCCAAGCAAGTATCAAGAGGCAGCCTGTAAACACAGAATTTGCAGTTCCCATGACTTTTTTTCGGAGCTTGGAAAAAATATCCAGCTTCTCAAGTCAGAGAGGGGCAAAAGACTTGGGTTAAAAGCTTGATTAGGAATTACAGAGAATACCCTTTAATTAAGTAGTTCCCAAATTGTGGTGCAAGGGATGCTGTTAGATAGTGTGTTTTGCACATTGCCTGAATGAAAGGAAAAATATGCAATAGCAATAAAAAACTAAAACAACAAAGTAATTCAGAGTTGAACAAGTTTGGGAAATGCTAGGTTAATAAATTTCAGCTTTTTATTAATCTTCTACAATGGAGAAAAGAATATAAAATGGGAAAAAGACAGTGTCTTCAGCAAGTGGTGCTGGATTGATTACAGCTGCATGTAAATCAATGAAACTAGAACACATCCTCACACCACACACAAAAATAAACTCAGAGTGGCTTAAAGACTTAAGACACCATAGGAGTTCCTGTCGTGGCACAGCGGTTAACGAATCCGACTAGGAACCATGAGGTTGTGGGTTCGGTCCCTGGCCTTGCTCAGTGGGTTAAAGATCTGGCATTGCTGTGAGCTGTGGTGTAGGTTGCAGACGTGGCTTGGATCCTGCATTGCTGTGGCTACGGCATAGGCCTGCGGCTACAGCTCTGATTAGACCCCTAGCCTGGGAACCTCCACATGCCGCGGGTGCAGCCCCAAAATGACAAAAATGCAAAAAAAAAAAAGATAAAACACCATAAAACTCCTAGAAGAGAACATACGCAAAACATTCTCTGACATCAACCATACAAATGTTTTCTTAGGTCAGCTTCCCAAGACAACAGAAATAAAAACAAGAATAAATCAGTGCGACCTAATCAAACTTACAAGCTTTTGCAAAGCTAAAGAAACCATAAAAAATTAAAAGACAACCTATGAAATGGGAGAAAATAGGTGTGAATGATACAACTGACATGGGTTTAATCTCCAAAATATACAAACAACTCATACAACTCAACAGCATAAAAACAACCCATGGAAAAACAGGAAGAAGACCTAAATAGACATTTCTCCAAAGACATATGGATGACCACCAGGCACATGAAAAATGCTCCAGACCACTAATTATTAGAGAAATGCAAATAAAAACTGCGATGAGGTACCACCTCACACCAGTCAGAATGGGTATCATTAATGTCTACAAATAACAAATGCTGGAGAGGGTATGGAGAAAAGGGAACCCTCCTACATTGTTGGTGGGGATGTAAATGGTACAACTACTATGGAAAACAATATGGAGGTACCTTAGAAAACTAAATACAGAGCTACCATATGATCCAGCAATACCACTTCTAGACAAAACTCTCATTCAAAAAGATACATTTAACCCCTATGTTCACTGCAGCACTATTCACAATAGCCAGGACATGGAAACAACCTAAATGTCCAATGACAGATGAATAGATTAAGAAGAGATGTGGTATATATACACAATGGAATACTACTCAGCCATAAAAAAAAAACAAATTAATGCCATTTGCAGCCACATGGATGGAACTAGAGACTTATACTAAGTGAAGTAAATCAGAGAGAAAGACAATGTGATATCACTTATATCTGGAATCTAACATATGGAACAAATGGACCCATCTATGGAAAAGAAACAAATTTATGGACATGCAAAACAGACTTGTGGTTGCCCAGGGGGGAGGGGGAGGGAATGGGCTGGACTGGGAATTTGGGGTTAGTGGATGCAAACTGTTACATTTAGAATGGATAAGCAATGAGGTCCTGCTATATAGCACAGGGAACTATAGCCAATCACTTATGATAGAACATGATGGAAGATAATATGAGAAAAACAGTGTATATATATTTATGATGGGTCACTTGGCTGTACAGCAGAAATTAACACTGTAAATCAACTACAATCAAAAATTAGAAAAATGAATTTCAGCTTTTGAAATTATTTTCATGATAAATCATTTATATGCTGATCAGCTTTATGAACCTCAAAAGGTGTTAAATCCACCAATAATCTGCTGAAGTCATTGGATAATTTATAAATTCTCCACATAGAGACCTAGTGGGAGTGGCTGCAGCTGAAGGCAATTAGTTGAGAATTTGGAGACTTGGGATCTTGGCCAATTCTTTTCCAGATATAATTAATGACTTAAAATATTTAATACTAAAAACTACTAATGACTTAAAATATTTAATGATCAGAATTATTTCTACAAAAACATGCCCAAATTATTTAACTTAAATATGTCTCTAATAGATATATTAAGAGAAACTTATTCTTTCTTGAAACCATGTCCTGGCATCATTTAGGCATCTTTGAAATCCATTTTAACTTGCAGAATTCTCAGATTATTTTGGAAGCAAATTTCAGTGGATAAGATTTTCAAAAATATGTTTCTCAGCTTGGGTGGTAAAGCTGTAAACATGTTCACTATTCATCTTCAAGAGAAGGGTATTTATACAGCCCTTTCCCAACTTAATCATTAACATTTATTTTTCTTTCTATGGCTGCACCCTAGGCATATGGAAGTTCCTGGGCTAGGGGTTGAATTGGAGCTGCAGCTGCTGGCCTATACCACAGCCAGAGCAACATCAGATTCTTAACCCACTAAGTGAGACCAGAGATCAAACCTGCATCCTCATGAATACTAGTTGGGTTCTTAACACACTGAGCCACAAAGGAGCTCCAATCATTAACCTTTTTGTCATGGCACATTCTAAGAAACTAATGTTTTAAGGATTAAAGGTGTCTGTTTGAATATCACTGACAGACAAACTTTATTGTTTGAGTTTATTATCATGGCTAATGAATTAGAGTTTTCTTTGCTAAGTACGTATCTTTAAAGTATAACCAGGCTCAGTCATGTAATAACTAAACAAGAGTAATGTTGTATTAGTTGAAATCTCCCCATTTAGGTCTGAATATCAGCAAGATGGGAGTGACTCCCTTTGAGGACCTGGACCTTGCCTTGTACATCCCTGTCATCCTTATAAAGCTCTGTACAAAACTGACACTAAGCTCAATAAATGTTTCTTCAATAAAGGAAGAAAGGCTGTGTGGCTACTTACAGTGAGAGCAGTTTTTATCTTCAAAGTCCTTTATTCACATTAATTCAGCTATTTACATTTTGCTAATGGGTGAAGGCTTGAGAGGCTAAATGGGCTGCTAAAGGCCAGAAAGAGTAAATTCCTGCCTGTCAGGAATCATAAATTCGTACTTACTGATTTCCAGTCATATGTCACTGGATTTCACCAGGGGAAAAGAAAAAAATAAATAAATAAAAAGAACAGACATCTAAGAAAGGACAGGCTAAATGGCTATTCTACTGCCAAGACAAGTCAATAGTGGTTAAAGACACAAATACCCTAGGTGGTCCCAACAGCTCTACTGAACAGGTGGGAAGAAAAGTTGTTTGTGTATGTGTGTGTGTGTGTGGTTTTGAGCTCGAGTATGTGTGTGCATGTGGTGGGAGGGGAGATTTCTAATACATGCTGTGATGCAGAAGTACCTGTTTCCATCTGCAATTCTAAAACAGCTTCCAGGTGCCACATGCTGTTTACAAGAACTGAAACTCACCTTACCTAATGCTTATTTTGCTCTTGCAAAAATGTGCTAATTGTATAGACCCAAAGGCAGTAGCAACATCCTAATTTCAAAATACATCATACGACAACTAAAAAAATCTATGGAACCTTACTGCAAATTAAAGCACATATGGAGTTTCAGGTGTGTACGCTTATGCCACTTTGTATGTTTCTTTATGAACTAAAACTTTGTTCATGTCCCAAACTCGTATCCCTTTAAAATATCTTATTTTGCTGTGAACTGCAGAAACAAAAAAAGACTCCTTGGTCATAGATTCCTTCAGCTTTCAGCTGTGTTTCTATTCCTTGGAGACCTTGACTGCTCAGAATAGCTTCTTAGAAGTAAAAAGTGATGAAAAGGTCTACCGTTTAGAGATCCAGCGAGACAGATATACAGTCGGGAAAGTACTCCATTCAAGTTCTAAACATTTCTCCTGCCTTGTGGGCTCTTTTACTTGTCTCCTCCTCCTCTCTATTCTACTGAAATCTGTGCAGTTAAGCCATAAAATATGTCTGCCTTTTATTCCCAAAGCAACAGTTGATGGGATAAAAAAGGAACCCATTTCTATCTAGCATGACATTTGTTATATACATAACAGTATACTTAGTTTGAAATTTGTTATCTTGAGAAAGGAGGAGGAAGAAGTACAAGGGAGATAGTGATGACACTGCCAATTAGGACCAAGAATGTCAGGATTAATCCAAGACTAGTACCCAGCGGTCAGGTGCCAGATGGAGGCAGCAGTGAATGCTGACTTGAGAAGTTGGAGAGAACAAATTCCCATGCAGCTGACTTGGGCGTGGATTGGCAGGTACATATCATGCTGGACTTGAAGATGTGGGGGAAGTGGCTGAGGTAGGTGATGGATCAGGGTAGGGCTGGGGTCCACAGGAAGCCTTGGTTCCTGGGTTATACAGGGACTGGGAAAAGGCTTCAGGACAGTCTACTATATGGAAACCAATGAAAAGTGGGCAATCTGGATTGCAAAGGATGTTTAAGGAGAAGTTAACATGAGAAAGTTTGTTAGACCTAAATGATACTTTTCTGGGGGCAGTAACTGTGTTAAAAACTTGGGTGGAATAGACAGGCCATACCAACACCATACCCAGCATTTCTACCAGCCTGTACTTGGTGCCAGATGGACTCTTCTCTAGGTACACAAGGGTATGTTGAATTCCTAACAATTTAAAAATCCCTATCCAGGGTTCCAATTCCAGAAAAAAGTTAATAAACCAGTTGGTGCCCTGAAAGAAAGCTAAATTAAAGCCATGGACATGGTAGAAGGAAAATTGTTCATAGCCAGTGTGAAGTAAAGCTCTTTCACAGGGGGCTCTCTGTGCACATAAATGCTCATGAAGTCTTAGATTTCTAGATCAGGAAGATTATTCGTTATCAAGTGAACAAACATTTGCTTTTATTCTTATTACAGATAAAGAAACAGAATCCTTAAGGAATCATTTTCTCCAATCATACATCTACCTGGCAAAGTGAAGATTACATGACATTTTTTTTGCTTGTGTCTTGAACCCCTCCTGAATTTTGAAAAGTCCAATGAAGCAGAACACCTAATAGAATTTAATTAGGAATATGCACAGCTGAGGCCACTGCTTGCCTGGTTATTTGCAGGTAACTAAATATATAGTCTAATGGAAAGGGATAAACCTATCCTTGCATGCCCTGGGAAGATAAGCCTCTAGATATGGAAACGTCATACCCACATGGCAAGTAACTTCAAGGCAGTTCAAAATTAAGGCAGCCAGTAAAGGAACGTAACTAAGTAAAATTACAAGTGGGCTCTGATGTTAATTTAGAAACAAGAATTTTTTTTGAAAAGTAATAAAAAGAGTTTTGAGACATAGCTGCCAATATTAATCAAAAGTAAGCAGAAAAATCAGAATATCAAGGGAAGATAAGAGGTCATCTCACATCACATTTCTAATAGAAATACATAGTCATCATTAAAGATATTCCACAGAACTGATTCAAGAAAGACCCCAGGTGTTAGAAAACTAAATGAAATTTCCTTATAAAGTTAGTTCCTTGTCATGAAGTGGGTTCCACATTTATGGAGTGAAAATTACTAGCAAAGCTCTATTAAATTTGATAAAATAGAAGACAAGTGTTGGTAACCAATGTGGGCATCAAAAGAGTAGATCAGAGAAGCCAAACAGCAGATTTAGGCAGATGTCCACCCCTATCCCCAAAGTGAGACACTGACACCGAGCCTTGGTGGTCACTGCTTATTCTCATCTTCCTTCTCCCCTCAACACACACAGTCTGCTCTTAAATCTCCTAGCTGCAAATGTTAGTCAGTGAAGTCAATTTTACCTTTTCATACCCACAAACTCAGTCTTAGGTTGCCCAGTTTGTGCTATCATCATTGATGAAAGACCCTAATGGTATTAGAAAGTCATGCAATATCTGATATATACCTGGAAGGGAAGTGCTTAAACCACCAGGAGAGATGGATGTCTAATCTATTCTTAAACATGTGAGCAGATAGCACTTCACCCCTATGCTACTTCTTTCCCCTCTCCCACCCTGGCAGTTCCTACTAGTTCACTGGAGTGTTTCAGACAAGAAAGTAAAAGGACTACATGCCAGAATATAATGTGGCCTTTCTTACACAGCTTCTCTTTGCAATCCCAAAGTTGTCATTAGCAGTTGCAAGGCAACATGATCACTATTATTTAAGATTAGGCTGAATTATTGGTGGTAAGTAGATATACTGATTCATATTTTGAATAAATATTGAAGCACTCTACTAAATCTGGGTAAAGTGATAAAGAAATAGCTAGTATGAAACAGTTTTTTACAAATCATTACAAGAGAGTTAAGCAGTAGTAATAACACAGATGAAGAAAGAAGAAACACTTAAGGGGGAACTCTGTATCCAAATACTGCAGCACAAGAACAAGTATTGACTCTTTTCTTTAAAATTATACAGTATAATTACATGACAGCTATGAAATCCTATGCCTAATGATATCTGATCAAAGTGAAGGATATGATTATCTTGGTTATGGTGTTTTAAACTTTCATGTAGGACAGAAGGATATTTACAGATTCATTAATTGACTTGTACTCAAATTCCAGTGCAGGGGGAAAAAGTATTCTTGCAAGAAAATTGAGTTATAACATGGACAATGCAAAGCCTACATTTAATCTTTGCCAATTCCATTGTTTTGCATTTTTTGTAGATGTCAAAAATATCATTGAGAAGAAAATGGTTCACAAATGCAACCCAAGGAAATGCCCTACTTTTCCTACTTGCCAGCTTTTAAAACAGTGGATCTTCATTCTCTTCCCATCTACAAAACACTTACCAATTTTCCCTAATAATTTCTCCCTGTTAGGAGGAGTCAAAGGAAAAAATACAAAGTCCATCTCTTATATTCTCTTTTCATAAAATCATTTATTTAATTATGAAGTTGTCATACAGCTATATAAATATACTGCCTTTTTTCTAGAAGTGGAGAAGTTAAGTAGGGCTGGAAATTTCCTGAGAAAAATAAATAGTTCAGAATGAGATGGATAAAGTTCCCAAGTCAAGGAATGAGTTGATTTAAAAGTGGTTATTCAAGAAATCCTTAAGGTGATTTAAATTCAAATTTCATTTTGTCTTGCCAGGAGGCTTGCTTAGGGATAGGACATGATGGGTTCTAATGATACATTTTAATTTCGTACTTCATTTACTATTATTAAAATATTTTTGTCTCTAATATCATAGCTTATAAAAACTCAAAAGTTCCCAATTATTTATTTATTGGTGGTAAGGCACCACACTGTAACAGATGGCTAGCCTCCTCCTTAGAAAAAGGTGCAAAGGAACCCTTGATGTACCACAGGGTGCTTTTAGTATTTTGCTGTAGCTTTAAAGTAAAGGGAAGGAAATGTTTCCAGCCTAATCAGGCATGACAACCATGAAATCCTATGTGCAAACTGGATATCAATGTGATATGATTTTTTTTCTGCCCAAAATATAGTATCCAGAAGATTGAATAAATAAAAAATAACATTTTTTTTTTACTTTTTATGGTTCCAGCTCATAAAAGGAGAAATCAAATAGAATAACTATGGAACAAACCATTTATACATATTTGGGAGCCAGGGCCGAACTTTTCTAGGAGAAGTCCCACATTTGCAGGCTGGAGGAGTGGGACAGGGAGGGGAGAGCAGAGTTCCTGGAAGGAGCAGCTGCCGCTGCTCCACAATGTGGCCTCCTCCACCTCCTCCTCTCCAACTGGTGCCGAGGGCACCCCTCCTGTGCAGAGTTAGGAGTTCCTCCATTAGGAAGCCTACAGCAAGCCCCTTGTACCAACTTCAGCCACAAGGGGGGCAGACACCAGAAGTAAGAGAGGTTACAACTGTATTATCTGCAAAAAGGACACCACACCAAAAAACCTATAAAAATGAAAAGACAGAGAACTGCAACCCAGATAAAGGAGAAAGAAAAAAAAGTAAAAAAACAGCTAAATGATGAAGAGATTATCAGCATCCAGAAAAAAGACTAGACTGTTGATGCTGAAGATGATGCAAGACATTGGAAATAAACTGGAAGCAAAGACTGATAATTTACAGAAAACACTGAGCAAAGAAATACAAGATTTAAAACTTAAGCAAGCAGAGATGCAAAATACAATAACTAAAATAAAAAAATTCATTAGAAGCAATCGACAGCAGAATATAGGAAGCAGAATAACGACTAAGTGAGGTGGAGGACAGACTAGTGGAAATCACCGATGTGGAACAGAAAAGAGAAAAAAAGATTGAAAAGAAGTGAAAAGAGTCTGAGAGAACTCTGGGACAATATTAAATGCATCAACATCCATATTATAGGGGTGACAGAAAGAGAAGAGATATAGAGACATAAAAAATATTTGAAGAGATAACAGCCGAAAATTTCCCTAACATGGGAAAGGAAGGGACCACCCACTCAAATCCAGGAAGTGCAATGAGTACTACGTAAAATAAACCCAAAGAGGAACACCCCAAGACACATATTAATCAAACTGACCAAAATGAAAGACAAAGAGGAAGTATTGAAAGCAGCTAGGGAAAAGAAACAAATAAGATACAAAGGAACTCCGATAAGGTTAATGGCAGATTTTTCAGCAGAAACTCTGCAAGTCAGAAGGGAGTGGCATGATACACTTAGTGTGATGAAAGGAAAAAACCTCCAACCCAGATTACTTTATCCAGCAAGGCTTTCATTCAGATTTGAAGGAGAAATCAAAAGCTTTACAGATAAGCAAAAGCTAAGAGAATTCAGCAACACTAAACGAGCTTTACAACAAATACTAAAGGAGCTTCTCTAGGCAGAAAAGAAAAGGCCACAACCAGAAATAAAAATGCCACAAATGACAAGGCTCACCAGTAAAGAATATATATATATAGTAAAAGATAGGAAATTATCCATGCACAATTATGCTACCAAAATCAGAAATCATGAGGAGGGTACAAATGCAGGACACTGGAGATATACTTGCAATCAAGAGATCAACAAATTAAAACTATCTCATATATATATATATAGAGAGAGAGAGACTCATATCAAAACTTCAGGGCAACTGCAAACTGAAAATCTACAATTGATATGCAAACAAATAAGAAAAATCAACTCAAATGCAACACTAAAGAAAGTCATCAGACCACAAAAGGAGAGGACAAGAGAAGATGGGAAGAAAAAAGAGCAACAAACACAAATCCAAAATAGTTAATAAAATGACAATAAGAACATACATATCAATAATCACCTTAAATGTTAATGGACTATACACAGTTGGGAATGGATATATGACCCCATTATAAGTTGAAAAATGAAGAATAACCTTTCAAAATTGAAAGAAACTATCTCTTTTACCTCTGCATTTTGAAATTCAAATATACAAATGCTGGAGAGGGAATGGAGAAAAGGGAATCCCCCCATACTGTTGGTGGGAAGGTAAACTGGTAAAACCACTATGGAAAACAGTATGGAAGTACCTCAGAAAATTAAATACAGAGCTACCATATGATCCAGCAATCCCAGTCCTGGTCATATATATGGACAAATCTTTCATTCAAAAAAATACTTGTAACCCCTATGTTCACTGCAGCACTATTCACAATAGCCAAGACATGGAAACAACCTACATGTACGTCAAGAGATGAACAGATTAAGAAGATGTGGTACATATGCACAGTGGAATATTACTAAGCCATAAAAAGATTAAAGTAATGCCATTTGCAGCAACATGGATGGAATTAGAGACTCTCATACTAAGCGAAGTAATTTAGAAAGAGAAAGACAAATACCATATGATTTCACTTATATCTTAAATCTAACATGTGGCACAAATCAACATATTTACAGAAAAGAAACAAAATCATGGACATGGAGAACAGACTTGTGGTTGCCAAAGGGAAGAGGGAGGGAATGGGATGGACTGGGAATTTGGGGTTGGTAGATACAAACTATTACATTTGGAGTGGAAGAGCAATGAGATCCTCCTGTATAGCACAGAGAACGATTTCTAGTCACTTGTGATGGGACATGATGGAAGATAATATGAGAAAATATATGTATAACTGGGTCACTTTGCTGTACAGCAAAAACTGACAGAACATTGTTTAAGTTAACAATAGTAAAAATAAAAGATAAGGCAAATATCAAGACATTTCTAATTTGGGCTAAATAATGACAAACACCAAAGGGCCCGATAGAAAGTACTTGCAACACTGTCACTTGAAGATTTTGCTTTGATAACTTCGAAAGGTATGAGACAAACCAACTGAATGTTCTTCCTTTAGGTCAGAATGTGTTTAACTCAACCTAGACTCATGCAGATAAACCAATGATTGATACAGTGCTTACCATGCACGCTTTTTCAGTGGTTGATTGGTGGACATCTATGTACACATAGGTTTCTCAAACTTGAGCTACTACTATTCGAAAATCAAAGTGAGTGTTGATGAGTTTCCAGAAAGTTTGCTAATACATAGATCAAATCATTCAGTTGTCAAGGATTTGCACTGAAATTCCAAACAAATCCTTCCTGATTTAGTCAGAAACTTGTTTCACTTGACTGTGACTCGATTTCTCAAACTGCAACTATCAACCAAAATTAAAAAAGAAGTGTAATAACTTTAATTTCTTTCTAAATCTAGAGCCAGGATAAAACTTCCAAGTCATTATTAACTAGTACTCTACCAAGAATACAGACCTCAGTTAGTCAATTCATCTCTTCTTAATTATTCCCTATGTCAAAAAATAGCCTGCTTGCCACTCATAAAGTCATTAGCTGAAGAGAAAAATACATTTGATTTTGATTGAGAGTAGAAGAGATGCCAGGCTGTTTATAAAAGAATGCTTACAAAGTGACAAAAAAAAGTAAAAACTCTGCTTTATTGTCCTTTGTTTACAGTGATTTTCTAAAACAAACTAATTTCTCCTCTGAGGAAGAATGAGACATTTTACTTTATCATGTTATTTTGAATTACTTGATTGAACTTGTAAATTTCTAAACCAAACAAAATCATCTCTTTGAACAAAAAGCTTTGAGAAAAATACCAGTATTGGAGTTCCCATTGTGGTGTAGCAGAAACGAAACCGACTAGGAACCATGAGGTTGTGGGTTTGAACCCTGGCCTCGCTCACTGGGTTAAGGATCAGGTTTTGCCATGAGCTGTGGTGTAGATCACAAACAAGGCTCTACTCTGGCGTTGCTGTGGTGTAGGCTGGCAGCTACAGCTCCAATTCGACCACTAGTCTGGGAACCTCCATATGCTGTGGGTGCGGCCCTAAAAAAATCAAAGACAAAAAGAAAAGAAAGAAGAGAAAAGAAAAGAAAAGAAAGAAAGGAAGTGGGTTTTCCTTTAGTTTTTCAAAGCTGTATCGATACTGGTATTATTTTTTTCTAAAAAGACAAAAAAAAAACAGTATTGATGCAGCTTTGAAAACCGAAAGAAAAACACTACCTTTCTTTTTTCTTTTCCTTTTTTTTTTTTTTTTGGTCTTTGACCTTTTTAGGGCTGCACGCATGGCATATGGAGGTTCCCAGGCGAGGGGTCTAATCATAGCTGTGCTGCCAGCCTACCACACAGCCACAGCAATGCCAGATCTAAGCTGCATCTGCAAAAACCACTTATTTTCATTCAAGTCAATTTAGGTGGGATTTTTAAATAATGTTAATAAGTACATAGGCTTTGGAAACAGTACTACCATTTAGAGAATCTCTCAGTTTTGATGAGTTGTGGGGGAGGTAGATGAGGATATAACTTAATCACTCCTGTTTCCAAGATTTAAAATTTCTCTCTATAGTGGAATAATGCAAACCAAAAAACCCAGAGCTTCTACACATCTTTTGAGGAACCTTTGGTGATTAAGGCAGGAAAGGAAAAGTAACACAGTGAGCCATTTCCAACACACTCTTTCCTAGGAAAATCTATGACAATAGAATTAGAAGGTTAATTTTGCCACTCTCTACCCTCTCACTCACATCTGTTTGCTATCTAGAGCTGAAACCCTCTTGCTGAAGTCCCCTCCTCACGTCTTTTACTTATTTTTCTTTCTAAATAAGTTTTAACTTTGAA
The DNA here is from genome assembly GCA_004024745.2 of Catagonus wagneri. NCBI lineage: Eukaryota > Metazoa > Chordata > Mammalia > Artiodactyla > Tayassuidae > Catagonus > Catagonus wagneri. The sequence goes on from PVHT021183519.1 coordinate 7,817,541, forward strand.
TAGAATTTAATTGTGGGTCATAATTAAAATAAGGTTGGCAGTTCCTCAAACTGTTTCTTAAAGTGTACTGAAATATTTAACAATGATCATCTTGTGAGCTATATTGCCCTCTCATTATTAGGCTTGAAGCCATCTTATTTTCTTGTTCCATTCTTCTCCACTCTCAGAAAGTCCCCAAAGAACCACCTCCCGATGAATAGGAACAATGGTCCCATTAGCTTATCATAAAACCAAAATGATACATGTGTTTAATAATGCAGATTGTAAGCCATAAAAGTCTGACTTCTCAGTTGGGATGGTTCTTGGCGATGTGGGACAAAGAAATGAGATGAGAGTTGAAGAGTGAAGACAAAAGGTAGAATCTATTTTGTAAATGCATAAAATTTTCTCAAAGAAAATTTCCACAGAAGGGGAAATAAAGTCACTGATAGGCCATCTTGTGAACCTGAAATAATGTTATTTCTTATAGGACAATGACAGTCACATCATTAATCCAAAATATTCAGGACTTTCCTCAGGGAGATTTATTTAAGTAGACAAATTTAACATTTATTTTTTGCTAAGTTAAGGCAAAAGTATGGCATATAGTTGAACAGTTCTATTCTTTTCAATACCCAAGTAGATAAACTAGTAGCTTATTAATAACAGAATGTATGTTTTTAAAGTAAAAGCACTACTAGTGTTGATCTGCTGAATATCATTACTATTATAATTACTTTTTGTCTTTTGTCTTTTTAGGGCCATGCCTGCAGCATATGGAGCTTCCCAGGCTAGGGATCAAATCAGAGCTTTAGCTGCCAGCCTACACCACAGCCACAGCAATGTGGGATCTGAGACTTGTCTGCAATCTACACCACAACTCACAGCAATGTCAGCTACTTAACCCATTGAGCAAGGCCATGGATACTAGTCAGGTTTGTTAACCACTGAGCCGCAATGGGAACTCCTATTGAATATTATTAAATCTCACTTTTTTATTCAGCATAATAGCAAGTGTCAATGTTTATGGAATTACAGATGTAATTGGAAATTTTTAATTTCACCTTATTTGACCAGTCATCTGGATTAGTTTTTCTATACTGAGGGAACATTTTGTAAAACCCTCTTCCAAATCAACAGAAAAGCTTCATTATGGAGAGGGCATAATTTTTTCCAAGTTTAACATTTCTTAATATAGAAAATGGGAGCAGGAGCTGAAAATGTTAACATATATAAGTATGTCTGACTTCAGAGTCTAAGAAGTATTCACTAAATGTGAACCAAATAACATATGTATCACCAATATCTTTTGAGCTTTTGACAAATGCTGATTCCCCAAATCTGCTGATTCAGAAACCTCAGCATGTGATCAAGGAATCTTTGTTTTTCAGAAGCTAACCATGCCATTCTTCTTTTCTTTAAAATCCGATAACCATGGCAGCACCAAGTTTAGGATGTTAGTCAATATTCTTGGACATCATAAAGGGATTCTAGATGGTCTAAGGTACCGCATATTTATCCAAGTATTCAGGACAGCATTCATTAAGTCAAGTGCCCTCAGAAGCCAGAAAGCATTTTAAAATCAGAATGGAGAGAAACGGGCTATTACAGACAGAAGAAAATCTTCTCTGTCTAAAGGCAGCTCCTCATTTCCACTTGATTATTCTCTCAAAGAATGCAGACCACTTTGTCAGACATTCTGAATTCTATCTTTTCAGAGTTCAGTAGTAGTAGTAGTAGAGATCTTGATGTTTATGTGAAATGTTCTTATTTTTAAATGTTGACAACTAATTTAAAATATTTTCAATGTGAATCCAGTCACTATATAAGAAGGTATAACATGTCCAATATCTGATTTTGATAAACTATCTGAAAAATATTGTAGAATACTCTTCTCTGCCACATATACAATTTTACCTCTATGGTTTACATATATAAAGCACAGATGGAACAGTCCTCTCTTTATGCCGTCAGTGTAAGGTGTAAGTACTTTGGAAGGGATAAACATACAGCATTAGAATACTACCTAAAATAGTAGGATAGCATACTATCTAAAATAAATTACAGCCTAAACAAGAGTTATTACACTCTGCGGCAGTGACCAAATTAACCATGAGATTCAGAGAACACAATGGTCTTCAGCATGAGCTAGGAAGATTATAGAGAGCTTCCTAGAGAAGAGAAGGGAGTATTTAAAATGGACCATGCAAGGAGATTATGCTTTTAAAGAGAGAACTTAAGTAATTTTATTAAGACTATAAAACTAGGGAGTTCCTGTCATGGCTCAGCAGTTAACAAACCTGAATAGGAACCATGAGGTTGCGAGTTCAATCCCTGGCCTCACTCAGTGGGTTAAGGATCCAGTGTTGCCATGTGGGGTGGGTTGCAGACACGACTTGGGTCCCGAGTTGCTGTAGCTGTGGCGTAGGCCGGCTGCTACAGCTCCAATTGGATCCCTAGCCTGGGAACCTCCATATGCCACGGGCACAGCCCTAAAAAGACAAAAAGACAAACAAAAATAAGATTATAAAATGATTTTTTTGCTAGATATTTTACCAGGCCAGTTAATACATAAATTTTATTGACACTGGCATTTTTAAAAACTTAAAAATATGGAAAACTTGAGAAAAGAAAAAATCAGAATGGATTGAATTGAAAAGGTATGGTATTAAGGGAGGCCGGGGATAACAGACTGAACAAAATCAAGAAAGTGAGAATGAACATAAAATGAAGCCCAAGCACAGAAACTACAAAGAATCAAACAGCAGGTCACTCAAAATGTTAACTAGACCGTTTGCTGCTTTGAAATATCATTCTATCCTTGTGACAGAGTCCATGAAAAAGTAAGAAAAAAAAAAGTGAATTTGTTTTCTTTTTCACAGGACCCATAACATTTAATATCATCCAATGCTACATTGAGGACTAAACCCAAAAATACGAGCAGGGAAGAGAAGTAAGAAAAAGAGATAAATACAGATAAGCAGAGAGAAAAAGAGAGAGGCAGGGGAGAGGGAAGAGGAAAGAGGGAGGGGGGAAGGGGAAAGAGGCGGGAGGGAGGTAGAAAAGAAGGAAGGAAAGAAAATATTAATCCACCATGTTGAAAGAAGTAAGAGAAGGGTTATCTAAAAATATGTAAAGGGGCAGGTGGAAAAAGAACATTGATCAATGTATGTCATTATTGGATACAGTTTGGAAAGCAATGTGTTTAAGTGCAGTGGGGAGAATTCAGATTAAATAATAAGAAAGAATTTCATACCTATATAAGACACTAAGGCAACGGAACATGCTATCAAGGGAATTTAGAGACACTCTTAGCTGAGAGACACCAATTTATTATGGGTTGATTTAAGTGTAATTAAAGTCAACCCAGATACCAAACAAGGGAGAGGCTACGTAACTTTTAGAAATCCATTTATATTACCTAAGGACAGAAACAGCAGCAAATGTGCAAATGCTCTGCAGTTAGATTAATCTTCCTTTAAAAAGCTCCCACTCATCATCTCACTCCATTGCAAAAAATAACTTTAAATGACTCTGCACGATCCATCCAAAGTTGTAAGTCAGATCCTTAAAGGTCTGGTTCTGTCTTGCTGTTTCATCTGTTTTCCCCCGTCTTTTTAGGCACAGGTCATCTTCTCTCATTAGACTGATCTACTTCTTGTTTTCTAAAGCTTGCAGGACTGTCACCAGACTCCAACGCCATGTCCACCCAAGCTCAAATATCTTAAACCCTCTCTTCAGCAATCTCAATTCTTATCCTTCAAGGCCAAGTTCTTCCTGAAACCCTGCAATCTAAGCTAGTAATTTCTTCTTCTCAGGACTCGGATAGCAACTGTTGCCTGTCTCCTTCAGAGAGCATGAGTGTGACCTCCGCTGCACTGTTCGATTTTACTACCACATAGTGTTTGAGTTATGATGTCTTACCTAGACTATAGAGTTTCTACTGAGGACTGTCAGTGCTTACACTTTAGGGTACAGTGTTTTGCCCAGAGCACATGTATAGTGATTTTTTTAAATGGATTTACTGATTAACCTTCAAAATCATTTCAAAACTCTTTAGAATCTATACCAATTCTAGCAAGACTCCAATGCAATCCTATAAAAAATACTTTAATGTTCTTCAAAACTATGATTATATTTTTTTCTCGTCTTCCATTTTCATCCTTACAATAGATTTCCAAATCAAAACACTGGCCTCTGAAACTTAATGACAAAATCTTGGTTCCTTCTGTGAGAAATAAATCATTCCCTATCATTCCCATTTCAATGCAATTATAGCAGAATTATCTTTCAAACTGTAGCGACAAGGATTTCTAAGGCTGATGAGGAGGCTCTGCCCAGGAGATGATTTGGGGATCTGCTAAATACTCCTCAGTTTCTTCTCTTTTTACCTTAGTAGCAGGGAGGGAACATTGAATCAACCAGCAAGCCCTCTTCATCTTTGTTTGTTGTTGTTCTTTTCCTTTTAGTTTCAAGCCCTACCTGAGTCTTGCCCATCTCTGCTCTATCTTTGTATATTTCATACATGTCATTACTTCTGGTCCCCTGTGAGTTTTCCTCACTGCCCAAGACAATAATCTAAAAGAGAAATCAGAAAGCCAGGGGGAAAAGAAATACCACACAAAAGCTCTGGCAGATACTGCCACCTACAGGGATTACACAAGCACCATCTTTAAGGTCATCCCCATTGCAAACTCATGTATGTATCATGATACATGTACCCTATGCATCACAATTAGGGGCATATTGGGTATGTTTGAACTGTATGGATAAGGAAGAAGCCAGCTTCATCAACTCACAAGCATTGATTTGGAGTATGGACTAATTATAATGTATGTATGTGTATTATATATACATACTTAGGTAAAATATGTAAACTACTCTTAAACTGGGCAAGTAAAAACTAATATGGCTGTAAGACAGAAAATCAAAAGACAGAATAATATCATATTGTACCATTGATAATTTCTGTAATAGAAAAATAATTTTTAAAAATATTACAAGAGTTGTATACAGTCATCTCTCAGTAGTTGCAGGGGACTGGTTCCAGAACCATGCCCCCTCCCCATCCCCAGGTGCCAAAATCTGAGGATGCTCAAGTTCTTTATAGAAAATGGCATAGTATTTGACTAAAACCTATGTACACCCTCCATATGCTTTAAATCATCTCTAGATCACTTATAATACTAAATATAATGTAAACACTATGTAAAGACTCTCAGGCACATAGCAAACTCAAGTTTTGGGTTTGGAACTTTCTGGAATTTACTTTTCAAAACATAGCTGAATTGTAGTTGGTTGAATCCACAGATGCAGAACTTATGGATATGGAGGGCTGATTGTACTGACTTTTGGCTCAATTTTTGTTGTTGAAAAGTTTATGTAACACTGTATACAATATGATGGGACATATATCTATGGTCAAACCATCTGGGAGTTTAAAGTTTTCTCCTCTAATATCCTAAGCTTTAAATAGTATATTAACTATTTGTTATATAAACATCCTTGAAATGAATTACATGGACATTGCTTTCTTAAGTATAGAATCCTGGACATTTACTTGATAATTTAACACCATAATTACAAATATATGCTATTGGATAAAGGAATAAAAATTACAAAAAAAACAGATTTTGAATATGTATTGTGCAATAAATCATGATTTAAAAGAAAATTTATCTGGAAATAATTTCAAACTTATAGAAAAGATGCAAAGATCAAAAACAAAAAGAAAACACAAAGAATCCCCATATTTTCTTTCTTTTCATGTTTCTTTCTCAGATACATCTATTATTAACATTTTCTCTCATTCTTTATTTGTTCTCTGTCTATTTGTCTGTCTTTCTTTGTCTATACACACACTCTTTGTCTTTCTCTTAATCACTGATAGTAAATTAGATTCATCATAGCATTTTACTCCTAAATATTTCAGTCTATTTACTAATAGGTATATTCTTACATAATAACAGTTGAGTTTTTAACATAATGCAATACATTCTTTAATTTTATCTACCATCTCTATCCCCATTCTGTCATTTGATGCAGAAATGTCTTTCATGCCATTTTTCACCTCCAGAATAAGATCCACTTTAGGAGAACCATCATTTTTAGAGCCCTTGAATCTGCAAGCTTAGGAGAAGAGAAGGAACAGTTTCTTTCTTCTTTAGCTGCTTAAGAAACTTAGTTGTTACTTATCATTGCAGCCAAAAAGCCTGAATGTGGGCTGTTCCCATTCACCTCTTTTATTTGCTACTTCCTCTACTGGATTCAGAAACAGGATAATAAAATATTTTGGAGTTACAAATGGGCTAAAATTAAATACCCAGTATATGAGGGATTGAAGACATTTTCTATTACTAGAGAGCAGGTGAATTTTTCTATATGTATTTGACAGTTCAGAGGAATTTCTGCTTACCTCCTAAGAACTTAACTGTGGTGCTGGACAGATGAGGTCTCACTTTATATGCTCATAATGGACTTCTATCAATAATAGTCTAAGGACCACAAAATACCTTAAAGGAACTAAATTTAACACTTTCCCAGAACTGGGTAAACACATTTTGGAAAGTTGGAGGAATGATAAAACAATACCATAGAAAAACTACTGGTGAAAATTGATGGTCCATAGGCAACTGAAAAGCTATCACTTATGTGTGCAAGAGGAGAAAGGGAAGATTAAAATGGCAACAGCGATCATGATTCATTCAAAAGGTACTAACCACAACGGTAAGTACACATTCCTAAGTAGATATTCCAAACCCCTAAAACAACTTAGAAAAAAAAAATATTCTAAGCCAGTCTGAGATAGTTTCAAACATATTAACCTTTACACTGTGAAGTACATCACTACATTACATCAATTTATTTAAGGTAAACATTTTCCAGTCAGGTTTTTTTTTCTGTCTATAGTCATCCAGTGCATTGTCAGTCTGTTGCAAAAATGAGACTTTACATGATTACTTAATGGATTCAATAGCACCATAGGATTAAAACAGGAAGCCTATGCAAGGACAAAAAAGAAAGTTTTAATTGGCCAGAACACAAATGACTAAAACTTCGCTAGTTGATTTTTTTTCCTAACTTCTACTTTGATTAAAAAAATATAATTAAAAGTTAGCTAGAAATATATTCAGCATATTTATGTATTAAGTTTACACTCTACTTTCTTATAGCTCAGCATCTGTACTATAGTTATCCATGACAGAATGGAATTCCAAGGTTTTACAGTGTCATAAATCCTCAAAAACAATGAAAAAAATATTAGCTAGTAACAATACATATAAATTAGAAAGATTTAATTGAATATAATTATTTCCAACAACGCAAATATTTTTAAGTGATTACTCCTAGCCCTTAATTAAATAAAACAGCGTTTTTCCCCAAGCATTTTAGTTAAATTAGATTCCATTGTACCATAATCTTTGCATGAGATTTCTTAATGGCAAATACCAAATGGAGTATGCCCTTGAGATAAAATTAATCCTAAATTATTATAATAGGAAAATGTATTCTAGGTCACGTTAACAGAGAAAAAGAAAATTTCCCTGGGCAAGTATATTAGATGGTTTATCTGCTAATCTAAGTTTAGCCTGTATGGTTCGTAATGGTATTTCTCAGAATCCTATATGGCCAAGTACATTACTATCCTCCACAAGTGGGACTTTTTTTTCCCCCAAGCTTATTTGATCATAGAACACTTCCTCTTGGAAAGAAGTTTGTGTTTTCTGGATTAACAGAGAAAGCTGATCTAACACGAAGGTGGCTTTTTCCCCTTTCCCAAATAATTATATATTCTAATAACACCTGGTTATGAATGCTTTACAATGTCATTACTGATGTCATTAACAGAATTCTAGGGACTTCCCTAATGGTTCAACAGGTTAAGCATCTGGTGGTGTAACTGCTGTGGCTTGGGTTGCTGCTATGGCACAGGTTTCATCTCTGGCCCAAGAACATCATGTGCCATGGGTGTGGACAGAAAAAATAGAATCTATAATCTTTGTGCATGATTCACTGAAGTGTACATCCAAAAAGTGGATTTTATAAAAAACAAACAACTTGCACAGAATTACAGGTAGGAACCATAAAGGAGGTACTCCAAGGAGACACTGGAAGGTATAGGCACCAAGATGAGATTCACTGAATTTGTAAAAAAGTTTTACCATGTTAGCATTTTTCCACATTGTTCTACTTTCAAATTATCATACTAAAACTCCATTTAACTAAAATATGAAGATAAAAAGGAATGTTTACAAGTGAAAAAAAAATCCCTTATTCAATTGCAGTTAAAATTCATGGCAGAAAGTTAACCAGCCCGAAAAAGATATAGGGCTTGCTAAATGGAATAAAACTTTTGATATGGAAATTCATCCAGCTATGCATGTGTAGCTCCAATGATTAATTACACATCTAATATGTATATATTGATGATATAAAAATGATTATAATTATTATACAATTGAAATTGCACATTTTATGATTATACATTGAGTTTGATAGCTTCTACCAATAACTTCCTATATTTTAGTAAGATTTCAATGACCTCTCACACTGCAAAATGCTTCCCACACACTCTTCTGAAACTTAATATTTTATTTCACTTTTTAGAAATCAGCACAAATACCAAAGGGAAAGAGGTACAATGTCTTAGACTCACACTAGGGGGCGGAGGTGGCAGAGACCGAATGAGATTCTTTTTTGAATCAAGTTTTATTCATCCATCAAGAAGGGAACTGCACATTATCAAAACATATTTTGGTTGCATGATTTTGCTGAGACCCTGTCATCTTTATTGAATTTTCTCCACTATTAAGGTGACTGAAACTGACCTTATTTTTAAATAAACATTTGGGGAATGGAGAGAACCTTCATTTTAATTACTCCTAATAAGCCTCTAATAACAAAAGGAACAGTTTCCCAGTTACAAAAATGTAGTGATTTTCCATTGGAATGGGTGGAAGGAGTAAACATTGTGTTACTGAAGAAAAAAAGCATAAAAGGCTTTTCAGTCATTCGAGGGAAAGAATTCGATTTAGGAAACCAAATCAAAGAGAAAAGTGTCCTACTGTTTACTACAGGAACTTTGAAATACAGAGCTGGCTGTGGTCCTACTGAGAGTGCAGTACCGTTTTCAAAATATCTTTCTTTCTGACAGTTTTTAATTTAATGTTATAAGTCAGAAACCTGGTTTAAATCAGAGGTTTTTTCAACTTGCCAGAGGTTCAGTTTTCAAATTCTGTAACAGTGTTATATCCTGATGTCACTTGAGAGAAAAAAAAAAAAAATACAGTGTTGCAGGCAGCAGAGACGGGTGGTGGGACCAGAAGTATGGGCAGAAAAAAAGAAAAGAGGCAGTTTATATAATTAAGTTAACCTAGGGAGTATTTTCTTGTAAAATAAATATTAATTGGTAACAGTCACAGTCACATTTATTGTTATATACAGTATGCTAAATATTTTAAGAGGAAGTCACTGATTCCACAAGAGGTTTCTAAATGATTTTTTTTTTTTTTGCTACCCAAAATTGCTGTGAAAGTAAATGAGAAGAGATCTGGTCAACGAACAATGAGATCCTCAATTAAACTTAAAATATTGGGCAGACCAATGCTTACCCCCGGGAGAGAAAGCTTATTCCTCTTCTGATTGGTATTACAATAAAGCTTCCTGGTTCATCATTCTGTATTCTACATCTTTTTCATCATTAGTTATTTTTCTCACATGTACTTTGCCTTACTCCATTTCTTTGCATCATGAATCCCTTACAAGAGATTCTTTGTCATCCTTTACACTTCTCACACTTCCTTTCCTTGCATTTCTTTTCTCCACTGACATTTCATCCAATACTCTATATGAGTCTTACATTTTTCTGCTGATTCCTTATCCAAAGAATCTTTCTCCAAAAATGTCATTATCTTCAAAAATACAATTTTATTTTCTCTGAGTCATCAAGATATGCAGACATTTTAAGATTAAACATAAAATGATTTCCTTCTAAAGTTACACTTTAGAATTACTTAGCATATCAGGCTTAGACAAAGTAATTTCATTTGATTCTGCCTAGGAATTCTTAGAGCAATATGCCTTTAACATATCTTTAGTAATACACCTTTACCCAGGGAGTAATAGACCTTTAACTTAAACAAACAGAACACATTAGTGGTACAAGGTAAATTTATCTCTAATACTTCTTGGAAAAAGTTTGTGGAAATGAAAACTAGAATATAGTGAAAAATAAATGACACATGCTGAACTCAAATCGCCACTGTAGAAAGAATCATGCAAATGGAAGGTTGGTTTGAACACCTGGAGTGGAAGCAGTAGCTCCAAGAGCTAAAACATTTGTACAACCCATTCATACATCCCTCAGCAGAACCATATGCCTTCCCATCACCCTATAGACAAATCCCAACTGGCAGGCTGACGTTTTCCTTTGGCGAGGTATTTTAATATTCAGAGCTATACTAACGTCAAACACGTAGCCCAGGGCTGGTCACACTGAAGTACTGAGTGAATGAATATATTAGTGAATGAAAGTATATGAGAAAGAAATCTAATTTTGCTATTTGTATGAGCCCTAAATCCCAAAAGGAATAGGGTACCAAGCAAATGTAGCTGCTTATATGTTGATTTTTACTTCTATTGCTCTTATATTTAGGTAAAAATAGTTTAACTGAATAAAGGATTTATATTATATTATATATATAATATATATATAATATATATATATATATACATATATATACACATATATATGTGTGTGTGTGAGTAATATCAGTATATATATGTGTCAGTATATACAAACCAAGTTATCTTTGAATAACCCTCTTTTGCTGATGCATATTCCAAAACCTTACTCCACCTGAAATTCTTCTCTGTGTGCTTCTCATCCACGGAAATTCTATGCCTCCATACTCAAGTTAGTCTTCTGGGCAGCCTTTTCCTAACGTTTGAATTTATTTCTCATTTGAATGCATTTAGCATTTTTACTCTCAACCACTCATTTCACATATACCACTTTATATTGTGAACTTTTAAAACATGTTCAGTTCCTCCATAAACGATGTGCTAGGAAAAATTTTGTTAGTTCTAGCTCATTTTGTTTCACCCATAGCATTCAGCACAGATGCTCTCTATTTGGTGGGTACTCTATAAATACTTACTAGATATTTCAAATGAATGATAAAAGACCCCCTTTAATGGAGTTCCCATTGTGGCTCAGTGGGTTAAGAACCAGACATAGTGTATATGAGAACGTGGGTTTGATCCCTGGCCTTGCTTGGTAGATTAAGGATCTGGTGTTGCTGTAAACTGTGACATAGGTCGCAGGTACAGCTCGGATACAGTGTTGCCATGGGGGTGACATAAGCCTGCAGCTTCAGTTTGAATTTGACCCCCAGACTGGGAACTTTCATATGCCACAGGGGCAGCCTTATATAAAAAGAAAAAGGAGCCCTCTTACATCTAGGATCTTTAGGAGGTCAGAGTTTCAGCAAGCACTGCAGTTATCCAAATATCTATTTATTAAGATGGTAATAATCGCACACAGCCAGGAGAACACTAGAGTGATGATGCATTCTTCCAAGTAAGTGCCTTAACAGAGTCCCAGAAAAAGCTGATTGCAAACACCTAGAAGACAAGCTGAACACCTTATTTTTATCTGTCTCCTCCACATTACCCACCTACATGGCTTTGCAAACATTATAAATGAACGTTTGTTTAAAAAGATTAATGAATAGCTAAACAGACTGAATACAAAAATATTAATCAAATGCTTTTATGAACAGTTGATGCCTCCTAGCTATACTCCCACCAGGTACAGAGTTAGCAAAGTAGAAGCATCAAATAACTTTTCTCAAGATTTCTGGATATCGGAGTTCCTGTCGTGGCTCAGCGGAAACAAATCTGACTAGGAACCATGAGGTTGCGGGTTCGATCCCTGGCCTCACTCAGTAGGTTAAGGATCCGGCGTTGCCATGAGTGTGATGTAGGTTGCAGACGTGGCTCGGGTACCGCGTTGCTATGGCTCTGGCGTAGGCCGGCAGCTACAGCTCCTGTTAGACCCCTAGCCTGGGAACCTCCACAGGCGAGGTCCTAAAATGACAAAAAGACAAAAAAAAAAAAAAGATTTCTGGATAACTGAAACGCCAAATAACAGTGTTTAAAAATAAAATATTTTAGTTAGCTCTATATGTAGGGTCTATTTCTGTATATGTAACATGAAAGAGAACTAAATAGGGCAACTGAACCACAGATGATATATCTAGAGAAGAGAATCCTTTGAGCTATTAGTGAAATTGGTACTGATTAATAACTTGGTTATCTCAAGTTATCTCTAACGTATGTTATCAACGATAGTAGTCATACAAAATTCAGAACTTGTCATTTTTACTCTAGAAAACTTCCTATATGACTGCCTTCATTCTCTAACTCACTTACAAAATTAGGAAAAACTTTTGGCTTTACCATAGTTGAAATAAGTTTTTACCATGAAAGAGTCCTTAACCACAGGATTTCTTCTTTCAGAGAAAGCAAATATAAAAGTTTCAACTAGAGATCCCACAATGTTTTTGAAAGCACTGAAAGACTTCAGGCTTTATTTTAGGCTTATGTACATATAAAAGAAATCCTAACTTACAGAGTCTGGATGTTAAATGGATACCGAGTTGAAGTGAGATATTTGAGAGTTCAGACCATTTTCAACTGTAGTGTTCTTTCTATAGGTTCCCCATTCTTATGATTTGGGAGAATAGTACTTGCTGTCTTTCAGATGTCTCTTTACTCACATTCATTTTAACTAATATATTTACAGAAGCAAATGCATGTTTAAATAATGAAATTAATATGGATATGAATCTGACACCTGTGAATATGAAACCAATACTTTTTAAAATGCTGTAAAAATTACTCGGAACCCAGACACTTATGGAGATTGTTAGGAGAAGAATGATGTGTGCTCCAGAGACAGACAGCCCTGTCATTTATTGACTGTGGGACCTGTTAAGTCCCTTAACCTCCTTCCATGTCAGTTTCCTCATTAATAAAGCCAAGGCTAATATAAGCATCTACTTTATGAAGCTGACTTAAAGAGTAAGTTTTTTATTCAAGCACAGCTCTTGCTACATTGTTCAATAAATGTTAGCTCTTATTCGTACTCTTACCAAAGACATGAAGGACAAGAAAATAAAGTCCAACTTCCTCAATAGATAATTGGCTCTCTTCATCATTCTCTTCATTTGGTTTAGTTATTTATCTTTTACTGCACACATGTCCAATACTAGACATGCACCTGCTTATCCAGAGGGCCAGTTGGCTTTCTGAAAAGGTTCCAAGCATTAGAACATTCTTCTCCTTCTCTTTGACTGTCACATGATTTGGAGTCGCAATCAAAAAATGTCTAAGTATTAATGTTCACACTGTCACAGGACAGAAAGATACAAAGTTCATTTTCCATTTTAAAACCTGCCCTGTAATTGTTATCTGAAGATTTACCCCAGTCCTGAGAAACATGATACGTCCTAGGTCTACAGAGAGCAATGACCTAGAGAAAGTACACACTAACAACATCTACCTTTCTTTTGGTATGGACATACCAAAGGAGGGCTAAGTACAGTGTGTACGATCATCTCTGGGTTGAACGCTTGTTTTCCAAGTTCATGTTAACAGTATGTTTTCCCTAAGAACAGAACATTAAGTAGCAAAAACAGAAGTCTTTAGGCAATACATAGCTTTTGCCTGAAATAAAGCAGAAAAGAGAAACGTCATTGCCATGAGAGAAGTGGTTTATTATTTAGAAAACGTAACTTAATAAGTAATTGCTGGAGAAATTGATATCATGAATATAAATAGGCATTGTTTCCTTTATGGAAACTATTTTATATCCACTGGAATCACTTGCATCGGAAAGGAATGAAGTGAGAATTCAGTGGATAACTGATCCACAAAAACAAACAGTGGGCATTTTGTTTAATGTTTATCACCAAGAAACTGCTGGTGAAGAAGCAGAGATACAATGCATACAACCTATATAGGTAGAAAATTAAATGGAGTTTGTATATATAGAGGAGCATACAATATAGGAGAACATGGCCCCTTATCTACAATGGTTATATAAATTTGTAAAAACAGGCAAATTTTCTCACTTTGTCAAAGCCCCCAGAAAAAAATAATATCAGTGTTAGGATGATTTTTGTGCCCCTGACACTTTTCTTCAACTCCCTAATCTATGAATAAATTTTTCACTCGTTAAAATTTCCTTGGCTATAAAATGATAGCTTTATCAGAATAAAAAGAGAAAGGTAGTTTAACAAAGGCTTTTGGATGTTTATATATGTCTTGATCCATAAGAATTTTCAACTTATTTTAAGTGATTCAGCCTCTATGAATTTTCATCTTTTTGCTAAAATTTAAACTCCAAGCAACTCAATAACTGTCCATCACTTCTAAATAAAAATTTAGAACAGTGAATTCACTCTCCCACAAAAGCTATTCTTCCTCTTTCATTTCTTTTTCTATTAAGAAATGGCATTCATTAAGATTCTTAAATTAAAGACAGGAGTCCCCTACAATCAATTCTCTTTCTTTGTCACAGATGCTGGCTACCTGATTTTTACTGATTATACTTAAGGAATGTGTCCCTATCTTCTTTCAGATTCACTGCCAATGCCCTTGTCAGACTCATCTTATCTCTTAACGTGCCACCATACCCTCTCTCTGTAATCCATTTTCTTCACACTGATGCCAGAGCTGCCATCCAAATAAATGAATCATGTACCACATTACTCAGTCACAGACTTCTTGCCATGACCCCAACCTTCTTCTATATCTCCCAGAATTACTTAGGCCTGAAGATTTGGTTTATAAATACTCTGTCCAACATAGCAGACACTAGGCCCATGTTATTAAATTAATTAAGTTAAATTAAAAATCCAGTCCCCCAGTCATTCCAGTCCACATTTCAAATGTTCAACAGCCAGTGTGGTTAGTGGCTGCCATGTTGGACAGTGCAGAGACAAGACCTCAGAAAGTTCTGCTGGGTAACAGTGGCCTATACACACTTTATTCTGTTCACACTAAAATTTATACTTCTGAATAGTTTTAGATGGAGAACCAGTCATGGACTCCTACCCTTGCATATGTTACAACCTTTATTTGGCCTGCCCTTCCTCACATAGAATTATTTTCTTATCCTCATGATGTACTATCAGTGTGACCATGGGTGGGAAGCCATCTTGGTACCCTTAGCAAAATGAGTTCTAGTACTTCTGGGCTCCCACAGCACAATGTTTACAACTCTTCGATAAACCTTACTACATTTCACTCCTTGCCCAGCCAGCTTTCCTATACTATAAGCTATTTGGACATAGAGATTTCTTCATTTTTCTCTCTGTGTATAGTTTAGTGCAAAGCACACAATAAACATTCAAACATATTGAACATTAATTGGTTCTGAACATATATACTTGGTGACCTGTTTGCTTGAAAAAATTGATAGTCTTACCTCAAGAAAGGACTTACGCCCCCCAGGCCCTGTGTTTTTTTATTGTCACTTGCAAGGACTCCCAGTCTATTAGTCATATCATTCAAACTTCCACCTTCACAATGTCATATGCTTATCATTAGAAATATTAATGCCAGATGGAAGTGGAATTTCCAACTCAAACCACTGATAGGGTCTTAATTGGGTCTGAAACTGATCCTCTTTATATTAATATTTTTCTTCTGTTGGTGAATTACTTCACTGCTCCTAGAGAACATAGATAATTCTCCTCTACGGAGATTAAATTACCTTTAAAGAAATCATGCTTGATCACTGAGAAGATCCAAGTTTTGAACAAACGACAATTCCGCGCACCGACCTAGAGTTATTCATCCTTTACCACTTCATTTATCAAAGAGACAAGCATAATCATGGGTGGGTTTTGATGCATAGTCTTCAAACATAAGCTATATTAATGAATTCCTATTAGGGAGCTTTAAATAGCACTTGCAATGGACACTGAACTTCATAAAGACAAACATGGCCCACAATCTTTGAAAAAAAATAGCTGACATTCTTGTTTTTATGTTTACGTTTAGATATCATCTAACTAGTGAAGGACATAACAAAGAAGTGCTTAAATTTCTACACTGGATATTTTACTCTATCCATTTTCTATGTGAAATAAAACTGTCTAGTTTGCACAAAGCTCTTACGTATTGATAATTTCATATTCTGCTAGCTTCAAAGTTTTCCTGAAGAAGCAAGAATATATGACTGCTAAATACACCTACATGGATTTATATGTCATTTTGCACATCTGTACAATTTCTGAAGTACAGAGAGATACGAAATATTGTAGAAAAAAGAAAATCACTCATGTATTGTGTGTGAGAGATCTATTTCTGTTTGCTTATTTCTACTCAGCATTATCTCTATGTTCTGGGTTTCCAAAACTACCCCTCATTTCCAATGAGACTTATTCCTCCCCATACTTCAACTATATGAAGTTCTTAGGGACTGCCATATTATTCTGTGAACAAACTTCTCTGGCCAGAGTTGATAGATCCAAAATGGGCCCCAACTGGGCCAGTCGCAGTCCAGTACCTACCTAAACACATTTGATTGATTCAGTGCTGGGTACTCCACCTAGCCTTTTCCATCCAGAGCCAAATATCTACACCCATAACCCACCCAGAGATATTTGGATTTCAGATATCTCTCCCAAAAAACTCAGGTAAATGTCCCACAAGGAGCTTTAAAGATTAAGGCATCAAAACTCGGAAGCTATCAAAGGCCAAGTTTTCTACCACAAGGATAAATGCAGTCTTCAGTGAGACAGAATGAAAGTGACAAGCTAAGAGGGGCAGAGAGGAAAACCAGATTGATTCCTGACAGTGCTTGAATCTCTCAGGCTGGACTTTAACCTTCTTCTTTTCCCAGCTTGGTTATCCAAGGCTTCCTTCCATTCTAGGACCTAGTAAACTTTCTTCTATGAATAATTCAGGCTGCCATTCTGACAATTACAACCAAAACTACTCTAACTCATATTTCTTAATAGTGCACACTAACATCAACAGTCAAAAAAAAAAAAAAATTAACATCTGTGACTCTTTCCTGACAATAATTTAGTAAAAGTGATAGAGGTTTATTATGAGAACAGGACACTAAATCCTATCCAATTGAAAACGTAACTTTAAAAATGCATCCCATGATCATATTTTGGTAGTAAATGAAGTTTTCAGGGGAAATTCCTCCAGCATTCCCAGAGCTGTAGAGTAGTGTGGACAGTGTCCAACAAGCAGTTATAGGGGAGTGTTACTAATTTGCTATTTTTTCTGGGCCCCTCATATACACATAGCTGCTCCCTCACCCTGAACTAAATTACTGTCTACTTACTATCTTAGTATGGGCTAGGAGGAAAGAAAAAGAGGAAGGGTTTTAGTATTTTAACTAAAATATTGACATATTTGTACTTGTTGACATTCAGAATGTTACTCTCATTCCTGCTTCTAGGAGTACAAAATTGATATGGTATAAAATGAAATGATCCTTCTGTAGAATTAATAATTTATGGCTAAATTCTTAAGAATTTGACATTCTCTGTTTCCTTTTTCTTTTTCTTTTCTTTTTTTTTTTTGCCATGCCTGTGGCACACACAAGTTCCCAGTTCAGGAAATGAACCCAAACCACAGCAGTGACAATGCTGGATTCCTCCACAGCTGCCAGTCCTCCACAGAACTCATGTTTGTTTGTATTGCACCTCCTGGAATTTATATTAATGAAAAACTAATGCATGTGTAGAAAAATTCACCTAAAAAGTTATTGGCCATTTTTGTTCCTTACAATGGACAAACTGAAATCCCTTTGTCTACAGATAGGGCATGGATTAAGTAAGTGTGGTATATTCAGATACTAGAAGTACATGTAACTAATAAAAATGATGGCAAAAGTTTTCACAGAAGACTGAGGAAAAAATCATGTCACAAGAGAGTATGTGTAACATATTTCTATTGTTTTAAAGGAAACGTTTTCAAATTAATACATATCCAAATAAATATATTTGGAACTATATATATACACACACACATATCAATATATTTTAGCATTGACCTCTTTCCAGATAGTGAGATTATGCACAATTTTCATTTTGCTCTTTCTGTATTTATTTTCTATAAAATTCCTGTAATAAATCCATGATGCTTTTGGAAACAAACAAACAAAAAAAACAGATGTGAATTTTTTTAATGTAAAATTAAGTGAAAAGTCATAAAAAGAAGTTGAATTAGGTGTGAAGACACGTTGGAAACACCAAATAAAGGGATCTCTCTCTGGGTATTCACTCCAAGGGCTATTTCTTTCTAGAAGTCCTTGTTAAATAAACAAGGTGGCAGGTAAGCATATAAGAAATAGCAAAGGATTCAGCACCATAGTGCCTGGATTGTAGCTCACGTTTTTCCATTTAATGGTTGAATGACTTTAAGGAATCATTGATTTTTAGTTCTCTCATTTTACTTTTTCACCTGTGAAAAAAGAATGCCAATGCTTCCTACCCCTCTATCACTTTGTGTTACTGTGATGTTAAAATATGTGTATAAATGTGGATATATTTTATAATTATAGAGAATATGTTTATGATAAGTTAGTTAAAAAACAAGGAGGAAATCAGAAAATCAAATAAACAACAAAATACAGCAAAAGCTAAATCAGTAAAATATAAAGCTTTAAATCACATTTTATAATTCTTTTCTAGTTCCTTATTTGAAATGAAAATATAAGAATGCATAAGATATGGAAACATAAAAGACCCAGAACTGCCAAAGCAATCGTAAGGAAAAAGAACAAAGCAGGAGGTATAAAGTTCCCAGACTTTAGACAATACGACAAAGCTACAGTAATCAAAGAAGCATCATATTGGCACACACACGCGCACACACACACACACACACACACACACACACACACACACACACACACACACACACACACACATTCACACACAAAAAACAGACATATGGATCAATGGAACAGAATGGAGAGTGCAGAAATAAACCCACACACCTTAATCAATTAATCTTCAACAAAGGAGGTCAGAATACACAAGGTGGAAATGACACTCTCTTCAGCAAGTGATGAAAGTTGGATAGTTGCACATAAATCAATAATGTTAGCACATACCCTCATGTCATAATACAAAAATAAAATAGCTTAAAGACTTAAATATAAGACATGACACCATAAAACTCCTAGAAGAGAACATAGGTAAAATTTTCTCTGTCATAAATGGTGCAAGTATTTCTTAGGTCAGTCCCCAAAGCAGTAGAAATACAAGCAAAAATAAACAAATGGGACCTAATCTAACTTATAAGCTTTTAGAAGCAAAGGAAACTAAAACAATATGAAAAAACAAACTACAGGACTAGGAAAAAATATTTGCAAATGATGTGACAAACAAGGGCTTAATTTCCAAAATATAAAACATACAAACAGCTCATACAATTCAATGACAACAAAAACTAATTAAAAATGGACAAAAGATCTAAATAGACATTTTTCCAAGAACACATACTGATGGCCACAGTCACATGAAAAGATGCTCATTATTGCTAATTATTAAAGAAATGAAAGTCAAAACTATAATGAGGTATCACCTCACACCGGTCAGACTGTCCATCATTAAAAAATCTAAAAATAATAAATGCTGGAGAGGGTGTGGAGAATAGGGAATTTTTCTACACTGTTGGTAAGAATGTATGTGGTACACCTGCTATGGAAAAGAGTATGGAGGTTCCTAAGAAAACTAAATATAGAGCTACCATATGATCCAGCAATTCTACTCCAGAGCATATATATGGACAAACTTTCATTTAAAAAGATATATGCACCCCAATGTTCATAGCAGCACTATTTACAATAGCCAAACATGAGAGCAACAAAATGTCCACTGACAGATGAATGGATAAAGAATATGTGGTATATGTGAATGGAATATTACTCAGCCATGATGAAATAAGGCCATTTGCCACAACATGGGTGAACACAGAGCTTTTCACACTAAGTGAAGTTAAGTCAATAAAGAGAAAGACAAATATATGATATCACTTATATGTGGAATCTAAAATAGGACACAAATTAACTTATCTATAAAACAGAAACATACAGACACAGAGAACAGACTTGTAGCTGCCAAGGGGGAGGAGAGGGAGGGAGGGATGGTTTGGTAGTTTGGGACTAGCAGATGCAAACCGATATATATAGAATGGATAAACAATATAGGAAAGAGACAAGATGTGATATTTATCTTATATATTCTTTCTTTCATATTTTTTCCATTATAGTTTATTATAGGATATTGAATATAGTTCCCTGTGCTATACAGTACGGCTATAGCACAAGGGACTATATTCAATATCCTATAATAAAATATAATGGAAAAAATATGAAAGAAAGAATATGTAAGATAAATATCACATCTTGTCTCTTTCCTAAACGTCCCTGTCAAGTGAGCGCTGAGGGTACACACTACTGCTACTGGTTTGAACTCCCTGTCACATGTCAACCATGTGCAATTCAGAAGCCATAAAACTGCTGTAGGAAATTATCTTTTGGGTTCTCTCTTAAGTGCTACACATGTGCTAATAGAATAGTAACAACTAACATTTTCATTGAGTGCTATTATGATCCAGAGTTTATACTAAGTACTTTGTGTGTATTATTTCAGCTAAGCCCCATAACAACCTTAATCAGTAGGTATAATATGGCCCAGTCAAGGACACATAGCCATTCAGAAGGAGGGTGTGGCTTAATGCCCTGGTGCTTGACCCACTGCATTACAATGCCTTCTGTCACATGATGTGGATGGATATCGGGGTGGATAAGATATAGACTCAAAGAATACTGACATGTAGTAGTGGAGATAAAACATGCAAGCACTCCTAAATAAAATCAAGTTAAGATAATTTCCACACAGATTTTCCTCCAAGAGGAGCTGGCATTGTATCTGT
Organism: Catagonus wagneri; assembly: GCA_004024745.2. Classification (NCBI taxonomy): domain Eukaryota; kingdom Metazoa; phylum Chordata; class Mammalia; order Artiodactyla; family Tayassuidae; genus Catagonus; species Catagonus wagneri. The sequence goes on from PVHT021183519.1 coordinate 7,838,499, forward strand.
GTTTTGAGGTTAAGCCTTGAACCAGTCATTCAGACAGAGAAAATGGATGAGTAAAGACATAATATAAACAGAGTGGCATAGGTTTTTCATAACATTTACATGTAGAGTTGCATGTATATTATACATACATTTTATGATATATTTTATGATATGTTATATGCTATATCCTATATGCTAGTATAAGGTATATAATATTAAAGATAATATGCTCCTTAAGGGCAGAATGTAGTCAATTCAACATCATAGAACTTTTAGATAATAAGCACGCAAATACTTACTGAATAAATACTTAGAACCATGTTTTTAAGAATATTTGTTTCAAGGTGTATACAGGATGGATTTGGGCATAGGAAGGGAGAAGCAGGGAAAGTATAAGTAAGATGGCAGAGGAGTGGCACTGAGCAGCGGAAAGGAAGGTAATAAGAATGGAAAGAAAAAAATAACAGATATTGGAGGGGCCAGTGCAAAGAAAACCAGCCAACCTTATTAAGTCTGTGGTGAGAAAAAGCTCAAAGAGATCTTTTACAGTCTCACCCTGAATTTCTGGAGAAATACTCCCTTGTCAACAAGAAAAGTGCAGAGAAGGAATTGTGTGGTGGGAAGATCTTCCAGACATAATGAGTTTGAGATGCTGTGGGGACCTTTCATGGTTGAGTCAGACAGAGCTGGGAATATAAACTTGGGAGCAATTTGCAGAGAGTGGAGAGATGAAGCCTTGCTGGTGTCAGGTGAGATAACCAGGGAAGAGAATTACAGGAAAAGAAACTGGGCTGCTGGAGAGAGAGCCTTCAGAAGCATTCACAAGAAGTGTGGCCGGGGGGAGAAAATGTCAAGATAGGAATCTATGCCTCTTCCATCATTCCTTATTCATCGTTTCTGAAAACTTAAACTGCATCTGTACCACTGGTACATTTGTCTATGTTTCTGTGCACCATTCTTCAGAGCCCAGCAGGATGTGAATGTAGTACCAAGCACACAGCTAAATATTTCCCAGCTTTAATCCATTTAAGTGTAGCACATTTCCTAGTTAAGCCATTCATCACTATTTGCTGACATTTTCTTACATGCATTTACCTCATAAAACACTGGAAAAAATGAAATTATGTGGGAACAAGGTAATGTCTGGCACAATTGGAAGAGAAAGAAAGGGTTCTCAACATTATTATACCAGTGCTAATGTCCTGATCCTGATTTTTCCTACAAAGCAAATGGTTTACTTTGAAGTGTCTAATTGATGAATGTAATTAAAACCTTAAGTTCCTGTGAAGGGAACAAAGACCTCCTCAGAAACCAAGAAGCTGAGTCTTAAGCCACTGATTTATTTCTGACCCAGTTGTTTTTTTTGTTACATTATGGTATTTATGGCATCACTAGTGGAAGATATAGTTTGTAATAAGGGCAAAACTAATTGCTGGAGACCCTGGTTTCCTTAAAATGGAAAAGGTTAATAATTTATTCTCCATCTCATATTGAGCACACTGTTTATTAAGGGATAGAATTTCTGGTATTTGTAAGGAAACAATTGATTCTATAAAATATTATTAGGAGTCCATAGAGATGGTGAAGATTTGCTTGTCAGGATAAGACAAAAACTGCCTAAGATGCGTTCAGCCAAAGATCACCCATCATTCATCACAGGCTAGGTAACTGCCTTCCTCTGAGTTCAGCCAAGCAGAAAATGAACAGCTGCCAATGTTCATCAGAGAGATAGAAAATGCTGCTTCCAGGAATGAAAGTCCCTTTTTTGTTTTTTAAAAGTTAAAACAACATGCTATATACTTCTGCTGAAATAGCAAGAGGGCCAGACTTGATGAGATCACAGTCAAGGAACTGATCAGTTGTTTCTTGATATGTTTACAGAATTTTACAATGATATAACCGACAGATGCTCAAAAGTATCATCAAAAGCAACAAAGGCAAACATTCTGTTTTCCATCTTTGGTGAATTATTTTGAAGTTTCAGAGAATATTGTTGAGAATGAATTTCACCAAGATAACAATCTTCAGATCTTGATTATCTGGAGAATTATAAACCATAACAATTTGCCGTGTTATCACTGGACAATTTCAAAGTATTGTTGTCCCCACATCCCCAAGCCAAAACTCCTCTCAAAATAGGGACTTATTTCAAAAGACCAACTTTTGTTGTCCCCCAGTGATCAACGAGTACACTAAAAAATACAGCTAATGGTTCAAATTTATGTTACTAAGCATTAAACTGCTAGTATAGCAATTCCAAGTGAAATGCACAAAATGTATGTAGAGTAATAAGCAGCTTCAAGCAATTAATGCTGAAAGAAACTATTCAAAGATGCGGCCCTGTCCTTCTTTGCCTGTGTGAAAAAAACTGCAAAAGTGGAGAGGCAAAAGGGATAAAAACTAGGGAAATCATCTTGGGAGAAAGAAGGGCGGTCCATAGTTAAAAAATAATGAGGGCTTTTACTTTATGGCTGGTTATTGACCCTGGAGATGGCTCCAAAATTGTTTTGCATGACATGATTATGCTGTGGAAGAAAAATGTCTTTAATGCCCAAGACTTAGCCTGTTTGTGAAAATTTTGTCCTCATTATTTAAAGCCCCGTATTCCAAATGCTTACAAAGCATTGTTTTCAAGATCATTATCATCTGATAGGTAAGGAAACTCATAGAATATGTGACTTAATTGTGAAATTTTGCAGCAAACTCAACGATAAATAACCTGTGGGACTGGCGACAATTCAAGTCAAACTTTGTGGCTTTTTGGTATCATGAAGCAATAAGGAGTGAGGGATCAAAGGATACAAAATTGAGTGTGATCAGGGGTTTTTGCTTTTTCTTAGATCAGGTTAGACACAGCTGCTAGTACTGAGGAGAGGATAACTAAAGGGAAAAAATAGGCTTTTTGTTACAAAAGACAGATCAGCAATCTGTTACAAATTTTTTTCATTAAGAATATGAGAAAGTAAATACACCCTAAATATATTCTAAGCATTGCTCAGAAAGACTCAAATGGACAAAAGGACTTCCCAAAGTGCTGTCAGTGACGCTTTTAGACACTATCCAAAGAACTCAAATTTAGATTTGTCATCTTTTTGGTGTTATTCATTTGTTGCAATAAAATAAATGAGGCATTTTTGAGAAGATAAGACTTCTATAGAGTCCATTACACTTTGTAATATTAAACATAACAGTATGAGATTATTTCTTGGAATTTCTAAATTTAAATTATATACGCAGCTTTTTGGAGGAAACTTTCTATTGAATAATAGCCTAGTATAACATAAAAACATTGACTTAATATAAATATATTTTTTGGTCTTTTGTATTTTTTTTAGGGCCACACCCACAGCATATGGAAGTTCCCAGGCTAGAGGCCGATTTGGAGCTACAGCTGCCAGCCTATACCACGGCTACAGCAACTGTGGATCCAAGCCACGTCTGTGACCTATACCACAGTTCATGGCAATGACGGATCCTTAACCCAGTGAGTAAGGCCAGGGATCAAACCCATGTCCTCATGGATACTAGTCAGGTTCATAAACCACTGAGCCACGACGAGAACTCCAAAATTGACTTAATATTATATTACAAATGGCACACATTATGATGTCTATAACTTTGACTATTAGGCTACTAGTTGGAATTGTAATCCCTATTAATAGCATTTTTGGAGAACAATTAGATCTGACGTGTCTCATTTCAATTTATACACCTAGTCTAGAAACATAATCTGTCATAATCTGTCATAACTGCTAAGACTCTCTGTAGTTCCTCAGTGGTACTTTCCACTAATGTCACCACCACCCACCACCCATCTGCATAACACATTTAACTTTACAAAAAAAATTATTTGTACCTATTAACTTACTTCATCTTCAAAATTCCACCTATGAAGTGGGTGGAACAAAAATTATGAATTAAATTCCAGTTGTGAGCTTCAGAAAACTGAGGTAACAATGGATTAGTGACATCTGTACTAGAAGTCAAATCATTTGACTCCAAACTAATGTATGCTTCTCCTAGGAGCAGCCTAGGATTTCCAGGGACTGGACTCAATGGATAGATTCAAGCCATGGGTTAAAAATGTTGAGAATGTTTGGCTGACTATGATTGCATATACTCCTGGCATGAGGTGCATCCTTGCTCTTATTTCTTAACATGATTCCTTAAGAGTAAATGCAGAATGGAGGGAGTTTTAAGAGAAAAATACTTTTCCTTCCGGAACGACAAGATCCTTCTTGGTGAAACCTGCTTCAATGGTCAGCAAAGTATGATAGCATCTGGAATATAGCATAAAATTTTGATTTACCTGTCTCGACAGTTAGCAATGTGTTAGAAACTATTTATTATAATGTCTGTTTATCTTCCTACTAGACAGTGGGCTCCTCAAAGAAAGACCTTGCTTAATTTGTTTCCTTTGTTTAGTGTCAGGCACGTAGAAGTTGCTCAGTAAAATTTGTTCAATGTATGAAAGGAAGGAAAGAATGATTTTTTGGGACTCCTTTATGCAAATCACTCTGCTACTTAAGTCTGTAATGCAAGAGTTTAGACGGAAGAAAAACAATGTTTGAAGTTAGTGTAACAAAGGATTGTCTTGAAAATGAACAAATCATTGCCTTTGGCCACTTGATTTGAAAATTAGCAGTTGTTAGCTGATAGTAAAGAGATCTACTTTTTTTTTGGCCTTTTTGTCATTTTAGGGCCGCACCGGTGGCATGTGGAGGTTCCCAGGCTAGGAGTCTAATCGGAGCTGTAGCCACTGGCCTATGCCGCAGCCACAGCAACGCAGGATCCTGCGACCTACACCACAGCTCACGGCAACATCAGATCCTTAACCCACTGAGCAAGGCGAGGGATCGAACCCACAACCTCATGGTTCCTAGTCAGATTCATTAACCACTGTGCCACGACGGGAACTCCAAGAGATCTACTTTTTAATACAACTTGCTAATAGTTGGGTAAACTGATTTCTATGTTTGGTTTCATGAAACTGACCTATCAGTCAGGGCAATGAACTACTTAAGAACTAGGTAGTGCTTCATATGGTGTTAAGGAGAAAACATTACTGGTGCTTGTATTAAATAAAATTGCTCTCTCTGGCAAGCTATCATAAACCAGGAAAATAAATTTGTTGAAGGTCTTCATAAACCTTGTATAAAGTTTGCAATCTTCTGAATATAAAGCTCTGCTTATAAACTGTGTCAGGGTAAAATTTCATCTTAAAATAGAGTGATTGCTTCTAGTTCCTGTGATGTTTACACAGCAAATTCTGCAGAATTACTCTAAGAAAGGTAGAAAATCAATAGCAACATTGCACTATGAAAGAAACTCTGTGGCCAGAACAGAACTAGAAGATTAAGATAAGACCATGAAACTACGAAATAATGAAAAGGGCACCAATCTCAACCCCCTAAGAACCACTAAAGAGGATTTCATATGTATATTTCATATACACATAATGGAACATAGACATTTTGCTATTTTACAAAATCTTTTTCAAGTAATTAATATCATTCTGCTTAAACTTGTGGTATCTGCAAGCCTTGATCAGACATTATTTGGAAAAATACACTTTACAGTATTATTATGAATTTCTAACTTTCCACATACATTCCTTTTTAAAATGGTATCCTTATATTAAATAAAATTAAAAAAAAATCCTTTCTTTAAAAACACCACCTGCTAATTACATAAGTAATCAGAACTGCATTTACTAATTGTAGGCAACATCCTTCATATTAGTGTTTCTTTTTTTTTACTCAAAGGCTCTGGAGGTATAATTGTAAGACTGAAATTTAAAACTGTCAATTTTTATCATAAATATTAATTTGAGTTCGAAATTAGACATTTATATTTCAAATATTGAGCAACAAAAGTAACTTCAACAGCCATATATATATTTACTCATACAGAATTTAGTATCTCAAGTAATTTGGCATTTTACATAACTTCTCTATGCTTTTATTTATTTTTCAGCTGAGCATGTCTTCAAAGCTACACAGTTGAAAACAACTTCCCCAATCATCACCTAACTAGTGTTAACAATTAAGTCAAGATTAGAACCAAATATCCTTCCTTCTATTAAATTACTCATGAATAAGAACTGAGTTCTCCCATTCAAACAAAGTGGCTTCCACAATTGGCATCAAGTCACGGGGAAAAACAGATCAGCCTGATAATCTGAAGTTATCTGGACTCTGCTTGCTCTTGCTAACATATTTTACTTTTTAAGCCTGGTTAGCCAACTTGCATCTGCCTTAGTGTCACAACCTGCTTTAAATCTTAGCTAACGGAATGTATTATATGTTCTTCTTCAGTTGATAACTGACTCTTGCCTTTTCTTTTCCTGGTAACCATTCCTCCAAAGTTCTCCCATATATACTAGATCTGATCAAAGCCATATATAAATAGAAATTGGTCATTCTCTAAATGTAAAAAATCCAATAATATTTACTCTCTCTTAAAGGGTGCCAACCACATAAGCATGTTTTGGTCTACTCTTGATGTTATTAAATTAGGAATTAATTTAGGAATTATTAACACCATACAAATACAGGACAACATCTAGATTTTCAGGTCTGAAACAAGTTTAAAAGCAAGATGACAATATGGAGAAAACATGTCCACTTGATCCTATTGTAACTATCACTCTGAACCAAGTTCATAGAGCTTGGAAGTATGCTTTTTGAAAGCAAATCCATCCTCTCCAATTTCATGGTTTTCCTTTCCCTCTGCTAATGCATTCTGACTTGTATTTGAAATCCACCACAGGAGTTCTCATCGTGGCTCAGTGGAAATGAATCTGACAAGCATGCAAGAGGACGCAGGCTGGATCCCTAGGCTCACTCTCTGGTTAAGGATCCAGCATTGCCGTGAGCTGTGGTGTAGGCTGCAGATGTGGCTTGGATCTGGTGTTGCTGTGGCTACGGTGTAGGCCAGCATCTACCGTTCCGACTGGACCCCTAGCCTGGGACCCTCCATATGCTGTGGGTGTGGCCCTAAAAAGACCAAAAAAAAAAAAAGGGAAAAGAAATCCACAACAGACCAACTTCCCTTCACATTATTACTATTTATACTATTACTATTTAGCATTAATTCCATTATAACCAATATTGTCATATCACTTAATTATATTGCCATTTATTGTAATTACTTATTATAAATGAGACATATTTAAATATATTCTAGTTAATAATTTAAGTAAATGAGAATCACCTGGCACCATGACAGAGAGAATTGTACAGGAAAGGTAAAGGCATGTTCTCTTCTCCAGGTTAAAATGACTTAGCTTCACTGACAAGAACTTGGAGGAATTCATTCTTTGGTCAGGACATTTTCTCTTTTGCATTAACACAAAATAAATTTAGAATGGAAGAAGGCAGAAAAGACCAGATTAAAATTGAAAAGTGGTTATTTTTCAATAAAGATTAACCTAATATGATACTATAGTCTTTGGCAGCCATTTTCAACAGGCATTTATTGAGCACATACTATGAAACCTGCACTGAACTGAAGTATCAGATTATTAAATGCTACTTTTTTTGTTGCCTTGGCAGCTTGGGCATAACTACGAAGACCAAGAAGAAATAAACATTTCATATTCCAAATAAGATGGGATCAGATCCCCTGCCAGGGCTGAAGTCAAGAGCAGCACCCACCTCCCCCCACCAACCTCTCCTCCCTAATAAATTTTCTCATATATATAAGATGATTTGGGAGTCATAAGGGGACAGAATATTCCTCACAGGGCATAAAGAGGTCTTTTTTTCTGTTTCCCACCAAAGTGCCCAAGTTAAATGAAAGAGACTCCAAAGGATACACTTAGGGCAGTGACCTAGTTGAGGGCACTGCCCAGTCACTGCCAGGCCTCTGTACTTACTGTTACGGGACTGAACTGGAACCTGCAAAGGCACTTGTCACTGTACTGCTTACATGACCCTCCATGGCTTAGGGATATACAGAAAGAGGAAGAGGGGTCTGCTTCTCACCTGAAGGTTTCTGGAGGCAGGAGCTGCCGACCAGTTTATGTTAGGGGTGAGAGAACCTAACAACCGGAGAAGGGGCCCCTCTCTTTCTTCTCATCTCCCTGAGGGTGCTGAAGAAGACCTCAGTGGCTGATTGGGCTTCATGTGGAGGAACACGGAGTTGAAGATGGAAAAAGTATGAGGTGGTCCAGATAGTGGTCAAGTGAAGTGACTCTCATCAGGGTGTAAAAAAGGAGCATAAGTATTATGTAGAAAGTACCAGAAGTAACAGCATGGAGTGTTTAAGTATTTTGAAATCACACATATCTGGGTTCAAGTCTCTTTTCTGACATTATTTTTGAGACCTTTGTCAATTGACCTAAGGCCCCTGTGCCTCAGTTTCCTCCTCTGTAAAATGAGAATAATGAGCTCTACCTCACAGGGCTCGTAGGAAGGATAAATTGGGAAATGCTTTCAGAAACAATTTTAAAGAACTTCACTAAGAAAACACTGTTATAATTACTTATCCCATACATTGAAGCCTCCTTCATACTTTGCCCATAGCATCTACCATATTATATGCATTCTTAGGTCAGGTAGAGTTGTGTACAATTCCATGCCTTATCTTTCCCAAGAGGTGCCATCGTCCACAGATTCCAAGCATGACCTGCAACAACACTTGTCCTTGTACAACTCTATTCCTTTTGAGTGTGGGTGGAATGTGTGACCATGTGGATATACCACAACCCCTGTGATGCACGTGTGCAAAAAGGAGACTAGCTGGGTGGGCCTAATATAAGCATAGGAGGCTTTGAAAAGCAAGGCTTTTTTCAGATGTAAAAGCAGAAGTGAAAGTGAGAAAAATGTAAGCATGAGGATATACCTGTGCTGCTTTGGAAATTTAGGGGCTGTGTGAGAAAAATGTGGATAACCTCTAGAAGGAAAGAGCAGCCCCTCGCTGACAACCAGGAGGAAAACAGGGACTTCAGAACTGCAGATTCAAGGAACTTCATTCTGCCAAAAACCTGAGTGAATTTGGATTTTTTCTTTCCCCAGAGCCTCTAGGTAAGAGCCCAGGCCAGCTGATGGTTTGAGTTTAGTTCTGTGAAGTCCTGAGCAGAGAACTCAGGTAAGCCTGCTTAGACTTCTGACCCATACAACTCTGAGTTAAAGAAGAGGTAAATTAAGCCATTAAATTTGTAATAATCTAATATGAGGCAATAGAAAATGTACTAGAAGTAGGGTGCTACTCTAGCATTTATTAGATATCTAAAATACTTATTAAATACCTAAAACATGGGAGTGGCTTTGGAATCAGACAGGAGGGGAAGTCAGAGAGATGCAAAGCATGGGGAGAATATGGCAAGCTGTTGCCAGCTTGAAGGCAGAGGGCACCAATTGCAAGGATAACAGAGCTGCCCTCAAGAGCTGAGACTGACCCTCCTAGCTGACAACCAGTAAGGAAACGTGGACCTGAGTCCTATAGCCACAAGGGAACAGAATTCTGCTAACAATAAGAAAGAGCTTAGAAACAGTTTCATCCCCAGACTGTCCAGGTAAGAGTTGGCATCTTAATTTTAGCCTTGTGAAACCCTAAGCAAAGAAGGAAGCCGTCTGACCTACAAAAACGTGACCTAATAAACGGATGTTTTTTTAGGCTGCAACTTTGAGGTAACTTATTATGTTGCAACAGTAGAAAACTAATACAGATGTTACAGTCTATTACTAAATAAATGCTATTTATTAAATGAAAGCCATTTATTGAATGTCAATGAAGCAATTGATATATATGAGGAAATATTTCAGGTGAAGTCTGGGCTAAAAATTCTCCTTGAAAATTTTGAATCTTGGATTGTTAGAATGAAAAAAGAAAACTTTTTTTTGGAGACTATCTCCAACTAGGGTTAATTGACAGACATGTCTAAGCATTGCTGGTGATATAGAAAATATTTGTTTGTGGCAGTGCAGTGGAGTTTTGTAAAAGCTACCATCAAATAGGATGGAGTCTCAGCACCAATATAATTTGCTCATTAACTACCAAGGTTTACTCTCAGGCCAGTAACACACAGATTACTTCTAATGAAATACAAGTTTTTGTGGCATAGAATGAAGTCCCAGAACACTTCAAAGATGGGTAAATCAGTAGTTTAGAATGGCTTTATGGGGAAGGCAGGCTTGCTTTTAGTCCTTAGTACTCAGTGAGTCTTAACAATGAGAACCAAGGACTAAAGTAAAAGACCATTTATGATAAACTAAAACAAAATTGCAGAGATGATCAAGACTGCTCCCCTTCCTCTCCCCCCATGCATTATAATATTTCATCACTGTTTGCCAAAAAGAGCATCCCTTTTATTTTAGTATGTATCTAGGAATAAGATGAAAGAACACTCTCTCAGGGACTTGGAGGAAATCCTCTCTTTCAGCATGAAGTCAAAGTGTAAAGGCCACTTCATCTTGTTCTGCTTCCATCCATGCCTGTTAATTTTATAACACATGTTTTGATATTAAAATATTTAAAAAAAATACATCTACTGCACCAACATCTGATACTATTGGCAATGAGCAAAAGATTAATAGCCAACGGAAACTGGAAATGCCTTTTCCAGGGAAAGAATAGGGATAAAAATGATCTCCTGATTATTACTTTCTTCCTAACTCATAAAGAAAAAAAGAAAGTATTGTCAAAGAATGAAATTACAAATCATTGGATTTATAACTCTCATCCATTAAATTTTCTTAGCATAATGGTTCTCAAACTTGATTACATGCTGGAATTAACTAGAGATCTTTAACAAATTCTGATGCCTGGGTTTCGCTTCCTTCAAAGATTCTGAGTTAACTGCTCTGGAGCACAGTTTGGGCACTAGGAGTTTATAAAAACTCCTCAGGTGATGCTAATACATGGCCAAGTGGGTTACATCTATTTTTTGACTTGTCTTGGAATACCTGCCTCTGGGCCATGGCCAGGAATGCATACCTGATCCACTCTTGGAGAAAGACATATGAGGTCAGTTTATCTTCCCTACTGGAGGACTGTATTCTAGAAATCTGTCAGATAGCAAAATCCATGAGTAACTGCTCTGAAATGAAATGCCATAGAACACTGCTTTTATTTATCTCAGTATTTTTTCCAAAGCCTTTTTTTTTAATTCATCTGATTGCATTGGGGCAATGTCTTGTTTGAGTGCAAATTGAATCTTCCTTTTAATAAGAAGGATGTGTCTCCACCTTGAGTCCATGTACAAACAATCTAGCCATAGCAGACAGTATCCCACGGATGCTTATGATAGGTTGAGAAGGACAAGGGCAACATTAAATTCTGAAAACTGGAAAATTAATAATTAAAACCTTTAAAACCAACCTCAGTTGGCACAGTAGCAAATTCAACAATCAATTATCTACCTTCTACACTACTTGTGGGAAACTAAAGCCCCCAGGCTAGAAATACATCCAACTTAAGGTAGCTTTACAGTTTATCTGAAAATTGGATAGCAACAAAATTTGGCTTTAAAAAAAATCTGCGTTCATTTAATGTACAGAGAAGAGTAGAAACTTGAGTGAGAGAAGCTATGGGAAAGAGCATTTATTGGGGAGGGGACAGAATTAATGGAACTTTGACTTTTTATCCACTTTACTTTTTTTGTTTGTTTGTTTTACACCTCATATACCTATTGATGATGAATCACTGGGAACATCTTCATGATTACCAGCGTTTTCTTACTCTGGGGTCTAAATAAGATTCTTTGCTGCAATGGTTACTGATATATAATAGAAACTGGAAGGCTGGGGGCCTAACCTACACTTTACAAAATGCCTCTGGAATGAGTGGTTGACAAATCCAGGAATTATGTAAACACAGCCCCAAAAGGTGTTCCTTCTGCAGAATATTGGATACAGCCAACTCTCTTGCCCTAGAATTTAAGGCAGCTGATGGTGATTTTCTTCTTTTTCCATAACTTCTTTATCTCACTGGTGGCTAGTTAAAAAGAATACTGTACCCTTTCCCTTCCACTCCAACATAAAAAGTTCACGATCCTCATGCATCTAGGTAAGAGTAGACAGAAATATTGTGTGCCAGATGCATCTTCAAGCCGAAAAAGAATTTTCATATGAAGAATGTTCATTAGAGGCAGAAGAAAACCTATCACTGTAATATAATACTAACTTTTATTTGTTGAACAAGTTCTCTAGGCTGTGCACCTATCATACATTAATTTTCTAATTAAACATTCTGTGGGGTTTGATAGTATTATCATTTTAATTTTATAAATTAGGAAACTGAGGCACACATAGAACATAAATAGCTTGCTTAAAGTCACATAAATAGCAGCAAAAAATCAGTATTCAAGAATTCAGCTCCAAGGAGCCCAATCTCTTAATCACTGTACCATATCTTAGTTGTTGCAAGATGGGGCCTATGAAATCA
>PVHT021183519.1:7851867-7897098 GCA_004024745.2 Catagonus wagneri
CATTCTGTGGGGTTTGATAGTATTATCATTTTAATTTTATAAATTAGGAAACTGAGGCACACATAGAACATAAATAGCTTGCTTAAAGTCACATAAATAGCAGCAAAAAATCAGTATTCAAGAATTCAGCTCCAAGGAGCCCAATCTCTTAATCACTGTACCATATCTTAGTTGTTGCAAGATGGGGCCTATGAAATCAAGTGCACATGGCCCCACTGGGAAATGGGGACCTCAGAGTAACTTCTTAAGGTGGGGGAGTTCATATCTGAGCTAGTTAAAGAAATTAAACAGACATCACATGAATGAAGTGGATGAATGGAGGGGAATGAGATTCAAGGCAGAGGGGACAACGTAACTAAAAACCAGAGGTTAAAAAAAAAAAAAACTTTCACATTGTGTTTTGGGCAGTTGGATATGGCTGAGAGATAAGATCTAAATTAGGGAGAGCATGTTGGAGAGGTAAAAATGGATTAGATCATGGAAGTCCTAGTATCAGATTGAGTACTGGACTTTATCTTACAAGAATCTCAAGTGTTTTTAAAATGACCCACAGGAAGAGATACATTTTACGTGATAATGTAGTACCATTACATGTATATGTTTATACACATACATATACTATATGTTTATATATATATATATATATATATTTAAACATGTTCTAAACATTTACATGTATATGATGAAATTGGATGAAAAGTTTCAGGAAATAAAATAACTAAGCTTACTATATACTCATATTTTCTATCCTATTTTATATCTATTGTAGGCTACTTCATTGGTTTGTCTAGAAAACAAGAAGGATCCTCTAAATCCATGTTTAGATCCCACTAATGGGATACAACACAAGTTTGGAAAAAAAAAATGTTATAAGGGAGTTCCCACTGTGGCTCAGTGGAAATGAGCCCCAACTAGTATCCACTAGGGTGCAGGTTCGATCCCTGACCCTGTTCATTGGCTTATCTGTGGTGTAGGTCACAGATGGGGCTCAGATTCTGCATTGCTGTGGCAGTGGTGTAGGCCAGCAGCTGCAGCTCTGATTCTACCCCTAGCCTGGGAATTTCCAAATGCCATAGGTGTGGCCATATAAGCAAAACAAAAGCAAAAACAAAACAAAAACCTTTTTAGGTAAATATATGAAAACATATGATGATCAGCAAGGGATTTTGATCACGAGAGAGAGAGGTTAAACTGTCACTCAACTGGGTCACTTTGACAGCATTTGTTAGCTGATTGAGGGTGATTCTGAAAAAGAGGAAGCAAGGAGATAATTCTCTAAGCTCAGGCAAAAAGAGAACAGGGAATGCAAAATCAAGTCTAGCTAGAAAATAACTAGGGTCAATAAATAAATCAATTCAATAACTTAGAGTCTCCAATAAGGGATAATTCCATATGAGAAGAATGATCAAAGGAATAGTCATAGCACCCTCATTCTTGGATGTACCAGTTATCTTGGTAGGTTATCTCGCTAGGGTTACTGACGAACCTGCCCGAAGGGCAGGAAATAAATAAATCCAAATCCAGATTTATCTTTCTGGCCACTAGTCATCTGAAAACCCATTTTGTTTGACGGAGAATAAAACCTTAAATGCATATGGGGTTGTTCTGAAGGGGAGCCTATAAAAAGGTAATAAAAGCAGATGAATAGTCATGGCTTTTTCTTCTCAACCTACTCATACAAATATATGTGCAAGTACCAGAAAAGAACATAGTATCCCTTTCTTAGAACATAGTATCCCATTCTATCCTTTAACAAAAGATGAGACTGCTCCCACAGGCTTGAAAGAATTTTTTCTTGAGCTTATTATAGACAAGGCAATAATGCCTTATAAAATATCTTAAACTTAAGAGTAATTGTCAATAGTTTTGGTGCTACTGGGTTATTATAATTCCCAAATTTTAAAATATTCAAGATTTGGACTCATTATTCTCCTAGTCTATATATTTTGAGGACTGATTTTACTTAGAAAATAAAAGCAAAGACAAAGGAAATTAATGCAAACAAATGAGTGAGCCCAACAAAGACACAGAGAGGTTCTTGAAGGACTCCTCAACCTGATTTTCTTCTTGAAACCTGGGACGGCAAAAGTTCTAAAATCAGCATGTGAAAGATGGAGATGAACCAGGTTCTAGAAGGAAGATATTTACTCCTTTGCCCTGAATTAGTTGATTCACTTCCAAAAACAAAAACACAGACATAGAAACAAACAAACGTATGAAAACTGAAGTAGAAACATGGCCACTAAACTGTCAATTCTGGGCAGGGTTATCTGTTGATATCTGGCTTTCAAAAAGACCACATTCTTCATAACCCATTCATTTTATCCTTCAATTCTCAATTACTTACCTTCTTCCCAAGACAGAGTTTGCATAAACAAACATATAACAATCTACAATGTCCCAATACCCTATAGTCATCTCCATGTCAGTAGGACTTTATTTCCTAGTTGATGAGGGAACCAAATAAAACAGACTCTTGGGAGTGAACGTGTTGCTACCTGTATCATTACTAAGAATATTGATTCCTAATTCAGTAGCAATTCATAAGAAACTCATTTCAGACAAGATGGAGTATAAATAAATAAATACACTAAGTCACTAAGAAATTTTTGGTAAGTCTGATAATGCAAAGGTGTTGTTACCAATTGACTTTCATTGCTTCTAGTTCAAAATATACTAGGTCTTCTCCATGGAAATGCATAGCTGGAGTGAGGAAAGTCTAGCTTTTCAGTCAGTCAGAAGAGTAAGGAGGATGTAATCGTATCAAAGAATCCTATGTGGCTGCTGCAAATTGACTATAGTAGCCAAAACTAACTTTAGAATAAGGCAATGACCTTGAGCCCACAAAGATCCAGTTTAAAATCCTGAACCAATGATGTAATGAGCATTTCGGTGATAACTATGTGGCATACAAATTATTTTAAAGTCATTAGGAGGTAGTGCACACCTACATGCATAATGAGTCCATTTTTATGCTAGCATTCCCCAAAGGACTTCCCTGCTGTGTATTTTATACTGCTGCTGCTTTATGTTTTATGTGTTTGAATTAATATTTTAATTTTCATATATACATCCTTAGGCCATTTTATGAAGGGCATGACTTTTAAAATTTGGTCGATATACTAAATTACTGTAAAATAAGGTCATCTAGCAAGTAGTCTTAAATCAATTCTCTGTGTTCCTTCTGTACACTCAAACCTTCCAACACGGTTTATTTATTATGGGCAATGCAGAAGTAAGATCTGGGCTCTAAACTGACCATCTGTCAGATGAACGTGCATATGCACTGACTGTCTTTCTTCAGATGATGGATACTGCCACCAGTCCTTCTAAAAGAATATATCAACCCTCCTACCCATGAGAATAAACAAAAACCAGAAATGGTTTATATCAGCAATTCATACATAATGTAGAGCTTTGCCTTAAACTGGTCATTGTGATTAGAATACCACTTCATTGCCCAGAAAACCTGTCCAGTACTATACAAGTAGAAATACTGTGACAAGGTATTAGAAAAGAGAAAAAGTAAGAAAGAGGCAACATAATGTGGTGATTTAGGAATAAGGGTTCTAGAACCACACAATCTCTATTAGACCCAGGTCAACCAGTAACTACGACATGAGTCTAGTTACTTCACCACCTCAAGTCATAGTTTTTCTCAATTTAAAATAAGAACAATAATAATGAGTACTCGCCTCAGGATCTATTGTAAAATATTAAAGCTCTACACATATGAAGCATTTGTATCTTATTCAAAATATTTATTATTGTTATTATTATTACTACTTGAGAGAAGACTTCAGAGTTGTTATTAAAAAACAAGTAAGGATATGGATGGCATGCTGTATTTTAAAGTCTGATTCAACCTATCGCTACACTAGTCACATTAATATGACATTCATATTATATTGTCACTACAGAGCACAGTGTTAAGTAAAAGATCTGGCTTTAAATCCTACCTCTATGACTTATTAGTTGTGTTTCATTCATTATCTTCTTAACATCTCTATAAACAACATTACCCCCTTCTTAATATTGTTGAGAGGATTAAATAAGTTAATATAAAAAAAAAAAAACTCTGGTACTTCTAGGCACAGAACAAATATTTGCTGTTGTTATTATCCTGCTTAGTTTAGAAGAGAAAATGCCCAAATGTTTAAAAATCCAGAAAAACAATAGAGCTAGTGTAGTAGTCAATAATACAATAATCATTTAAAAACCACAATAATAACCATTAAAAAATAATGCTATAGCGAAATGAGATCAACATGGTATTTTTTTCACACATACTATCCAACATGAGCTTCGCAACAAGCCTGTGATATAGATAGGCTGTGGGTTATTATCTTCAGATTATAGTTCATGAAATTAAAGCACAAAGATCAGTGACTTGCTGAACTACATAATAGTGAATGGTAGAGCCAGAGGCTCTCATCTAGGGGTAGGCCTTCTACTCCAGCATTCTTTCTATTACACTGCTTCTCAACAGCCCCAAAATGAAATCCACCTCCATTCTGATAAGGAACCCTCCTGAAACAAGACACTGTGGTCCTCTAAATCGAAAGCACAGTGCCTCCCATTTCAATAATTCTATAGAAATTATAGGTAACAACCATTAAATCTGTACAAACGTAGGGTTGTTAAGGCAGAGGTGCATTTCAGAACTACCAGGTCTGATAGATAATATTCATGTGAAGAAGATCTGTTTTTCCTTTGCTTGTGACACCTCATATGTCCTTTATCTCTCAAGTCTGTTAATAATTAATTATTGGCAGCTGGATAGGACATTGCATTCAACAGGTTACTTTTTAAATCATCCATTTGATTTCCAGTTTTTCAACCTCTTCCACGGAAAAGTACATATTTTCATTTTGTTTTTAATTGTTATTTTTTCCCCCATGGCTGAGATAATTCAGGATATTCCTAATTACATACCACAGTAAGGGACAGTTAGTACGCCTCTAGTGTTCCTGGCTTTGCAAATAAGAGGTGAAATCTGTTACACAGCAGGAAACAATTCCTCCGTGGAAAATCTCTATGCTTTTAATAAAATTCATAAAAAGGATGCATCATGCAAATAACCAAGCATTAAGACTTTCCCACTTTTAGCTTTTTTTATCATTATAAGTGAAAAAATATATGTGGATTCACAATCATGCCAAATACATATATATGTGTGTGTGTGTGTGTGTGTGTGTGTGTGTGTGTGTGTGTATATACACATATATATATATACATATCCTTATTTATAACAAAAATGGCTTAATTTTATATATTTGAAAATAAGACCATTTAGCACTCAACTCAGAATTTACACAATATTAAGGAGAGGAAAAAAAACCACTAAAATCTATAAACACACAAATCTTTCCATTGACAAGGTACCCTTTCTCATCTTACCTTCACTTTACCTCTGATTTTCTTCTCAAATTATGGGCTTCAGATAATTCTGGACAATCATTTTTTCCTCCTGAAGAGAGGTCATTCTCATGTCTTTTCTGGAAGAAGCAGCTCATGAACCTCTCAGGCAGGGAGGCAGTCAGCAAGAATTTACTGAAACCCTGGCCCCTAAGCACTGTGCTTTCAACTGTCTCTACTGCTGCTCACTGAGAAGGAAGGAAAAATTGCAACTTTTAGCATCATTACTGGTATGAATGCTATGGACTGACAGGTACTTCCTCAAAACTGAAACCCTAACGTCCAATGTGATAATATTTGGAGATGGGGCCATTGGGGGGGTAATTAGATTTAGATGATGTCATGAGGGTGGGGCCTTCATGATGAGATTAGTGTCCCTATTATAAAAAGAGACCAGAGAGCTCACACACTCATATGCTCCCTCCCTGTGTCTCTCTCCATCTCTCTCTCTCTTTCTCCCTGCCATGTAAAGAACAAGTAAAACAGTGGTCACCTGTAAGTCAGGAAAAGAACTGTCACCAGAAACTGATCATGATAACACCTTGATCTTGGACTTCAAGAACTGTAAGAAAGCAGCAGTTGTTTAAGCCACCTAGTCTATGGTATTTTGCAATGGCGGCCAGAGCTAAGACAACCACTGACTTCCTTAGGCCAGGAATAAAAGATGAAAAGGCTTTCTTTTTCTACCTCACGAGTTGTTAAAAAAAAACAGCAAAAACTGTGATATGCTTCTTGAGTCAAATAGATTGTGGTGACATATATGTTGTAGCTTCTTTGGTCTAGAAAATTAAAAAAATTGTAAGTATACCACCTATCAGGCAAATCAGAATGATTTCCAACAGCTTATTATTTTGGATCTGGGTTTCTCAACTTCTTCATTACTGACATTTTGATCCAGATAAGTTTCTGCCGTGGGGGCTATCCTGGGAATTTTAGGTTGTTAAGTGCCATGTCGGGCTTCTGTGCTTTACATGGAGTGGCATCCCCCAACCCAATTGTGACAACAAAAAATATATCCAGACCTTGCAGAATATCACTTGGAAGCAAAATCATCTCTGATCAAAAACCCCTGTCTAGGCCAAAGCTTCACTGAACACATATAATTGTTATATAGATATCCTGTAGAGATGGCATGTAATGGTCTGGAAATATAATGATCTTAAACTTAAGAAAAATCACCCCCCCCACACACACACACTGGCATTAAATTGATGCCTGTTGGAACAAAGAAAGGAGGAAATGAGGCAGCATGAAGCAGAGAAAAAGACTTCAAGTTGCAGGAAAGAAAGCCTTCACTGATTTGAGTTCAGAGCCTACCTGGGATTTTAGAAAAGTTCATAATCTCTCCAAGCCCCAGCTGTTACATACATATAGTTGGGGGCGGCAGGGAGCTGGCTAGAAGATGCATGCAGTTTTTTCAATTTAAACTATTTCTGAACTTAATACATTTCAGATGAACGGAATACAAGAAACATGTTGAGTTTAAAGTTTTAAGGGAAGTTAAGTGAGCTAAGTTACATTCTAAAATCAACTACATGAGCTTCAATTCTAAGAACTTGGCCAGCTAACTTGAATATCTTTGGTGATTCCAAGAACAGATTGGCTGGATGGCACTGGGTGAGAAAAATCTCTTCAATGCAGCCTGCTCAATCTGTCCTATCCGATGTTCTGCCTAGGATAACTTTAAATCTGGAGAGGCTTAGAATTTTTCCTTGGTGTCTCACAGTCTGTAGGGAGGACAGTCCATGATAAATGCCGTCTTCGTTATAAGTCAATTCTTGCCAATGACTTAATGCTACTTTTGTCCTAAAATACTGCATATTGTAGAACACAAAACGGAACTTACATAAGGTTGGAAAGAACATTCTACTCTCTTTTGGGAACTTGTAACACCAAATAGAAATCATTGGGAATGCACTCGAAGTTTACTGTGGAATTTGGATTAGAAATGGCCCACTGCAACCACAAACGCTTTTGCTGTTTCACTGACTGGAAGTGGGACAAAAGGAAAGGAAGCCATCTATAGATTTTTACAGAGGTAAAATATTTCACCATACCCCTGATGTAAAAGATATGCCATAAAGTATTATTACAAGATTTAGCCATGATCTAGATTGGAGGTCTTTCATGAAAGAGTTTTAAGGAACATGTTAACTTGTAGCTGCAGAAGACAGAGGTAACATCAGCAGTTGCAATCAGGCAGTAGTAAACGGATTATCCAAAGAGGAAGCCATAGATTTCTCCCTGTCTTCATTTCAGACAGTATGCTCTTTATAATGAAAAATAAGGAAAAATATTTGAGAACATTTTAGATTTGTAATGAAAACTGAGAAAATACTAAAGACTGTATTCCCAGGCTTCTCAGTTCAACGGAACCAATGTCACTGTTAACGTAGCCAGAAAAGTCATTCAGGATGACAACTGGAGAAGAGTGGCTTGAGGAAATAATAGGAAACAGCTCATAAAATACTTCACTAACATCAAGCTGCTCTCTTCACAAATAGATGGGACTGCTCTCTATTTCAATATATCTCCCAGGGAGAAGGCAGTAGATGTGAGTAGGTAAACATTCCCAACCTGTCGACTCACATCAGCATATTAGCCACAGAGAAAGAAGATAAATAAATTCTGGGACCACCTGAAGTGATCTGTTCATCAACTGTGTACATAATTACTGCTTTTGTTTCATTACTTTTAATTACCTGGTTTTCCTTTGTCATTATGCCCTGAGATGAGGTTTTCATCAAAAAATGGAGGATGATTTTATGAATATCATACACAAACAAACAAATTAGACTCGCCGAACTTGGGAGATCTTTCTTCCCTTTCCCTCCACTAGGGTTAGCTTCTATTTTATGAAAGTGGTATCGATACTATAGTAACATGCACAAAGCTATTAATTAGGGAAAGCAGGAGCTTTTGTGAATTCAGCAAAGCTTATTACAGAGTACATCATTGTAACATGCTACCAATCTATGACCCCAATAACAGCAGTTCCTAAATTATAAATAAATTATACATCTAAATGGTTATGCCTTTTACATACTTCATTGTTGGAGCACTCTTTACCATTTCCACAAGAACTCTTAAGGAAGAAAAGAATATGGAAAACGAAAAATAAAAAGCAGCTGCTGCATAGGGGTGCTTAAACTAGAGGCAGACATCCAGGCAGACCCAAACTGCCTACTGCTCCTCCTACCCATTACCTATACGTCCTACAAATGATCATTTTGCTTTTACACACCATGATTCTAAAATTAAGCACTTTATTCTATTATTTGTGGGTAATAGTTTTTATTACTTTCATTTTCAAACAATTATTATCAAAGTTCAATTTTTACTTTTAATAATAATAACTAATTCCGGTGGGAGCCCTTGAAGCAGCCACTCACATCTTGCTTGAGTTCATGCTGATGTGTACACCTACTCTTAAAAGTCTTATAAATACTAATAATCATTGATCCCGTCATTGCAATCATAAGGAAGAATATGTCCTAAAGTGATTATCTCAAATAGAACAATGGTTCCTGCTCACAGATGTTCAAAATAGCATTATTTATAATATTTGTGTTTGTGGATAAACTCGTTAGGGGCTTTCTTTCATCCTGGTATATTCTGCAAACTTTCTCTAAGGAGTATTTAGTAGTTATAATGAAAATAATTTATTTTGAAAAAGCATTCTCCTTGAACAATGAAAAGAGCCCTAAGGAACTAAACAAATTTCTTTTCTCACCACCCCTCTCTCTCTCTCCAACATACACACACATACATATATATGGCATAAATGTATAGGGATATCTTTTAAATGTAAAAGAAGATACAGAACCATTTAAGGATATTTTTTATGCTGTGTATTGCAATTGACTGATAAACTGGATGTTGAAACACTAGGATTTCAGTACCTCTGAGGCAAAAAAAGAAAAACAGCCTTGTTTATTCTTTTGCCCCTTACGCACTGCCTGGAATACTACAGGTGCACAATAAATACTTGAGAATATATGAACATGGTCTTTTCATTGGTTCAGAACCATGGATAGCAGACCAGTTCTTTTACATAAAGGGCTCATTCTCTTAAGAGTGAAAGGATTTGGTTGCTGATCCTTATTCAGCTTCATACTGTCGTCATTCTGTGGGCAAATTGTTAGTGTTTCTGGGCCTCATTTACACCATTGGTAGAATAATTCAACACCTTGCCTTGAATTATTCCAGCAACAGAAAAATATTGGTCATTACTGAGGCCAAAACTTTTATCTTCTCACATGGATACATAGACATTTATTTCTTGACATTACTCTGCTGATGAGTTTTACTCTTCTGTTTATTTGAATAACAATAAATAGGAAAAATCTTGCAGTAAGATAATTTCATCAATATATCTACTTCCCGATTGTCCTCAGCCCAGAGTACCAGTACTCTGGAGCCCAGTAATGGCCACCCCACTACTTGATGGCTTTATTAGGTTATGTTGGAAAGTCAGGACTGTTGTGAAAACTTTCCTTATGACTACAGGAAAGGTCAGGGACAGGTATGATTTGGTAACCTCAGAGAAAGACAGTATTAAAAAGTCTTCAAAGCATAATCCTAGGAGTGTATTTTAATTTTCTAAATTTAAAAGGCAAGTTTTAGAAAACAGAAAAGGCAAGATTTTCATAACTTTTTGAGAGCTGTAAGGAAAGGAAAAACAAAAATAAAATATGCTTTCTTATTCTCGATTACTTTGAAATATTCCTCATGAATTATTATTTCTTAAAAATTACTGCCCTCCTTTATTTTTTTAGACTTTTCAAAACTGCATAGCTATTCTATGAATAACGAAAAATAAAGACACTCTTGAGTTTGTACAGGGCCTAGAAAATGATAGACTCTCAGTAAATGTTAGGTCCTCTTTTTCTTCTCCCCCAATCCTTCTTATTTCTATGACCTAAGTTTTGTTTTATAAGACTTTTCCTTGATCTTCTAGATTAAAAAAGATATTATTCATTGGGAAAGAATGAAGTTTAAAATCCTAGTTTAGTGTCTGTGAGTGTCAATAAAGATGACTGGTTTCCACTCTAATGCTCTGGTTCTATTTCCCTTCTTGTGTTTCTCCTTGAATTTGTCTTTTTTTTCCCTCTCTCTGTTTCTCCCATAGCCCATTGCTCTTTGTGTGTTGGGATTCTTTCTTAAGTTTTACTCTTTAGTCACTGGAGCCATAAATCCCAATTCACCCAGGTGAATTTGCACTTATGTTGGTATACACTGCTCTTGGATTTGTGTTGTTCCTCTATTGAGTGGTTTCCATCCTCTCAAGGTCTGTTCACTCAGTTATCTAGCTGAGAGTTACCATCCTCCATTCCTTGCAGAAAGTCACAACAATGAACGTTGTCAGAGGGAGATGTCATAAAGACCTATATCTTTATTACATAGAATCAAGGGGTATAAAAAGAAAGCTCTTCCAAATAAGAAGTATAATATTCCATTTTTCATCATTATTGGTAGAAGACTGGCTTTGGCAATGGATCCCAGGGATATTGCTGTCACATAATTCACTTCGGATTAAGATTCAGTAACAATCTATTAATGAGAACCCATGCAAGAGCTATAAAATACTAAAGCATCTAAATTATCTTAGTATAATGTTATGGCAAACGGCATTAAAACATGGTTCTAACAATGTATACATGTCATGGAAAGAATGATAATCTAAATCTACAAATAAGTGTAAGCTTTAAGGATTCAGATCACCAGCAATGTGCTGAGACTTATATTTCAACCAATTCTAGAACATATTTAAAACTAAGGATTTCCTGCAATGTGATTTTAGATATGAGCAGGGAGAAAAAGACAGGGGATAAAGCTATCAACTTTTTTTTTTTTTCTGTTAGAACAACACTGAAAATTTGTCAGAAGCATCTGCTCCTAAAATAACATGATAGAATAAAAATTGGCATCTGAGGCCTAGAAGTTAATTTCAAAGGTTTATTATACCAGAGGGCTCATATTTAGCAGCTGTCAATTTCTTACCGACAACTGTAATAAAAATCAGCAAAACCTGAATTCATCTCCTGCCAAAGAGATAGTCATTTGTGATCATTGGAAGTTTTGGGGAATGTTGTTGTTTTCAAAAAGGAAACACCTACTGCACTGAGACAATATCTTTATTTACTGAAAAGATTTCATTTGACAAAGTAGGACTGAAACTCTTTTCCTACATTTAAAAAAAATGGTATATGAAAAGATGTGGGATTTTGTTGTTGTCCCAATGTCTTCAGATACTGTTTTTTAACCTGGGGTAATTTTGACACCAAGGGGATATTTGTTGATATCTAGAAACATTTTTGTTTGTCACACTAGGAGATACTATTGGCATCTAGTGCATAGAGACCAGGGCTGCTAAATATAACATACAAGGTAACCTCTAAGACAAAGAACATTTGACCCAACATGTCAATAGTGCCAAGTCTGAGAAACTTTGTTTAAAAGAATTGGTTTGGTGGATTTAGACTAAAAGTGGGATTCCTTTAATAAGAAAAAGGGAAAGAGTGGCTCCTGGATGGGTATTCAGCAAGGGCTAATAGGAGTTCTTAGAACAAAAGAACTAAATAATGTGGGAACAGAGGTAGTTAAAGCTGTGACTGGGCTGTGAGTCTCTAATTATTAAAACCTGATGAAAATAAATGTACCTAATTCCTGAATATTTTGTAGTATGAATTAAACCTATGGTCAGTAGGCTGAATATTCAACTTTCTATTAGGGGATTAGAATCACCATTTTTTTTTTTTTTTGGTTATTCTGTTTTGCTTACTGTTCATAAAAGAGTTTCTGAAAATTTTAGACTAAAATCAGGTTTTCATTTACAACTTTCCAAACATGGTTTCCTTCAGAAATGATGTGGTTGAGAGCTACAGGCAGGCAAAGGCCATGCTTCAAGTAAGTGCTATGTAAATAGAGTCTAGCTCCTTTTTTTTTTTTTTTTTAGGGCTACACCCATGCCATATGGAAGTTCCTAGCCTAGGGCTGAACTAGAGCTGCAGCTGCCAGCCTACACCACAGCCACAACAATGTGGGATTCAAGCCCTTTCTGCAACCTACACCGCAGCTCACAGCAATGCTGGCTTCCTAGCCCACTGAGCGAGGCAAGGGATTGAACCCACACCTTCATGGATACTAGTTGGGCTGCTGAGCCACAATGCGAAAGTTTTAGATTAAAATTAGAACAAGTACATTCATACTGATATAATTAAGTTCATGTCAGCACTTATACTGGATATCCTTCTATGTACAACGCTTTATAACTGGGTCATAAAAATGAATTTAACTAAGTTGTACACGAGGCTTCTTTGGGTAATAATTATTTTCTGAATGTACCTTAGCTAATATTCTACATAGGCACTTCAATTCAAACAAACGTTAAAACTGAAATATAGTTTTATCCCAAACTTCATCTCATCACTTTCTCAAATTTAAGGCATTTCCAAAAAGCATATATCAAATATTATAATTAGATTACACATTTCTAAAATAAGGATCAAGTATCCATATTTTTTTGTCTACACCCTATTAGTTATTGAGAAAAATTCCAATTATCTAATGCTGATTTCCTATAGAAAATATCATAGAACATAAAATATTTTCAGAAAAACTATTATTTACCCCATGAAAAGTGAAAGAGCAAAGAATAAGGCAGAGACAAATCTCACACACACAGACATATATATACCTCGTAGTTAAAATATGCATTATTCAAATAAAATTGATCTTTGGCAAATAATATCAACAAGGAATTTAAGAAGGAAACATTCTACTATCAGAATGGTGTTTTCATTTAAATCAGAAAATATTTCAAAATTCAGGATCTTAAAATTTCTCTCCTTCCATTTGGAATCCCAAAGCACTCAATCTTCCTCCCTCCTTCCTTCCCTCCTTCTCTCCTTCCTTCCTTCCGCTTAATACATATTAGCACTAAGAATACGCCTGATACTTATCTTGATTTTGTACAAGTATTAACTCATTTACTTCCTCTAAACAATGGAACTGAGGCATACAGAGATCAAGTCATTAGCCAAGGTCTCATAGCTAGTAAGTAGCTGGGATAGGACTTGTATCAAGGCAGGCTGGTCCTTAAAGCCATGCACTTAAGCACTTTGTAGGTTGCCTCTCTTTTTTATCACTACTGCCCTCATGTTTATCTCAGGCCTGCCCAGGGAGTGTGGCCTTGGAGGAGAATAAATGTGTTTGAAAGGTATCAGGTCAAATCAAAGGGAAAGCTGTTGGGAAACAGGAAGAGAAGGGTGGCTGGATTTACTGGCTGGTCCATCCATGGAGTTATTTGCCCAGAAATATCTTAGGAATAGATGTTGAGAAACAGATCTAAATTAAAAACATCTGGGAGTTCCCATCATGGAGCAGCAGAAACGAATCCAACTACGAACCATGAGGTTGCGGGTTCGATCCTTGGCCTCACTCAGTGGGTTAAGGATCTGGCACTGCTGTGAGCTGTGGTGTAGGTCACAGGCACAGCTCGGATCTGGTGGTGTTGTGGCTGTGGCATAGACTGGCAGCTGTAGCTCTGACTTGACACCTAGCCTAGGAACCTCCATATGCCGCAGGTGCGGCCCTAAAAAAGCAAAAAGACAAAAAAAAAATTAAAAACATCTGTTGGAGTTTCCTTCGTGTCTCAGTGGTTAACGAACCCAACTAAGAACCATGAGGTTGCGGGTTCGATCCCTGGCCTTGCTCAGTGGGTTAAGGATCCGGCGTTGCCGTGAGCTGTGGTGAAGGTTGCAGACGCGGCTCAGATCCCGCGTTGCTGTGGCTGTGGCAAAGGCCAGCGGCTACAGATCCTGTTAGACCCCTAGCCTGGGAACCTCCACATGCCACGGGTGCGGCTCTACATAAAAGGCAAAGAGACCAAAAAAAAAAAAAACCATCTGTTACTTTATTTTCATCTTTTTACTGTACACATTTTATATCACTAACAAATTATGTTTTTTCCATAAGAATAGCCAGAATAGAATGGTATTTAAGAGCATCGACCCTAGAGCTCTACCTCCTGAGTTTAATTCTTGGAATTGCTGTAATTATGTTTCTATTGCATTTCTTGCATGTTGGGCAGAGGCAATGCTATATTTTCTTCTTTGTGGGAACACTGTCAGATCACATTTCCCTGTCTCTTTTATGTGAGGTTGGGCCATGTTTCTAGTTCTCACCATTAACACAGGTGTTGAAATAATGTGGGAGAATTCCAGCCCAAGACGCTAAGAAAAAGCAAGTGTACCTTGCCTGTGTACTCATTCTTGCCTTTTCTAACATCTGGATGCAGAAGGTCTGGATGCAGTGGAGGATTCAGAGCCCTTAAAGAATTGTGGAGCCACAACATGAAAGAAGCCTGGGTCCTATATTTACTACGTGGAGTAAAGCTTCCATCCCTGACATTGAAGTATGTTTGATTACGCTGTGAGACAAAAATAAATCTTTACTATGTAAAGTCATTGAAATTCTGAGTTGTTTCTTATAACAGCTGGCTTTTATTATGCTAATATGAATGTATACCATCATGTGACCAAAATGATCACTGTCTTAAACTCCAAATTACTTCAGCTTTACTCAATCTGTGTTCCTTTCCTGAAGAGCTTTGACAAGGTCCCATTACCTCTAAATCCTTTTCTTCCATTAATTGTCCTGTCCTAATACCCAGTCACTTCAACATTTCTGGAGAGTTTCAAAATTCAGAGATTAGTTTCAAATTTCAAAGGGTGAAATAACAGTACAGACAGAAATATTTACAGCAGTTAAATGTTGATTTGTAAACCTATGAAATGCCAGTACAATTAACAGAAATCTTCATTATCTAAGAAAAATATATTGAAATTATCTGCTATAAAATTTGACTTTGTCACTCTTTGATTGTGCCTACCTGAATAAACAAAATAATATGGCTCATATGGTCATAACTCCCACAATGAAAATTATTTCTAATACTAATATCATCTCTTCCTATAAATATCCTGTTCATAACAAGGGAATCTTTCACTTTACCATCCTTTTACCAAATTAGTGAATAAATCTAAGTCCTAAGTCTTCATGTCAACATTTAAAGAAGGGCTCCCTAATGCTTGTAAATTGCCAAAGAGATATAACTCTAAAGGATATGACCTCTTAAAAAGTACTTAGAGGAAATGTTATGTTCAGGATTTCAAGTATGAACTCATTGTGTTCTTTTAGAAGTTATGCCTTCAGGGTCCTCTGTTTGTGCTGGTTCAGTCCCAAGAAGGACAGGAACAATTTGTGTATTACTAAAGCCTGGCAGATGAATAGATTCTACTATAACCTTTTCATCTCCAAATGTCGCACGGTTTAAAAACCAAAAGATTATTGACTGATTTGGCTATATTCCTTGTAATCTTGACAGTAGGAGGCTCAGAAAATTTCCTTTGCATCCATCATGCATTCTTTGTTTAAAGGCTAAAAGGACATACAAATGAAATTTTGAAATTTCATTTAGCCACCAGAGTTAATAGATATACAACACTCATATATGTTATTAAGAAGACATAAATAATATTTCAATCTGTATTTTTAATTGCCTATAAATAAACAAAATCTTTGGAAAATTACAGAATGATTGAGGTCAAATTTTTAAAAAATATTTATTTCAAGCACATATTTAAAACATTTCTTCTGGAATCGTTTGTAATTTTTAAAAAATATTTATTTCAAGCACATATTTAAAACATTTCTTCTGGAATCGTTTGTCTACTAAATTCCTAGTTACTTTGATCACTGCTATGTGTATAAAGACAAAGCAGATGTGGCCCTTGACTTTAAAAAAAAAAATGCAAAATACTAAGAGAAAGACAAATATCATATAATATCACTTACATGTACAATCTAAAAAATGATACAAACTAACTTATTTATAAAACATAAATAGATTCGCAGAAGGAGGTAGGGAGGGATAACTTAGGAGCCTGGGATCAACGGATGGATGCTACGATATATAAAATAGGTAAAATAAAAACAAAAAACGAAAAAAAACAAGGACCTACTTATAGCACAGGGAACTATATTCAAAATCTTATAATAACCTAGAATGATAAAGAATCTAAATCATTTTGCTATACATCTGAAACTAATACAACATTGTAAATCAACTATACTTCACTTTTTAAAAATTTGCAAAACAGTGAAAAAGGAAAAAGATATTTCTAGAAGTAAGTATAAAGTCATAGGTAATAAAGCCATAAAATCATCTACTGAGTCTGTTTTAAAATGAGATGACTGAAGTAATGTACACCGCACCTACAACCCAGAGACCATAAACATTATAGGTTCTAAGAAAGAGCTGTCAGCATGGAAGTCTTGACCATATGTTCACAAATTCAAGTTGGATAAAAGGAAAAAAATATGGCTGAAGTCTTGGCACACCAAGGTCAATATGTAGATAAATTCTTTTTAGTGCTTAAAATAACATTGGCAGCATTTCCACAAAGAGTTCATTTTATAAGGATCAGGAGAGAAAAAAATTTCAAGACTACACTATAATTAATAATACTTATTTTGTTTTTGCCCACCCAAATATGCAAATATCCCTTTTCTTAAGAGGCAGTGGTGAAATAAAATTGAAATGAAAGAGTTTCTCACTCAGTACAGAAATCAATACAACTTGGTGATAAGTGATCACTTGGAGAAGCCTCCTAGAATGAGCCATCTTGAAACTTTTAAGAGGCTGGAACTGCACACAATAGGAGAGAAACATATATTTGACAAAGTATTAGAACAGCACAAAAGTTTAAGCATACTCGTGTGTTCATTTTATATTATGAGTGGACTGAACTCAGAGTACGGAAATCATTCAAAGTCACAGAATTAGTTTGTCAGTAGATTTTGAACAAGAATTTGGTTGAGTCTCATTCTGAGTTTCATCACACTATACAGTTTGTGTGTGAACAGTGCCTAGATAATGTGTACTGACCTTTTTACCACAAACCAAAGAGAAACACAGTATAATAATCTTCAGTGAATTAGGATTAGTAGAAAAGGGTGTCATAAAAATCAGAAGTGAGTTCGAATCCTATGATATTAACAATGGAGCTTTTAATTCCAGGTTACTAATTTCTAAAATGGAGACAATAAATTCTCATTTTGTCCAGCCCATAGGACAATGGAGACTAAAGTAAGAACAAAATGGTGAATATTGTAAGTTGTTGATATTTCCAATTATTATAGAAAGTTTTGCAATTAAATTCTGTTTATCACTAAAAGGGATTAATCAACTACCTTTTAACCAACTTTTTAATATATATTTTTTCCTAAAGTGGAGATGGAATTATAATACATAAATTAATTAAGAATGCTACACAATATTTTATATACTTTTCTCAAGGACGCATAAAACTTTCTTTATGGATATATTCTTATTTTTTATTTTTATTTATTTTTTTTCCTTTTTAGGGCCGCATCCGCAGCATATGGAGGTTCCCAGACTAGGGGTCTAATGGGAGCAGTTGCTGCCGGGCTTCACCATGGCCATAGCAATGTATGATCCGAGCCACGTCTGCAACCTACACCACAGTTCAAGTTAATGCCGGATCCTTAACCCACTGAGCAAGGCCAGGGATCAAACCAGCAACCTCATGGTTCCTAGTTCGATTTGTTTCCACTGTGCCACGACAGGAATATATTCTAACTTAAAAGAGAATTCTATCTAAAATATGTGTGGCTAATTTAAAGTTGAAGTGTATAGGCAATTACCCTAAAAAAAAGTTTGAAAAGTTAGACTAACAGTTGGGCAGTTCTGACATTAACTAAGGCACTACTGGTGGCTGCATGCTGCCTTTAAAAAAACAAAGCCATTTTCTACTAATTCACTCTCTCTTCTTTTAAACTGCTCTAGACCCTAATATTAAACTCTCTTAACAAAACATTTCCTTCACTTACTTTAGTTTTTCTATTCATATATATATTCACAGAAAACTGTAAAAATGCAGCAGGAGGTGCTGAGTACTCTTCGCTCAGTTTCTACCAAGGACAATACCCTGCATAACAATAGCATAATATTCCAAAATAAGGAAACTGGCATTGGTACAATCCTTAGGACTTATCCCAAAGTTATCAGTTTTAAAAGCACCTGTGTGTGTATGTATTGTGTGTGTGTGCATGTGCGCCTGTGTAGGTCTGCATTTGTGCCACATGTGTAGAACCCTGTAACTGTCACTATATCAAGATCAGACCCACTCTATCACCCTAAGGTGTTGCTATCCTTCTCCCTCCTCATAGTCACATGTACACCCTCTCCCCACTTCAAACCCTAACCCCTGGCCAACCACTAATCTCTTCTTCATCTTTATAATGGTGTCATTTCCAGAACGTCATATAAATGGAAGCATCCAGGATGCAAACTTTTGAGAGACTTTTTTCATTTGGCATAGATCCTTTGAAATCAGTGTAAGTCATTGCATGTATCAACAGTCTGTTCCTTTTTTGTTGCATAGTATTTAATGTTATGGTTGTACCACAGTGTATTAACTGTTTAAACAAATTGATGCTTATTTTTTTAAATATGTAATATTGTAAAAGTTAAAATATTGACTAAAAATATCTAAGAAATATAAAAGAACATATTCCTCACATGCTATCTAAATAAATATGTTTAGACAGAGAGAACATACTTCCTCAAAGTTTGAAAAAAAATAACATTTTAAAATAGAAATTTTATCCAAAATAGAGCTTGGTTTCTAAGGTCTAAAATTGTCACACATTCTACTTAGTTGCCAAATTTGTAGCTGCAAAAACTTCATCTGTATCCCAGAAAGTTATAAATATTTTAATAACTTTTAATTTCAGTACTTAATTCATTTACACATCAAACTAGGTTAGATGATTCAGTATAATAAGAAACGTGGTATAGACAATAGTTAGCTTTTTGTGGTTATTATACCATCATTGTCTTTGAACCATGAAATGTATTTTTCAAAAGACTGATTATAGATTTTAACGTAATGTTTTTATGATTACAACATTTTTCTTTCAGATATAGTCTGAAAATTATTTGATTAAACAAATTGCTGAAATTCCATTCAGTAAAATACTATATAATTTAGAATGATGATAACAGGATACAATTTTATGACATGGGAATATATTCCTTAGGTATTGGTAATTGTCATAGAAGTTTATAAAAATAGCTTATGTACTATCATTTGTAAAACAATGCGTATATATGCACCAAGACATTTAAAAAACATTTGGAATAACATATGCATATTTTGTAGTAAAAATAAAATAAATATTTTAAAAGGGACATTCTGAGCTATTGTTTGAATCACCACTTTTGAAATGCTTTCCAATTGAACTTTAATTCTGAATTACAAGATGACTATTTATCCATAAAGGACAGTATTTTCCTTTTGCTACAGAGTCAGTGTTCCTTTTCTTTTTTTTTCCTTTTTTTTTGTCTTTTGTCTTTTTAGGGCCGCACCCATGGCAATACGGAAGTTCCCAGGCTAGGGCTCCAATCGTAGCTGTAGCTGCAGGTCTTCGTCACAGTCACAGCAAGGCGAGAGCCAAGCCCTTTCTACAACCTACACCACAGCTCACAGCAACGCTGGATCCTTAACCCACTGAGCAAGGCCAGGGATCGAACCTGTGTCCTCATGGATACTAGTCTGGTTTGTTAACCACTGAGCCACGACGGGAACTCCCAGATTCAGTGGTCTTGTATAGTAATATTATTTACTTATTATTCAGCTGTACTTAATTTAATTAGTTAACATGTTTGCTGTATTCATTTTAATAAAAAATGATTCAATTTTTGAAAATACTTTGTGCCTTAATCAGCAACAGAATAGTTATATAGCACTGGTTAAACAAATTGCTTCAAAACAAAAGCTATAAAAATAAAAGACTTTAACATCTCAGCTTCTCTAAATATATCACATTCAGCTTTTATGAAAGCATTTTAAGTTTGTGCATGCTCTAGTATTGTCTAGTATTGCCCAACTCACTGTTTTTTTTTTTGCTTTTTAGGGCCACACCCGAGGCATACAGTGGTTCCTGTGTTAGGGGTCTAATCAAAGCTACAGCTGCTGGCCTAGCCACAGTCACAGCAATGCCAGATCGGAGCCACATCTGCAACCTACACCACAGTTCACAGCAACGCCAGATCGGAGCCACATCTGCAACCTACACCACAGTTCACAGCAACGACAGATCCTTAACCCACTGAGTGAGGCCAGGGATCGAACCTGCAAGTTCATGGCTCCTAGTCAGATTCATTTCAACGGCACTATTACAGGAACTCCCCAACTCGCATCTTATGATTTCTTTTTCCTTTACTAATTAAACAAAGCTGCTGTTCAATTGCTCATCCATTTACCATTTCTTCTTGCTTGTTTCATAGCAATTTTTAGTGATATTCATAAACTGTGGCATACTACTGATCAATATTATAAGTAGCCCTGGGTGGACATTTCCCTCTTCTGCAAACACTGGCAACATATAAAAATTGTTAAACTGGTGCTTCTGCTGTTATTGCCCTGAATAAAGCTTGCAATTTATGGTGTCACTAATATCTAATTTTCTTTAAAATTGGAAACTTACCTTTTATATATTAAGCACCAGGATTAGTACTTTAAAGGTTATCTATCATGAAATGTGTTCAATTAATAATAAGATACTAATAGAATAGTGGGGGTAATTATGATACAATTTTCTTTTAATATTTTAAGTCCATTATCATTTTGTGACCACAAATGTATCTCAAGGACATAGTCTCTTTCAATTTGGAAAAAAAAAGTTGGACAATTTAAAAGTGATTGTATCTACTAGTTCAAGAAAGCAAATTTGGATCCTGCACTGTTGATAATAATACCACCACTACTACGACTATTGTTAGTAATGGCTAATACTTACGCAGTGACTACTATGTATCTTTTATGTACTTTAACATCTTTCATTTTAACAGTAATCCTAGGAGTTAAGTGACTTTTTACCAATTTAACTGGCTATTCTGGTCCCACAATCAGAATATAGGGGAACTGCACCTGGACCCAGGGAGTTTGGCTCCAATTGGGATACAGTAGAGTGGATATTAAAGAAATTCACCTAAATGTGAACTGATTTGAACTAATCTAGACCTGAATTTTGTATTCCCCATTTCAAACTGGTCAACATCTATGTTAATCATTCCCAGCTTAGCCGGAAAGCTGCAGTCATTCACTATTTTTTCAGCAGCTGATGAAAGACTCCAGGTATCTTGTGAGGACATTCTATTGATGCTTTAAGTATCATTTCACCATGTTGTGAGCTCACTCTAAAGGCTAAATACCACATACAAAAAAAGGAATAAAAATCTATAATTTCTCGCTACCCTTACACCAAAAGTGGTCTACAAATTTTCCTTGAAGTTTATTAAAAGTTCAAGAACTTATTTTACATCTTTACTCTTCCATCCTTCACCTTTAAAATAACACTAAATGCCACAGTTTATAGATGGACTAGCATTCTAAAAATGTGACATTTCCCTTTGAAAGAGGATATCTAGAAGTTAGAACACTCAAATTCAAGTATCATCCCTGTTCTATGACATTCGATAAGTTGCTTAACCTCTTTGGGTTTTTCTATACTCAATTTGGAAAATTTAATTGTGTGATTTCCATAGCCATGGGCTTTCCTAAGAAATGTTTATAAGAATTCCAGATGAACTAGAGGTTCATTTAGTGATGGTGATCCAAAGGGACACCTATGGACTAGCCCAATTTAGAGAGATTTGCTTGTGATCTGCCATTTCCCCCTCTCTGCTCATTAAAGAACAACAATTAACTTGACCCGTTTTTACACTTCCTGAAAACAACTTTAATTGACAGAATGAAAGCTATAAAACTTCACTTTACGATCAATTTGAGGCCATCTTTCGGGAAAATAAAATTATCGTCAAGTTAATATTGGCTCTGCAGATGAAGCATTTACACAGAACCAGGTTTCACTCCCACTGAGAGAGCAACTGGATAAGCTGTAGAAGTCGGTCTTCACCTGAACGGTTAAAACCTCAAATATATCCTGGACTGAAGTTCAATCCATGCATAATTAAAATCATTCTTATTATGTATCCTATAAATATGCAGAATATACAAAAAGAGAACCAAACATATTCCCCTGGAGAAGCTACTTGGGCTCCACCAAACCTCATCTGAGATCACTTCAAAGATCAATTTTTCATGTCCACAGAATGAAGTTTAAATGATTTCATGTGATTGGACTGCTCCCTTTTTCCCTATTGCATTATGCATGATTTTTGACTGCTCATAATATAACAAACTGCAGTGTTTCAATAGTGATTTTGCATTTTGTGCTAAACTTCAACGGCTATTTCCATTTTATAGACTAATGGTCTATTACTCTGCATATTTGTAATATCACTTTTTAAATTTCCTATTAATACTAGTGCCCTATTTAGATAGTGAGGAGAAATAGGCTCTTTAAAATATTTACCAGTTTATATATAACAGGGAAAAGGTAATCTTACAAAGACAGCTTTTCCCCCTGGCATTATTTTTGATTCTTCCCCCCCTCCCTTCCCAGCCAAGCATTTCCATAATTGCTCCTTATCTTGTTGTGTAGACTGAGAAACTGGCAGTAACTGGGCTTGAGTGACTGTTTTAGAGGAAAGACAGAAATATTACCTGATAATGGAATTTCACAATGATCCAACCTTCTATTATTGTTAGAACAACTATAATATTAATGATTTAAAAAATAATATTGACATGTTTCTATTCTGATTCTAGAGCCAGCAGAAAGGAATGTAAAGGCAGAATATAATATTAGTGATACTCTCTGGAGTCAATTTTTATGGTTCTGTCTACCACATACGATCCTCATAATCAAGGAATACAAATCATTGCCTACCCGCTTTCCTGTAACTGTGGTATAACATTGGTACAATCAATGTAGAGTTAAGACATGAAAGTAGACACAATAAGGCATTTTTGCAGTTAAATGTACATACACACAGTTCCTATACATAAAAGGTTTACCTACCTTCCCTCCACTAATACACTGAATACTATTCTTTATCATGCCAGTTTTATCAAGTACTGGAGTAACATGCACAGAATTTTCCTGATAGACTTTCTCTCAGAAAATTGTACTGCACTTGATGAATACAATTTGAAAGAGAAAAATTCCTTAAGATGAAATGTTTGCTACCTCTCCAACCTATACTGTCATCTAGGAAAGGGGTTGAAAGCTTAGTGGACACTTGACTGGGAACCTGAGGTCTGTCTGAGGACCATTCTTATCTGCATATTAACTCATCAATTGATCCTGGATACTTAGTCAAATAGTTTCTTTGGGTCTTGGTTATGTCCAAAAAGTCAAGTTAGAATAGATATTCTACAGAGAATCTTCCAGTGCAAAAAGTTGATGAATCATAGTTATTTTTTAATTCACTTAGAATGTTATGATGTTTCTTACGTAATTTCATGTAATACAACTTTTTTTTCACTGTATTGCTATGATTTCTGTTATTTTGCTTTAAAAAGCTTTGTTTTTTCCTTAATCTCCAAATCTTACATTTTCATCCCTGATGACTTCTTTCTAAAGATGATACCAGTGATAGGCAATCTCCTAATTTTCTCTTGTAAGCTTTTCCCCCTTTGTATATTTTCTCCCATTCAGCACAGATATGATTTGAGCTATTTTACTATTCTAGACACAGTTCTCCACTGGGATTTTCATCAATAAATAAAGAGACATGCTGGTATCACAGCTGCTCAACACCTACCAAACTCCTCATTAGCTCATGGGCTACAACATAAGAAATGAAGATATTTTAAAGGCCTTATTGAAAGTCTGGTCACAAAACTACACATTGCTTTTTTAGCATTCCATGTTAAAGGATCTAAAATTCAATTTCATTTAAAAAATTTTATCAAATGAAACAACCGAGATTCATAGATCCTTTATTATTTATATTATTTTATAGCAAATAAGACAAATGTAAAAAGTTAAACTTCCCACATATATTTGTTATCTTTTCAGTAGCAAAAGAAATATTGTTTGGTAATTAAGCTAAACTTCTTGTCTTTTCACAGTTTTTATCCAGCTGTACTAGAAATTTTAAGACAATTTCTTTGTCCTCATTCTATGGTAAATTTCCTATTCTCCTTATGCCACTGTTCACTTGCAACATCATAGACATGGTTTGCATAAACTCCAGGCCCCCAGATCATTAACGGGGCACTGCCATCACCAAACAGCAATTTAAAATATGTGGCTTTAGGTTTTCTGAGGTTTTTATAAAGGCTCAAAAGAATAAAGAATCTAGCGGGTGGCACACTCATTCATATGAAGTCTTAGATTGCTAGGAAAAGAATGGATAGTAGGTACCATTGTGACTCAGCTGCAACAAAACTAATATCCATGAGGACGTGGGTTTGATCCCTGGTTATGGATCAGGTGTTGCTGTGAGCTGCAGTATAGGTTGCAGATGCGGCTCAGTTCTGGTGTTGCAATGGCTGTGGTGCAACCCGGCAGATATAGCTCCGATTTGACCCCTAGCCTGGGAACATCCATATGCCACAGGTTTGGCCCTAAAAAGACAAAAAGAAAAAAAAGTGGATTATCAAGATCATTCTGTTCAGTCCATATATTCTATAGGATGAAGCCTCGGGGGTAAAGTGACTTGTCCAAGGCTGTACAGCTACCCAGGATCACATGCAGGAGAGAAACCCTATTCCAGTGTTTCATGGCAGTATTCTCCCTATGGCATCATGTATCTTCCCAAAGCCTCCTTTGTGTTTTCCCATCAACAGTTATTCCTGTTAATTCTTTTTCCCTCTTTGGATATTCATAGCTGACTGAAGAAATATGGTTCTTTAGAAACTGCTATGTTTTCTAAAGGCAACTCAATGATTTTAAAAATACATATACACATAATTTTTAACCTGTTTAGTTTGCTGCCCAGCTTTGAGTAGAACCCACACTCTGACAGGTGAAGGCACCCAAGAAGCAGCCTTTATTATTAAGAACATCATTAAGGTGCAATGGTAAACAAACTAACAAACCCACTCTAGATTAGTATGGATCATGCTAAAATATTTGCTTCATGTGAGGGCTCAAGGTTCAAATTTTACATGGTCTCAAGTGTTTTGAAAATGCTATCTAATTATACCGGATGATTCCTTTCTTCTGAAGAACTCTCTTGGATATGTTATTGATTGTCAGTATATACATTCAGTGAATTTTAGAGCACAGGTATATGTCCAAAGACCTAAGACTTGGCCTTGTCCTCAGAGCCAGAGAGGTACAGAGACTGGCCAAAATCTCCCAGTGGCTGCCCATGGACCCAGGGATAGCATGGCTCCTGCATTATCAGAACAAGGCATCATGAAGGCCCAGAACTGAGGACTGAATGGATGGAACAATCACGAAACTCCTTTCTATGCCACTTTGGAAATGGCTCATAGTGCTTCCAGTTAGCACTTGTCATGGAGATGCACCACTTCTCACAGAAGTATATCTTTAGAGGACAATTTTATTTCACATTAGTTGGATGAAATAAAGCAAAATTCCTTCTAGCCAGAAATATGCTTGGAGAGACTGAATCCAAAGGTTCACATATCCATCACTGGCTCCAGATTTCATTAGAATGACTTCAGTCCAAGGATTTCTGTAAAGACTTCAAAAAACTAGTATTTTCAAAAATCTTAGTCTCACTTCATTTTAGTCACCTGTTCTCAGAGAACTGTATCCTTTCGGAAAATCAAAAAGAAAAAGGAATTTGCACTTAAGAATGTTAAAGGTTTATGGTTTACATAGGAAATAAAAATAAGAAGGAAGTATATTGAGCTTAAATAAGATCTCTCTGTCTTTCTGTCTCTCTCTTTCAATCACTTTCTATTTCTGATATTAATAAGTGAGTGATTAGTATATTCATGTCTTTATTTAAATTTTCTCATGCAAGCCATAGTCTTAATGCTATTTTAATGAAGGATTTGTCTATGAATTCTTTCCTAGAGTGGCAAGAAAGCATGCAATCACATTTTTATAATTTATGATATCACTCTGAGGTATAAGAACAAGTACATTAACTAACTGAATGATATAAGATGGTCTACTTCTCTTTTCCTAAAAAAAAGAGACATTTCTCTCTGAGAGACTGCACTAAATGCAATTTATTTTCTTTGTCTGGACAATCTCATAAAACAAAAGTGGGAAATTCATCCCAGAAAGTCAGTCATTAGAATACTGTAATTTTATTACTGTTACTGGACAAATTTTTTAACATCCCTGCAGCCTTCTATTATGATTCACAATGTCTGCGATGAGAAAGTAGATGAGGGAAGAGCCCATTAAGAGGCAGTTACTGCACTGCTGGACTCAGCTAATAATCCCTTTATTTTTCGTTTTTATTACTCTATAGTTTATAAATGACAATCTACTCATTACCTATTGTTATAAATATTTTGATTTAGCAATGGAAATATGCATCAATAAACAATACCTACTGGAAGCTTTCTGCAATACTTAACAGCCCACAAATGTATATCATATCACTTACTGCCTACTATACTTATTTCTTGGGAATCTGGATGAATTCTTAATCTTAGCTATAATAATGGCTTGTAAACCTAGCATCGTTTCTGCTGCTTTAACTGTTTTATCTATTGTCCGGAATCATAATGAATCTGCCTCATTAATATTTCCACAATGAATTGCAGTCTTCAAAGCTATTAATATTCTTGCAGAGAGACTAGCCTTGACCTAAAACACAGAAGAGAACGCCATAATTGCGAATCTGAATTTTTCTAGCTGTAACATAAAGTAACCAATGTTTTGGCAAGCGTTGTGACAAGCCTGGAGATAGCTACACACCATTTACTGAGTGTAAATGGAGAAAGCAGAACAGGTCCTCATCAGTATAACCCTTCTAAAAATCTCATAGCTTCTCTCTCCCACTAGCCAACATTAATGTCAAAAACATCCAATCTATCAAGGTTTTACAGCAATCTGGAACACTATCATTTGGATTCCTCTGGACCATTTCTACAGGAAGTAAATATGACTCAGACACAGCAAATGAAATAGAATCTTGGTGCACTGAACTACGGTTTGCAAAAGTAAGAACAACTTTAGAGCACAAAATTTCAAATCATTTTGAAGAACTTTCTGGAAACTGTGAAACTTGTATTAGGTTAGTGATGTCTTGCCTCTATCCTCTCTTCTTTCTCTTCCTACTTGCCATTTTACTTTTGGCTAATTTTTCCTCCTATCAGTCCACACTAAAGAATGCACCACCTCCGTCCTTTTTACCCTGGTCCTTCCTTTTTACTAGGTCTTCTCTGGTTCTATTACTATTGCTAATGCTCATTAACTAATGTCTGAGACTGATACTTTAATGACCTTTCAAGTATTATTTGCAAGACGTATTGTACTGCATAAGATCAGTAAACAAACAGTTATTGGCTTTCTACTATATCCAAAGCACTGTGGCAAATGCTATGCAAAGAGATAAGAAGCATGCTCACTGCTGTGCAGTACATTAGAATCTAATGGGGAGCATAAAATACAATCATCAGAAGATAGTTCAGTGATTCTCAGCCAGGCTACTCAACAGCATCACCTGGGAGGCATTAAACAATGCAATGCTAGGGCTCTACTTCAATGCATTAAATTGGCCCCTAAGCAGGTTAATGATATTGACAAATAGTAAGGACAATAATATTAAGATTCAGTGTAAGATGACATAAATGAGTGCTTACATGTAACTATCACCTCAAATGTCCCTAAAGGTCAAAGGTCCAGTGAAGCTTTAAATCCATGTAACTCTAGGGACAACAATGTATTACATACCAATCTAAAAATTCACTGAGTGCTTTCTCTCACAACTTATTTCTTCTGCATTTGTAGAAGATACTCCATGTCTCATTAAACTAGATTTATTAGGGGGAAAAGGTGCATTAGTCTTCTACTGTTGTATAATAAATAAAGACTAAGTAGCCTAAAACTATAATAAGAATGTATTATCCACACTAGTTCTGGGCCAATTATTCAGGAACAGCTTAACCGAGCAGTTCTGGCTCAGAGGCTCATCATAGTGCAGTGGAGAGTTTAACTGTGGCTGTCTTCAGCTTAAGGGCTTGAATGGAGTTGGAAGATCTGCTCCAAGGTAGCTGACTCACAGGGATGATATCACACTGTTTCTAGTTCATTGCTTTGTAGTTTTCCTCTTTGCTACCTATGCTTTATTTTGTTTTAATATATTTCCTGCCACCCATGATTTCTAAGACCGATCAGTCTACTTTTACTCAATAAGTAATCAGTGAATATTTCCTCTGTGCAAGGAAAGATGCCTCCAATTTTTCAGTCTTGAAGATGTCACACGTTAAGGGAGAAAAGAGATGCTCATACATAGGACTACAGTTGATGATTAAGATAGACATTACACATAAAATAAACAAAGAGTTATGGTAAATGAAAGTGAAGCTGAATTACAAATGAATGACCATAGGAAAAAGTTACAAAATAAGTTAGCATTGAACTTGCGCACTGATAATAAATGTGAGTATTTGCAAGGTAAGAAGGGTAAGTAAGGCTATTTCACTTGAATCTCTTTGCTGGGACCACTGGTGCCTTTGCTATCCTATCTAATATAATTGGCCTAATTCTTATGTTTCCATGATAAAAAACAATTATTAAGGAGGAACTTACAGATGAAAGTAAAGACTATTTTAAAAACAGTCTGAGTAATGATAGGGAAGATTAAGGAAAACAGACCAAATAGCTTCAATCTCGAGAGCAAAACTAAATACAAAGTCTTTGGTGGCAAGTGATATTAGAATGCGGAAAAGGATGAATTTTAAGTGAAGCTAATTACCATTTATTTTTTTCCCTCTTTTTAACTTTTTAACAACACTCAACAATCTGGAAGGGGAGTGGAAAGAGTAAACAGAAAGCAGACCCAAAGATTTAAAACGACTGGATGTCAATGGGAGAAGGAATTGAGGGTCCCAGAAAGGGCAGCCCAGGAAATGGCAGAAAAGATCTCCTTATGACAGAGAAGGTACAATGGACAGCAAAACAATGAAGCGCCTTAAGAACCAAGGTCACAGTGCAGGTGAAGAGCTAACAAACCTATTGTCAGGGCTTCTGATAACTGAATTAAAGTAATAATTGAGTTCTTAGGGTCAAAGATTGAAAACTCGGTATCCTTACACTTAAGTCAAAGAGGAATAACTGCTTTCCAAAAGTTTTACAAAGGTAGCAACAGCAAGTTAAATTGACCTAACTTTTTCTTAACAACTTAGCGTAGGAAACACCAACTCTGAAAAACTGAAAATCAAACCAGCTCTACAGGTTTTCATATGGGTCTTCACGTTCCTGAATAAGTCTTCTACTACTACTAAACTTAATTTTTGTACCAGCCAAGGTCTATACTTGAAGGGTTAAGGTACTTTTAGATGAATAAATTTTTCCTCTTTAAAAGTCTATTGTTGAAATTGAATTTTCAACTGATATTTCTTTCTTTTTTCTTTAGAGCTCAGAAGAGAAATCAGGGTAGGAAATGGAAATTTCTGGGTCATTATCGAAGAGAAGATGAAGCATGCTGTGTGTGTAAAAAGAACACCCTTTGTGTTCATTCACTAAGGAACTATTTCTTAAACTCCTACTATGTGCCAGACACAGTCCTAGGTACTAGGCTACAGTACTGAGCAAATCTTTATGGTACAGGAAATACACGGGAACTTCACTGAAGGTGGTACCTGCCCATATAAGGCATTGTTGAAAATGTTAGACTACCTTTGTGAAACCACATTATGAGGGTGTTATATTCAATTTCCACAGGTAGAAGGAGTACCCTAGGCCTACTCCTAGGCCTGTCAAGGTCTTGCCCCATAACCCCATACACGCACAAAATTGACCTACATTCTATATAAATTTTTCCTATTCCTCTGGATATTCACATAGGTTAAAAAAATACATTTATAGTGATCTGAATCTGGAACTTAAGTCTGTAAATGTGTTTTGTGAGTGTGTGTGTGTGTGTGTGTGTGTTTAAGAAAAAAGCTAAGAGATACAAAAGATGAGCTTCTAATTCAAGTGTAGATAATGGCTGTTAGCCCTTTAAGCTTTCCAAGTTGTTTATTTCCATGAGCTCAGAGAAACTGGACCACTGACTAATGTTCTACTCCCTAGGTGCAGTGAGAATATCAACCTTTAAAAGGTGCCTTAAAAATGAGAAGTGTTACATGAATTGGCATTTTAGTTGTGGAAACCTTTCTGGATATGACTTGCCATTTGGCCCGGTACTTATTTTTGGCCAATTTGTATATGGATATGTGTGATTTCATGTATGTGAATAAATCTTGGCATTTGGACTATATTTGGCCAAAGAGTAGGTGTGAAATTATACATACAAGGTAGCTAAAAATAGCCAAATGGAAAGCCAGTTACGTAAATTAGTCTTGTATACTAAAAAAAGCTCTGGATTACTTATAAAATCAGAGTTTTAATCTCAGTTATTATTATTAATACTATTACTTATGGTATTACTGTTACTATAACCACTAAGTCTATTGCACACTTATTATGCATATAAAATTTACAAAATTGTATATGAATTGTTCCATTTTCACCTAATAATAATCTTATATGTGAGGTAAGTATTATCAATACCATAGAAAAATAACGATGCTTGGAAAAGATTAAGTGTCTCTGTCAGGTTGTACATGTTAAGAGACAAAATCCAAATATATTGAACTAAAACATCAAACAACTGAATCTCAGGACATTTTGTCTTAATATATCATGTGACTTTGGGTAATTATAAGCAGTTTTGCATGTTAATTTTATTTTCTGCAAAATGGACATGATAATATGTGCCCCAGAATGTGGGTGAGAGTGCCATAAAAATGGAAAGTGATGTAATGCATAAAGGACTGATATTAAAATATCTTCCCTTCTGGAATTCCCACTGTGGCTCAGTGGAAAAGAACCCTACTAGTATCCATGAGGATGTGGGTTCAATCCCTAGCCCCACTCAGTGGGTTAAGGATCTTGTGTTGCCAGAAGCTGTGATGCAGGTTGCTCGGATCTGGTGTTACTGTGGCTGTGGTGTAAGCCCTGTAGCTGCAGCTCTGATTCGATCCCTAGCCTGGGAACTTCCATATGCCGCAGGTACAGCCCTAAAAAGAAAAATGTGTGTGTGTGTGTGTGTGTGTGTGTGTCCGCGCGTGCGCGTGCATGTGCGTGCATGTGCGTGTATGTGCGCATGTGCATGTGAGTGTATATGGCTCCTTCTGGAGTTGCTATAAACTATGGTGTAGGTTGCAGATGCAGCTTGAATCCAGTGTTGCCATGGCTATGGTGTAGGCCCCAGGTGAAGCTCTTATTCAACCCCTAGCCCAGGAACTTCCATATGCCACAGATGTGGCTGTAAAAAGAAAAGAAACCATCTTCCTCTTTCCTGTAATCCCAATAGGTAATTTACCATTACATCAACTGTAAGACTGAATGTTAATGATCAATAGAAGACTATACAAAAAACACTGGCTCTGATAATTTTTTCTTATGGCCACACCTGAAGCATATGGAAGCTCCCAACCAGGGATCAAATCCACTGCAGCAACAATGGATCCTCAACCCACTGCACAAGACCAAGGATCGAATCCATGACTGCACAGTCATAAAAGTATTATTCATAATAGACAGGAAATAATTCAGTCCAAATGTCCATTTAACCGATGAATGGGTAAACAAACGTGGTAATTCATACAGTGGATTATAACTGTGTTGAAAAGGAATGGAGTAGTGATCCATGCTACATGTTTACATGAATGAAATGTGTTAACATTATGCTAAATGAAAGGAGCCAT
The DNA here is from genome assembly GCA_004024745.2 of Catagonus wagneri. Taxonomy (NCBI): domain Eukaryota; kingdom Metazoa; phylum Chordata; class Mammalia; order Artiodactyla; family Tayassuidae; genus Catagonus; species Catagonus wagneri. The sequence continues at coordinate 7,884,141 of PVHT021183519.1, forward strand.
TGACAAAAGACCACATATTGTGACTACATTTAAAGGAACTATCCAAACAAAGCAAAGGAACAGGGACAGAAAGTAGGGGAAGGTTAGGGGTTAGGAGATGGAGGAAAAAGGGTTTTTTAAGGGGTAGAAATTTTCTAAATTCAATTATGGTGATAGTTGCACAACTCTGTTAATATACTAAAAACATTGAACTGTATACTCTTCATGAGTGAACTATATGATATGTGAATTATATTTCAATAAAGTTTTGTAAAGCAATCAAAATGTTACCCATCATCACCCAATTTCTACAAAACTTACTTATTCGCAAAATTTCCTCAGCAAAATCTATATGAGTTCATACAAGTACACATACAATGTAAATTTACAAACACATAGAGAGACACATAGACAATAATTTTTTTCTAATCAGAACTTTGAAAACAAGTCTGAGGACAGGTCCTCGCAGTTGAAAGTCTTCATTAGGTGGTCAGACAATTTTAAATTATCCACTTCTTGGCATTTTCACTGTTTCCCATGTGGAGTATGCCAAAAGATAATAAGATCTCAGAGGACTTTTCTTCTTCCTAGTCAGCTGAAATTGTCCTGACTTAATTTCAGTCCATTTCTCCTGATTAGCTTCCTTTTGACAGCCTACTTCCTTTCCCTCCTTGGTGGCCATATCCTCTCCTTAAACTGAGTACCAGTATACTATATCCTCTGCAATAATCACACCTCAGCACAACAGGTGTAAAATTACCTAGGTCTCCCAATAAGGCCTGACATTATGGGCTCTTAGGCTATGCATCTGAAATAATGTCTATAAGGTTTTGTTTAATATTGTTCTAATTTTCATGTAATATTTAATAACTTGTCACTTGTGAAAATGTTAACATGAATTTATGCATAATCTCTGTAACATATATGTATATATAAATTACATGTATACTTAATAAGTTTTATATATCATATATTATGTATTAAATAAACTTTATACACAGAAACTCAAAACACACGCACCCAGTGAACCTGGGTGTATACTGCCCATTTCAGGGCCATTTGGCAGTACTGAAATCTATATCCTAAGTGTACATTGAGTTAAAACTAGCTTCTCTCCTAGCATATTTTCTCTGGGAAAATACACAGAATAAATTCAGCAAAGTATTTTAGATGATGAAATTCACCATGAATTTAATGACAGAAAGTAAATAGGATTCATCAATGCACAGAGAAAAATTTCAGGAGCAGTAAGACTATGTTCACCAAAACTGATCTCCACATTTTATCTGCCTGACATAAAAGCAGGAAATTTTCTCAGGTTAGAATAGATATATGAATCTATTAACAGTATAAGTAGAAAAGTACCATTAAGTTGCTGTGAAATACTTTTTATATTTCCCTACTTTGTCACCAGATAATCTTTTTAAAATAATCTCTCTGGAGCTCACCTTTTGAATAGTCCCTTGCACATATTGAAAAAAAATCTGATATTTGCAGATATGTATTAGACTCCATTAAAGTAGCTTAATTTATACTATCTCCCTTAATATTCTCAGAGGAGTTTGGTATTGTTTCTGCAATTTTACCAATAAGGATACAGGCCTGCATATACTAAATAATTTGGTTAAGGTGTCATAGCTGGTATATGACACAACTTGAATTTGAATAAAATATTACATCAAAGATTATCTATATTCTTTCAAGCACACCAGTTGTCTCCACAAAAGCATCCTGATTATTAAAGAGCTAAACTCAAGAAACATACAATCAAAAAGGAACAAATATTAATGGTTTAATTTCTTCCAATAACTGTTCCAGTCTATACAACACTGAATAAGCCTTCTCATTTAGTAAATCTCTCTTAATACTATCTTGGACAAAGTTCAGAGCTTTTTAGCTACTCCAAAGCTTCTCTTAGCCACTCAGCCAGCACAAGTTAGGGCCTTGGTAGAAACCACGCAGGGTATGGGGGTGAGAGTGGATACAAGTCTGGGTTGGGATTTGACCTCCAGATCACCTTCTCCCCCTTTCTCCAGGGCCAGCTGCTTCTTAGACACTGGGTAAGGAAGTGAGGGAGAAAAAAGCAAAGCTTCTCATCCCAGACTTGGTCATCTGTTGTGCTCCTTCCATTGGCGGGAGCTGATTTTCTGGCCTGCTATGGCTGACAGAAGAACCCACCGTCTGGTGCCCCAGTGCTGGTTTTCTCCTGAATCACACTGCTCAGTTCCCTCCAGTGGAAAACTGAATTCCCATTCAACAATTTTCACACCTTCTCAGCCAGTAACTCATGCTAATGTGGGTGCCCTCATCCAGTGTGCAGAACTCTTGTGTGCCAGCACAACTGGCTTACTCCCAGAGACTTTCCGAGGTGCCCAGTGAGTGAATGAGAACTACATATATCCTCATCACACCAAAGAGTGAGCCTGTAGGCGGCTCCCCTGCTGCCATCCCATCAGCCTGTCTACAAATGAAGAAAAAAACAAAGGAAGGAAATACAATTCTAGTCTCCTCAGCTGATAGTCATCTCTCATCTTTTTGAATCCTTCTCATAGAGTGTCCCATTCTGGATTTGAGAAGGAGAAAACAGCTTTCTTCAAGCATGACATTCCTCTTAATTCAATTTAGGGGGAAGGCGGTGGTCCAAGTTTCTGGCTCCTCTCAAAAGCCTGGAGGAGGGCAGCGGTCCACCTCACCTCCCAGAAGCCCTCTCGCTTAGCATGTGGAGGTCCTGAATACCTGCTGTTCTCAGCTTTGGCCTGAGATACCCTGAAGGTCAAAAACAAGACGCTCATCAAACATTCTATTGCACTCAGTGACAACACAAATTTCTCTGGCTGCAACCCATATTTCAAAAATATCAAGTTACATCATCTCTCAAAATGTACTAACATTCCTGTGTTAACACATTTGATGTTAAAACATTGGGAACAATTTGTCTATTTTAATAAGCTATAAAAAGTTATTAGATTTCTCATACCAACCCCATTTAATATAAAGCTATATATAAAATTTCCAAAGTGCAGCAAAAGTGACATTTTACTCTACTGCACACCACTTATTTCTTCATCCTCAGTTGTTCTGGCTCGAGCTTTAAGTCAAAAAAGTGTGAGAATCCATTCTCGCAATCCAAAGAGAAGCAGTATTACAAGATTGTGAAGTACTTAAAAAGCAAACAGTCTAAGTATCCTTATATTCTTCACCACTAGAGTGTTCCAGCTCTCTGAAAAGCTATGATTTTAGCAAAATCATTTATTTCAGGTTAAGGAAGGGAGCTGACCTTAGCAGTTTCTATGAGTACTGACAATACAACATATAAATAAATGCCAAAGAGTCTAATTCAAAAGTTGTGGATATTAAATAATAATGGCTACCATTTATTTGGAATTTATGGTGGATAAAACATTATGCTAGGCCCTTCAGATGCTTCATTTCATTTCATTTCAGTCTAACCCAATGAGGTGGATGTTATTAGGGCTTTGTTTTTACAAATGAGAAGACTGGGATTTAGAAACTAAGTAACCCAAGATTACAAAGAGAGAAACTATCAGGGCCATATCTCAAATTTATTATTTAACATTATATAATGACAATTATTAATAGTTTTGGCCGGTTAGTATACTGGGATCTACAAATTCCACCCAGTGTTGACTGGCACCCTGACCAGCTACCCGGGATAGTCTGGCAAGAGAATATCCTGTGAACTCGAACCCCGTGGAAAAAGCAGGACAGAAAAAATATACTTCTCTTCCTGGTGCTTGCTTGTTTCCCATTCAGCTGTCAAAAAGAGAGAGAGAGAGAGAGAGAGATAAAAGAAAAGAAAAGGAAAAAAGAAAGAAAAAGGGAAGCATGGATAGATTCTGATATATAGAAATACTAAGATTCTCCTAACGGTCCTATTTATTCCCAAACACCAACCAGAAATATAATACCCTCCAAGATCCCTGTGACCCATTTTGTGGGCTGAAGAATTAAGGCACTGTGTCAGAGTGCCCCTGCAGGTCAGTGACCCCTCACATACAAAGATCCAGGAGTCCTGACTTTCAGAGACTGTGTCCCTGGAGGTCTGGCACAATAGGGAGACACTTGTTTCATCTCTCGTCTTCAGAGCAGGGCCCTTCTGCTGAGATTTTCTGAGAAAGGCTCAGTGTTCTCTGTCCCTCCAACTCTGAGCGCAGAGAGGAGCCAAGGTCCCAGTGAAGCAGCTGCTCCAGGAAGACAGTGACCCTCAGGAGACAGGGAACATATGAGATGGTTCGGGAAGAACATTTGAGAAGATATGGGACTATACCTCAAGAAAGAGTAGGCACTTCACAAAAACAAACACTATTCAAGAGATTTAACCAAATCTAAGTGATGGATAGTTATTACTATCAGAAATTCCTAAACAACAAAATTAATGCACTGTTAAACGTATGAGAACCAGGATAGGCACCTGTTCAGCCAGCATTGTCTGTCAGGACCAAGACCTTGGTACTTAAAGCAAGCAAAGTCACTTCTCTGGGAAATGCTATTCTGTCAAAACTCAGCGTCTCTATTCTTAACCACTTAAGTATGTATATTATTCAATAAAAATATGGATAATGTTTAATAGGAATTTGATTTATTCCTATCAGCCAAATAATATATGTGATTTAGTGTTTCCAAATTTTGTATGTTTGTTCCAATAAAAAGATGAGAAATACCATAGATTTAAATGTTAATTATATTTAAATCCTTAGCAACAATTAACTATGCAACCACTGTATGTATTTATTAATGATATATTACTGCATAATTATAGCACTGTATTATAGTTTTATTAATGCTCTATTTACTAATAATTATAATGCTGAATTAATAATGTTGTTAATGTTATCTTTCTCTAATATCCTTCTTCTATCCAAACAGAAAATTAGAATTGTGTGGGTAAATATTATCACTTGAAAGTAAACAATAAGAATTTGAAGAAAATCAGATCAAAATTGGTCCAATCCATCCTGGGCAATGAGACACAATCACAGGTTCAGGAATGAAATTTTGCCTTAAGAAAGAGTCTTGTGTTGTTTGTTCATTGCATACAATTTTTAAATGCTTTGATGAGGGCATGAACATTGAGAATTTTTTATATAAATAACACATATCACCATCACCCTATTTGGTTTATTAACAAAATTTGTAGTCATAAACTCCAACTTCAAAACCAGAACCATCCAGTTTCCATTTACTGGCCTCTTTGGAGGTGACAGGATTGGTAGCTCCTCATTCTAAATGTTAAATCTGATTAATATTTAATTGCATACGTATTTGCAGATATTACTTAGAAGTGTTTTCTATGAGTCATAGCTACTACGGGAAAACGAGGAATAATTCTGCAATTAGCATAAAATGCATGGTAATTTCAAATAATCACTGACAGTAATCACTGAGTGGTCTTTGTAAAAGTAATAAATTTACTGATCTATGTACTACTTTATATGTAGACTGCATGTATTCATTATAGTGAAACTTTTGAGATAATTAAAAATAACTTAATTCTTTGCAGCCAGGTAGGAAGGAACATGTATATCATAGGTGTTTGATTATGAATAAAATCTTTCTTTGCTAAATACGTGTTTCGTTTAAAGCACTAGCAAGAAATATATTATTTACTAGCTATGAAATTATATAAAGTATAACCAAATTTTTTTCATTTTACTTATATTTTAATATATGCTTATTGTAAGATGTTTCTCAAATAAAAATATTTAACGTTTAAAAATAAAAATGTTAGTCATCGCTTTCAGATATGGGGGGCTCATGGCTAAAACTCATGAAACAGTAAGACACTTCACAAAAACATACACTCTTCAAGGGGTTTAATCAAATCTAAGTGATGCATAGTTATTATTATCAGACACTCCTAAACAAAATTAATACACCAATAAATAAGTTCAGTGCTATTAAAAATAAAACTTTTGAATTTATCATTATCCATTTCTCTAAATGGCTTGTGATAAAGTTGGAACATATTAAGCTCCTTTAAAAATAATTAAAAAGCAGCCACTAGATTCAAGCAAAACTTTATATTGGAAGAAAACTGGTTGAGGAAGGTCCTTCTTGGATCTGACATAAGAAGGGTCAATACGTCAGTTAACCATAAAAACCACTAAAATCTTCTCCCCAGACGGCTGGATGGGTTCAGTGAACACAGAAACATACACAGACAACCATACGTATATCTGCACATTATATAAGATTCTGGTTTCTTGCTTAGAATATTTGTCTCCTAAATTTGATAGTACATGTGGAAATCAAAATGCAAAATAACGTTTGATTATCAGCTATTTGTAGTTAAAAATGAAAACATACATAACACTGAGGGTTCCCTTCAGGGCTCAGTCGTTAACGAACCCGACCAGGATCCATGAGGATATGGGTGCGATCTCTGGCCTTGCTCAGTGGGTAAGGATCCAGCGTTGCCGTGAGCTGTGGTATGGATAGCAGACATGGCTCAGATCCTATGTTGCTATGGCTGTGGCGTGGGCTGGCAGCTATAGCTCCAATTCGACCCCTAGCCTGGGAACCTCCATATGCCACAGATGTGACCCTAAATAGAAAAAAACAAATTCATAACACTGAGAAGATGAAACCTTTTTATCAAATGCAACCTAAATTATATAATTTTTTTTTTGTCTTTTTGCCTTATCTGGGGCTGCACCTGCGGCGTATGGAGGTTCCCAGGCTAGGGGTCTAACAGGAGCTGTAGCTGCCGGCCTTCGCCACAGCCACAGCAACGCGGGATCCGAGCCGCGTCTGCAACCTACACCACAGCTCACGGCAATGCCGGATCCTTAACCCACTGAGCAAGGCCAGGGATCGAACCCACAACCTCATGGTTCCTAGTCGGATTTGTTAACCACTGAGCCACGACGGGAACTTGTAAATTATATAATTTGTAATTTCTTTATTAGAAGATAATAAAATATATAATATGCTTATAATTTCTAATGTAATAGCAAAAACTTAAATGCATAATCATATCTATTTTCATATATGTTGAATCTATAAAGTCTTTTATATTTGTAAGCTTTACTTAAGTCTACTATTATATATACAAAAAAATGATAGCATAATAAAGTTTAGAATTCAAAACATCAGTACAGTATGTTTTTCTATTGGAAAATTCCCACATCAATTATATACCTAACATTTATCACTCTGAATTCTAAATGCCAAATATCTCTTCGTAAATCAACTAGACTTATTTTGATGTGTAATAATTTTACCTCATCAAGGAGAAAGAAAGGAAAAAGAAGGACCAGTAATTTGCTTCTCATTCATTTAATAAACATGATGTTTGACAATTTCAGGAATATTCTGTAATTGCATTGCTTGTAAATTCTACATATCCTTGTTGCTCATTCATGGATGTAAATCAATATGAAGGCTTTAAGAGCTACACTAAAAAGTCAGCTTACTAGCAAGCTGAATCCACTCTACATTCCTGTCCTTTATACAATTTCCTTAGGATCTAAAATTTACAAGCCTGCGATTCACTAAGCACTTAGCACACTTTCCCAGAACCAAAAAAAAAAAAAAGGTAATTTAAAAAAGTTTGTGAGTAATCTGTTTTTAAGTTTTAATTCATACTACTAATTTCATCTTAAATTTCACCGAAACTCATGGAAAGTAGAAAATCAAAGAGAAGAAAAGTTTCAAACTAGTGATCAAAATATACTTCAAATTTGCAAAGAAATAAATGTTTGCCTAGAAAAGATCATATTAGCATTTTTATCCAAAAGATTATTTCACTCATTACTACTCCCCTTTAGATAAACAGCTTATTTTGAAGGACTGTGTCTGACCCCACAACTTAATTCTTTTGAAGACACCATTTTTTTGTCTCTAGGGGGGTTTTATTCCCCTAGGAAGTTACCAAAACTTAAAGGTTCTCAAAAAATAACTATTATTTGAACATATGGCAAATACATATGTCTCGTATCAAAAATGGGAAAAGAAGTTGAGGGTGGTGTTGAATGTTGGTAACTCCTTTATTCACGTGAAGGAAGCAAAGGTAAAAGAGTATTCGTGAGAAACAAAAATGTGCTACGTAGATAATCTGAAAAAGAAGTAAGTAGCAGAATGAGATGCCTTTGTTGACACAAAACTGCCTCTTTAACCTTTTAGTTTGCTTGCATGATACAAATTTCCAAAGGCAAACGTAAGCCAAATATGAGTTGCTATCTCTGCAAGGGTCAGGCAGGAACCAGCTCCAAGTCTTTATGATCTGAGAATTTCAATTGTGAGAATTTCTAAACTCTGAAAATGTCCCTGTTGACTATAGTTCGAGGAACACCTAAAAAAATTATAATACGGTTAAGATACCATCTATGACATGATATCGCAGATGTTATGACTTTATAAGGGTTGATAGAAATCAACATCAATACAATGGCTGGCAGGAGCTCACTGTTGCCATTTGACATTAGGGCAGTGTTGTGCACACTTGAGAGCCCAAGTAGGACAGTGCTATACACACTTGAGAGCCCAAGGACTCTAATTTGAGTAACAGTGGCCAAGCACATTAGGTAGGACCAAGGGTACCTGACATCCGGACCTGGTCTCTAACAGGACACTCTCTAATACTGTGCTGGGAAAAAAAAATTAGCTTTCTGTGTCTTAGTATCTGTAAAATTACTTGTCAGATTATGCTATCTTTATTAATTGAACATATATATATATATACACACACACACACACACACACACACACACACACATATATATACATATTGCATATACATGTACATGTGTATATATTACATGTGAATATATTAACAAGACAGACAAAAGTTTCTCCTGTGTAGAGCCTGCATATGATTAAGACTTTACACACTGCATTTGAATTAGCACTTTGCTGAGCAACATTTATATCTTGTTAAATGAACATCTTGAATGAAGGAGTAAAAGCAATATTACTTTAAGAATATAAGAAAGGACAGAAAAGTAAAATCACAGGTGAATATATGGTTTGCAGAACAATGACAAATCTCACTCTCCATACTTTTAAGTTTGTATGTCACTTATGGCTTGTTAATTGCTGCTGTAATTGACATACCAATTCAATATAATTGAATAATAAGAAAATATAATAGGATTTGGAGGTCCCTCTGTCCAATAGCTAGAGAATGCTTTAATTTCTGTCCAGCCTTCCCACTAAGGGGATTTGCAGTACTTACTACCTCTTGAGGCACTCAACCATATTTCTAAACCCCTATAACTGTTAGATATTTCTCCAAGTAAATTAATTATAACATCTCCTTAAGCTGTTACCTACTTGTTCCAGTTCTCTCCTTTGGGGCTCCTAATCAAGAATTGTGGTTCCTTTTAACTAACTTCTTTGATGATTTTACAATCTAGCCTGGCTTCATGTTTTCTCATTTCCTCCTTGTTCTCCTCTATAGATATTACATTTGGGAAATGTGACAAAGAGAACAATCCGTAAAACTCCAGCAGAGTGATCAGTATAAATAAGGGGAATTCATCACATTCATCTTTTCAAAAAATCAGTGCATCCTAAAATTGATTCATTTTACTCAGAACACTACTAACTTGTATTAACATTACGCCGATCACTAAGACATAAAAGTTTGTTGTTTATTTTATGGTATACTCAAATGCAGGCCTTTTTATAGTTGTGGACCTGATGTTTTGGTTTTGACACTTCATTCCTGTTTGGGATACTCACACTGACCCTAATACTCATCTAACTTACATACTGAATAACAATATGTTCTGTATTTTCATTCAAGATATTAGATAACTTTCATCAGGCCAGGGGAAGGACAAGGCTTTTTAGGAAGAACTAAGAATCTCTCACTATAAATCTGACCATATACCATTACTGAATATAGCATTATTGCCCCTAAATGGGACTATTGTGAGCACACATGTCTATCTTTTTAAAGTGGCTTACATAAGAGATATCAGCAAATCTCTAAGACTAAATCCTTTTAGCTATTTCCAACTCAACCTTCAACTTTATTTTCCATATTTTCAGTATTCAATGGATAGATTATTAAATAATTTGGATCATGTTTGCCTAGGAAAAGACTTATATCATCATTAGCATGACTAATACAAGCAATAGCAACAATATTAGTAGGGATTTCAGAAGGCGTAGAAAAAAAAATCCTACTTATAAAATAGTATTTTTAACGATAATTTGAACTCAGTCTTTATTCTAGGCACCTTCAACTTTTATTTTTTTTTAACTTAATGGATTTTATTTCAATTATAGGTGTACATAAATCATCACAAGTCAATTTGATAGATTTTGTGTCCCAAACTAGGCACCTTCAACTTTTAAATACCGAAGCTTAACTCTTCTGATTTTTCTTAAAAGTTTCTAAGCATATCGCCCTAGATTTCATACAAAAGTCATAACATGTCCTACATTATATTTTCACAAAGTCTGACTATAAGATAATGAAACTTTTTTGCATGATTTTAGGAAATCATATAGCTTTATGTGGCACTGCGATGCTTTTAACGTTCCAAAGTACATTCACATCCCCAATTTCATTTGATCTTCAGAATAATTCAGAGAGGTGGACAGGGGAATATTATTAACCTGATTTTATAAACTGATGCAAGATGAAATGAAATATGCCACACGGCTAGGACTCAGTTCAGTTTAATATAGCCAGGTAACTGATTTGCAGTCAGAGCATTACCTGAATTCTACATATCACAGAAATGAGATAGGCAGCTGTAACCCTCACAAAATCCATTTTAGATAATACTTCATTTATGTAATTACCTTTCTATATTCTCCCAAGTGTTAAAATTTTTCTTTTTCTGATGAGTATTTCCTTTATGTTTTTCTTACAATGGCATTATTGTCTCTTTACATTTTACCTCCAACCCTATCCTACTCTCATTTTCCGATCTGACTGAATATTCTGGCCTCTTTCTAGTCCTGTATTAAAAGAAAAAAAAAGTTATTATAAGGATTTCTGAAAGCAAAGAATTGAATGCTTTTATTATACCCTTGAGGAACATTTTTAAACAGGGATAGTTATAAATACAGATTATATGTTATGGGTCAAGGCGCTTCTTCAAGATCAACAAATGAATTCCATTCACATTAACATCCTATCATGTGAGACCCTTATCAAGTGTGACTATTACAGTTCCCTGTACCTAAGATGACCTCAATCAAAGAGTATTAGGGAGAAACATTTATCAATTAAAGGATGATAGAAAAGTATTTGAATTGAAATCATAAGACCTGAATTTTGATCATTATTCATCCTCTTACTAATCATATCTTTTGTATTCTTTAGGCCTACTTTCCTATTTACGAAATATGAACATTAAAAACTGCTTTCTGTCCCTATCAGGGTTTTAAAGATTGTGTATAGAATGCTTTGAACTATACAACTATGTAAAATATGAGCTCATCATTTAATAATAATAGAGAATCAAGACAATCTGAATTAAGGGATTACTTTTAATAATTTAATTTACCAGGTGATATTTTTGTCTATTCTTCAGTTCAGCAACATGTATCCTATAGCATGGCCAACTGCAGCATACTATGCAAAGAGAATTCGCCAAAGAAAAGTCTAGCAAGCATATAATTAGCATAGTTCTTCAGGTTCCCCAGCTAATATTCAGATGGTTTAGGTTCTAAAATCAAGCGCAACAAACAATTCTTTTTTGGGAACAAAAGTTTTAGAAATAGGACAGTTAAAATAAGTTATAATATCAGGTACATTAGACAAGAAGTCTGCCCGAATTTGTAACTTGAAAATATTTTAAACATATTAGAACTCTTTAGAGAATAAAACATCTACTGATAAATTATCAAAAATAGAAGTTAATTTCACAAATGAGTATTGCTAAAACTCAAATTAAATTGATTAAAAATTTAAAGAAGCTAAATATACTGCTGGTACCAAAAAATGGAGGGAGTAAAAGCAGAGAGAAAATGATGTCAGAAAAGATTTTTACTTCTGAAACTCTTCCAAAAAATTGCAGAGGAAGGGACACTCCCAAACTCATTCTATGAAGCAACCATTACCCTGATACCAAAACCAGACAAAGATACCACAAAAAAAGAATATTATAGGCCAATCTCACTGATGAACATAGATGCAAAAATTCTCAACAAATACTAGCCAACCGAATCCAACAATACATTAAAAGGATTGTACACCACAATCAAGTGGGATTTATCCCAGGGATGCAAGGATTCTTCAATATCCTCAAATCAATCAGTGTGATACACCACGTTAACAAACTAAAGAATAAAAACCATATGATCCTCTCCATAGATGCAGAAAAAGCCTTTGACAAAATCCAACACCCATTTCTGATAAAAACCCTTCAGAAAGTGGGCATAGGGGGAAACTACCTCAACATAATCAAGGCCATCTATGACAAACCCAGAGCTCACATCATTCTCAATGGTGAAAAGCTGAAAGAATTCCCACTGAGATCAGGAACAAGACAGGGATGTCCACTCTCGCCACTACTATTCAACATAGTTCTGGAAGTTCTAGCTACAGCAACCAGAGAAGAAAAATAAATAAAAGGAATCCTAATTGGGAAGGAAGAAGTAAAACTATCACTTTTTGCAGATGACATGATACTATACCTAGAGAAATCCTAAAGACTCTACTAGAAAACTGTTAGAGCTCATCAATGAATTTGGCAAAGTTGCAGGATACAAAATTATTACACAGAAATCAACTGCATTTCTATATACTAACAATGAAAGATCAGAAAGAGAAATTAGGGAAGCAATTCCGTTTACCATCACATCAAAAAGAATCAAATACTTAGGAATAAACCTGCCTAAAGAGACAAAAGACCTGGACTCTGAAAATTATAAGGCACTGATGAAAGAAATCAAGGATGACATGAACAGGTGGGAAGACATACCATGCTCTTGGAATGGAAGTGTCAATATTATCAAAATGACTCTACTACCCAATCTACACATTCAATGCAAT
>PVHT021183519.1:7900122-7928679 GCA_004024745.2 Catagonus wagneri
GGAGAAAATATTTGCAAATGATTCAACTGACAAGGGATTAATCTCCAAAATTTACAAACAGCTCCTACAGCTCAACACCAAAGAAACAAACAATCCCATCCAAAAATGGGCAGAGGATCTAGGCAGACAATTCTCCAAAGAAGACATGCAGATGGCAAATAAACACATGAAAAGATGTTCAACATCACTCCTCATTAGAGAAATGCAAATCAAAACCACTATGAGGTACCACCTTACACTGGCCAGAGTGGCCATCATCAAAAAGTCTACAAACAATAAGTGCTTGAGAGGGTGTGGAGAAAAAGGATCCCTATTACACTGTTGGTGGGAATGCAAATTGGTGCAACCACTGTGGAAAACTGTATGGAGATTCCTCAGAAAACTCAAAATAGAATTACCATTTGATCCAGCAATCCCACTCCTGGGCATCTATCCACTAGAAACCGTGACTCGAAAAGACACATGTACTCCAGTGTTCGCTGCGGCACTCTATACAATAGTCAGGTCATGGAAACAACCTAAATGCCCATTGACAGAGGAGTGGATAGGGAAGATATGGTACATACACACAATAGAATGTTATTCAGCCATTAAAAGGAATGAATTACCAACATTTATAGCAACATGGATGGACCTAGAAATTATCATGCGAAGTGAAACCAGTCAGACAATTAGACAGCAACACCCAATGCTACCACTTACATGTGGAAACTAAAAAGACACAATGAACCTCTTTGCAAATCAGACAATGACTCACAGACTTTGGAAAACCTTGGTTTTTCAAATAAGACAATCTGGGGCGTGGGGGGATGCACTGTGGGTTTGGGATACAAAATCTGTAAAATTGACTTATGATGATTTATGTACACCTATAATTGAAATAAAATCCATTAAGAAAAAAAAGTTTTTTTTTAATATTTTACAGCCAAATGAGTTCATAAATTGTGCCTAGATTCTAACTGTTTTGATGCTTATAAATATTATGACATATCTATTCAAATTGGATGCTCTACTTTGAAATAGAAACATGGTATGGGAAGGCAGGTCCAAAAATTTTGGACTGCTTAAAAATTGTGATTTTGAAGTTGCATGAGGAGGTTTTATTCAAAGGTTTCAAGCCATATATCTTTATTTACAAACTAGAATTAGAAAACAGAATTATTAATCTCTTTGAGTCACACTTTATCTCCCGGCTCATAGTACCAAATGAAAGTAAAGATCCACATTTTTTAAAAAATGTAAAGGCAGAGAGACTAAGATATGCCAAAAGACATTTTATTGTTTTTGGCTTTCTGTTTTTAAGACATTAAAAAAAAAATTCAGACTGTTTTATTGAGCTCAGGAAGCCACAACCTCCGGGAACAAGAAAACTGCCACACTAATTTTCTGCGTATGCTGTAGAGTACAAAGTTCAAGTCAGGTTTTGATGATCAATGGCATTGTGTTAACATAATTTCAAAAAGCGGATTTTAGATTGGGGGATGCCAAAGATGCACCTGCTGTCCACAAAGAAGAGAATTCAGTTAAGAATAAGTAGCAATATTTAAATTACACAGGGTATATAGTGAAATATCATTATTATTTTTAGAAAGTAAAGAAATATGTATGACAGAACCTATTTTATGTATTCGCAACCTCCAAAAGATGGATCTAAAAACAGCTTCTTAGTAATGTCTTGACGGGTCAAAAGCAGTAACCTTGTCATGTTCCTGGCAATGCTAGTATAACACCTGGGTTAGACACTAGTGAAGATTAATATGGTAATTAGAAAGGGATCAGAAGTGTTATTGTAGCAAAACAGATATAGCATAATAAGCAGGGCCTCCTAATACCATTGATATTCCCCATAAATTTTCTCCCAATCCTTGATTATGAGCATTGCATAAATATATTTTTCAGAATAATTTTTGGTGTTAAGAACAGCAAAGACAGTTTAAAAAGCAGTAAATTTATTTTCAATCACGTCTTTAAAAATTTCCTTTAAAATTACATTTTTAAAGATGTGACTGAATTTTAATCAATAGAGGTTTCTACACTTCTATAATTGTCTGTATCAGATTATTTTAAAATGCTTTCAAGTGCCCATCTTTACTATTCTTCAATTTTATTGAGGTATATGTGATATCTTAGGCACACTGTATCCCAAAAAACCAACAAGGTTTTTACAAGGTTCTATGTACTTTAAGGTCCACAATAAATGATTCATAAATGAATGAAAGACTCCCTACCTCCAGGGATTGGGTGCCCATTCGCTCTAAACATCCTTCTGGTGAGATCTACCTGGTCCTGGAATGAACCCCATCATCTCTATATGACGTGATGATTGTCTCATAACTGAATAATATCCATCACATTAGAGACTTGGTCGTATTCTCCTTAGGTTCTTTTTTTCTCTCAGATCCCAAAGTCCATCAGCATGCTTAACATCCAATTACAATAATTACAGCATCCTCCACTCCCAAAGTTTTGGAAAGAGACATAACCTAAACTTTTCATAAGCCATAGTTTATAAGCTGTGTGATCTATTTCCTTTCTGAAACTTAAAATATCTTTAGTTTTTGATTAGGGGTTAGAATATAAGGGAACTTCTTATATTCTGGGTGAATATAAGAATATTCTGGGTGAACTGCCCCTCCAGGTTCTGAAACTTATCAGGGATCTGAAAACATCAACTTTGTATCCAGTGACATCTTTGAGGAGCTTAATTTAAAAACGTAGACATTCCTGTTTTCTATAAGCAAAACAAAGTAAGGGGGGGGCGGGGGGCGCGGAGGACATGAGTAAAGACACCCTCTTTCTAAAAATACTCTGCTTTTGTTTTTGAAACAGTTTTTTTGTCCCCTGGCCTTGCCTGGGGCATGTGGAAATTCCTAGCCAGGGATCTAACCCCCACCACAGTTGCAGCCCAAGCCACAGCAGTGAAAACACCAGATCCTTAACCTGGTGCACCACCAAGAAGTTCCTGGAAATAGTTTTAAGGGACATACCAACAACCTTTAACTTTTTTTCTTATCCATTGCCAAAGAATTTAGACATCAGCTTCATTCTGGTGTTCTACAATTGCTTTGTCCTGTCCAGATCACTGATAATTCTGTTAGAACAGTCCATACGCTTTGAGTCAAGCTTTTTTATATTTTAGATTCCTGGCTGGTATCATTCCCTCACCACACAAAACACAACAGAAAACCTTGAATTTAATAAGATGTATCCAATTTCAACAATTTTTCAATTTTCAATATAGCTGTATAGGATCTTTGGTAAAACCCATTTTAAATGGGCCATTATCAATTCCACATATTTCTGGGAATTTCAAAATACATTAGCTAGACGGTCATCTTATTTTAGCTTTGGAATATATATCAGGTGTTTTTTCCAGACACAGCAATTAAAGGCTTGTAAAATAGCTCATGGAAAGCTCCAAAGAATTGATCCTCGGAGAGCAAATCTTGCAACACCAAACAACCCCAATTTCCCTTGGGCATCTCTGCTGACAAGAGTTATTGCTAGTGAAGTAAGGCAACCACAAGATATATACACAAAGCATTGCACTTAAATAATCTGCTTACTACATAAGTAATACTTACTGAGACGCTGGTTACTAGAATTTTCTCTCTAATTTGAAGCTACCACTTGACACATCTTCCTTGAAGATGGTACTCTACCCATTTTGTATTGGGTATACAAATTGTATTACGTAGTATGTGTATGGAGTATCTTACCCAATCTTAACCAGTTATTTTATTTTAGAATCTCACGGGCTTTGTATCTTGAAGCCAAACAACCTGTTGGAAACAAACAGCACAGAACAGAATCCCTCTTATCTGCTTGCTGCCTAACAAATCAAAACACATGAAATCTGAGATTATTAGAGAAGGTTTTGGATAAAGAAATAAAATAAAAACTGTCTTGTCAAACGGGACTCCCTGCTGCTCAGTACCATGTGTTACTATAGCAAGATGCATCTGTTCTGCTATTAAATATGTTAGTGAATATGATACAGACCGCCACGGCATTATCAAATATTCTTAGTGCCTATCAAACTCCTAAGTTTCATATTTTAATTTTACCTTTCATTGGTCAAACTCAAGGTAGTGGTACATTAGATACAATTTTAAAAGTTCAAAGAAAAATTATCATTTTGGTTCTGTTTCACATGTTTAAATTATATTTACACATTACTAATAAAAAAATTTGACAACCCAAGCAAAACGTTCTCAAATTTTAAATGTGGTACTATCGGCTGTGAATTAGCTCACAATTGATGCCAGAAAAATAAAGTCAAAAACCATGTGAAGAATCTGAAAAACATAAAGGGCTACTACATCTTTTTTTCTCTTCTGACACCTTACTTCCTTTCAATTTAATCTCAGCCATTATCAAATGCCACACAACATGTGAGCTAGTCCCTTGATGGAATCTGCACTCTGAGCTTGAGAACTTTGTCCCTTTAATGGGCTATCAAGAGCTAAGACATCTATGCCTTACTAAATGCTTAATAGCAGAACACATCTGTTGTTACTCTGTTTGTTATATTAAGATTAACCACAATAATGTTGACAATATTAACACATTTAAAAGCCAGTCACGTTCCACTGCTGTTGCACAATTCCTGGGTACTGCATGATCAAAATAAGAAGTGACTAGGGGCAAAATTAAGAATTACAGCATGTGTAAAAGGTGAAGAACACAAGGCAGACTCCTAAACAAGTTCGGCCTCCCACTGAGACATTAACCTCTTGCCTGCCTGCCTCATCCCAGAAATCTGTGCAGTTGCCGCTTTCCTAAAAAGAATCCCGTGATTTGTGAACTTGTTATCTAGCTTCCTCAGCCTATTTCTATTCTGTGAATGCTGTAAGAATGCAGAAAAAACAGACCAAAGCTAGTGGAGGTTTGGTATCACCTCTAAACCAGTGTAATTATTAAAATGTAAACACACTGAAATAAAATAGGCCAGAAACAAGTCATTCTATGGTGCTCAGTGGCTCGAGAAATAATGAGGCCAGTTTGTCTTTATATTACAATGCCCCAGTTTGTGACATCCTTATGTACTTGATAGTGAGAGTGTCCAAGAGTACAATTTTCTTGAAGGACAACTCTGCAATAAATATAGTGGTTCTGCTTATAGGAATTTATCTTCCTAAAAATGTATATGCATATATATGAAATATTTTTGAGGTTAAAAAATTTTTAATTAATTGGTAATACTAAAAATTCTGAAAATATCCATCATTAGGGAATTGTTTGCTAAAAATTAGTATATGTATATAGTAGAATCCTATGAGGTAAATATGAGCTTATATGTTCTAAAGTAGAAAGATATCCAAAAATAAATTAAATGAGAAAAATCATGGTGCAGAATAGTAGGCATCCTATGAAAATATTTTGTCCTTTTAAAGATGTTCAAGTGTACAGCAGATACTCTTATTTACACATATAAATGACAGAAAAGTATATATGTATATGCATAAAATTAAAGATTAAAATTTAGACACCACCGTAAAGAGGCTGGTCATATTACAGGCAGTTTTTACTTTTTATTCTCATCATCGTATTTAAGATTTTCAATAAGTGCTTTTATGATCTAAGAAAATAAAATTTATTAAAACTATGTCTTTTTCTGGAAAAGTAAATAGAGACAAAAGACAACAGATAAAATTCAACTCCCTCTGAACAGCCTGTCATAAAATATTATTGGCCTTGCGGACCCAATTCTATGCATCACTAATCTATTGAATCCAGTATTGAATCCAGTTTATGTCTAGACAGAAGAATCAAAAAAAAAAAAAAAACCTAGTCAATAAAAAAGAGCAGTTAAATAACAGAAATACCAGCTTACAGAGGGGAAAGTTCACTGAAAAGCTAGCTAATTATGAAGCTGATAGTTGCAGCATGTTCCTCATACAATTATGAACAATATCTAGCTGCAACTTCGAATACCAAAAAGCACCCCCAGCCACTTCATTTATTCCACACCCTTCACAATAGCCAGTTACAAATAACCAACCAACCACTGGTTGTGAATTAGGCATTAGCAAAGGAGCTAGAATTTACAATTATTTTCTTTCTACATGTGAAACTTCTCTGCAGTTCCTGTCTTTTAAAGATCAAATGAATTCAGTTCTGATACCCACATGGCAGGCTGTCTGACCTTACTTCATATATAACTGCTAAAATTTCAACCCCATTTCTTTGCTGATGCCCTGTGGGATACGGAGCCCCCAAACCCCCTTGCTTTTACTGCTAATTAACAATAATGAACAGGATGACATACTTTTCCTTTCAACTCTCCTGTCGGGAAGATGTCCAATCAGCAAGAGCTATAAGCAATAGATAAATTCCCTTTCTCCCCCCTCATTTACATGCTGAGATACACGGAGACTCTATTCTGCCTTTTGATTTAAAGAAAAAAAAGTAGGTCAAGCTGTCTAGGCTTTATGAGTTAGATTTAGAACCTGTAGAAAGGCTGAAAGCTTTCACTCCAGCCAGTTTCCAAAGTACTGTAGTTTATTTTTATATTCATCTACACATATTGCTGATACTCTTGTGATAGTATTAGTCTGTTTCCACATTAAGACAATTAAAAAAATAACAATGATACCTATAACTTTACCTATTTTAATATAATTATAAGTGCTATGTCATAGCACTCTATTGTAACTTAGTGCATTGTGTTGAGGGCCACAGAAGTTCTACCTTGTGCCCATGTTTAAGGAATTTCATAATGCAATACATAGTAAAGATTCACTAATTTAGGATTGGTAGTTTGGATTGTATGATCACTTGAAAAAGTAGCTAGGCTAGCCTGAAATTTTCCCTTGCACAAAATAAAAATGGTTCTTAGAAGTCACAATAGTTACTAGCTTTGCGATTTGGGTCAATAATTTTAAAATGTAATTTATCTATCTGTAAGATTTACATATTTCATACCTCAATCAGATACTCTGACTGTCAAATGGAATATAATTTTAAGCAAAGCATTCAGTGGTTGGTCCATACTAAGCATTCAATACATGCTAAATAGAATTGTTTAGCTATTATTCTTATGAAGCCAATGAACTGAGAAAGCCTGATATCAGAGGAAGAGTTTAACCCTATTTAGGATAATTACCTGCTAGACTTCAAACATTTAATATACATTAATTAAAAGCACTTTTTCAAAACTATCTTAATAAATAGAGAATCAATTGCACCTCCATCATTTAGACAAATGTCAGAGATTGGCACAGTAGGAGAAAAAATAAACAGGATGATCAAATTGCCAGGGTAGTAGAGGTTAATTGCTTTCCACGACCCTAATCAGTTAGGATTGATTACCACAGGAGGATTTTTTTTTTCTTTCACTGTCCAATTGGATTAATCTATTCTCATCAAGCCAGAATATAGGGAAATATATCACAGATGTTTAATTATATGTATTCAAAATTACGTAGACAGTAGATGAGAACCATACTAAATCTCAGAGACCTGCCTACCTGTCTGCATATTTGAACCTGGGAGTGGGAGCTGGTCAACAGTCTAACATGAGGGAAGTCTTCCTTCCCTGAGAAAAATACCACGTAGACAGTGAGTCCACTTCACGACAGGCCCCTGCTTCCTGGTCTCTTCCTTGAGCCTGCAAGCCTCCATAATTTGTAAAAGGGGAACCCAGGAGAGTGGCACAAGCTTTCACCATTACCCTTTGGGAGTCTACTTCAGACTGGGCTCCAAGGAGAGAGCTCATCGTGTGAGTTCTTGCACCACAGTGGAAATTTACCAGCAAGAGGAAAAGGTGGCCATGAGTCAAAAAGAAAGGCTCCATTTACTCGCACCTGCATTCCTTCATTAGTAAATATTAATATATATTCATAAGCACTGTGCTAGTGCCTGAAAATACAGAGATATAAAGATACACAGTACACGGTAACTGACCTTGATAAGTTTACCATTTAATGGTCTAAAAGGATACATAACAAAATAACTATGACCATGGTAAGTAATATAATGGAATTAAGAACAAAGTGCTCTGTAGTACCAAGGCGTACATGATTACTTTTTCCCTAGGGGACCAAGGAAGGCTTTACAAATATTTGAAATACATGATCCATGCCTTGAAGATGAATTAAAAGCTTACCAGACCAGGAAAGAGAGGAGGAGAAACAGGAGTGAGAGGAGGTAGGAATATTTCAGAGAAAGAAATGAGCATGAACAAAGGCACTCTGGAAGTCTACTTTTGATGACGGTCATGTCATTATTAGTAAAAATATTTTTAGAAAATTATATTTTTCGACCTTTGAAATTATGTTCCCCCTCCCAATTTACAAATCAAACTAATTACAAAAGCTAATTAGCTAACTACAAAATGTTTGACACAACTAGTCAACCAGGTATCTTTCTAAGTGTTTATTTAACTAGAGAAAATAATTCATGTAGCTGATATCTGGGATACTCAGTAATTCATGTGATGTGTGGTATGCTGAATGCTGAAGTGGTCTGGCTTTACAAAACTGCATTAAACAGACGACAGACAGAGTTGTGGGGTGTAAGCTAATGAGGGATAGACCCCTGTACTCTTACCTGCACCACACATGGAGTCTCAGAGGTTTATTTAGCACATGGAATTGAAGTCACACTGAGTTCAAATCCTAGTTTTTCTGATCAGCAGCGTGACCTGTGCCTCCTTTCCTCATTAACTAAATGAAGATAATGTTCTTTACTTGTAGGGTTTTTATGACTATTAAACAGGATAACAAGTGTAAAGTTAGAACAGTTACGAGATTATCAGTTACTTTTATAAATGTCATACTTAAAGGCCTCTTCATAGAGTTTAAAAACTTTTAATTGTGCTTCTATAGCATGAAGGTTTGGAATATCAGCCTACTCCTACATTCTCTGGCTAGTGTGCCATGAGAATAAAATTTATCTATTAAATTCTAAGGCATTTGAGGTCAAAAGCTGGGTCTCACTTGACTCTATTCAAAGTGCCTTGAAAGGCACTTAAAAAAAGAGGGGGTATGTTAAATGGATATATTAAAGAGAACATGTCTAAGTTGGAGTGGAGAGTAGCTGGATAGAGCTGGAAAATAAGCCCAGATTTTGCATTCATTGCAGGCCCAGCTAAGGAGTTTGGCTTTTTAATTATTTGCAGTATAAGTCAGTGGTCTCTACAGAACAGGTAAGGGGGTGGTTCAACGGATTCTTGACTCAAGGTACCAATCTATAAAGAAGCAACATAATGAATTTGAGATATGCTAGTAGTTAGCTCATTTCTTCATCTTTAACCCTTGTTTAAGGGTAGGTTAAAGATAAAACCAACTTCTCCTGAAGAATATCATGCCCTTGACCAGAGCAGCACTCATTTATTTTCCCTGAACATTTTCAGAATGCACACATGTAGTTTAAATTGGCAGAACTTCTAGAACCAAAAGATTATTCAACAAATATTTATTGCTCATTTGCTAAATTCCAGACTCCAGCTGGACTCTGAGAATACAACAGTGCATAAAATAAAAGTCCCCACCCTCTTGACATTTGCTGCTATTCAGCATCACAGTGTTCAGCGTGAATGAAGGATTTGCCATCAGAACTTAAACACTTTAATATGAACCTGAAATTTTGCCTGGTTCACAAAACTGCCACCAAAAACAGAAGAGAGAAGGACCTCAAAAAAATGGTACACACCTTTTTATTTTTTATTTTTTTGGCCAATTCTATTTCGGACAATTGACTGCTTTGTCCAGGAGCAGTAAATTACTAAGGGTCTATGTATACGGTTTTGGAAAACAGAAAATCAGTTTCTCCCCGTATTACAAATAAGCATTGGAAAAAAAATACTTAAATATTATGGAGGGACTTCAGTTTGATAGCCTGAGCAGGGAGTGTATGCCATCCCTGACCAGCCTTGTTAGCAAGTGAGACAGTCTTTCCGGGCAAAGAGGGAACAGGGAGAGTAACAGGTTGAATGTCAGGCTCTGTGTCTAGCCCTCCCTGCTTCTGTTCACTCAGGAGCCAATTATTGTTACAGGTGGCTGAGTATTATCAGACAGGTATGTCTTGAACTAAAGAGGCTGAGAGACCCACTGCCATGCAACAATTGAAACTGGAAGTTGAAATAACCAAGTTTTTATTTCACAGCAATGGTTCTGGTGGCAGTGCAGAGATGCATTAGAAAGGAGAAGAACCTTGTGAACAGAAAGAATGGTGAGAAGGCTACTGCAACAGTTCAAGAGGACATTCACTTAAGTCAATAATAATAGGAGTCGAAGGCAGATAAATTCTAAAACTCTGTTAAGCACTTGCAATGTGGCTAATGGAATTGAGGAACTGAATTTTAAAATGTATCTAATTGTAATTAGACAAATTTAAAACTGATAGTTGATTCAATAAGAAAGTTTTAAGTATGTTTGTAATAATTCAGGTATGTGAAGCTATGTTTACAATGGGAAATTTTAGGAAATACATAGTATTTCTAATGCAATTTTAGTTTCTGTATTGAGAGGCACTATAAATGTAAAATACACATTAGATATTGAAACTTAAGAGAAAATAATGTAAAACAGAGTAAAATTTATATTGATTATATATTAAAACGTACTTGGGATATATTGAGCTAAATAAAATATGTTAAATGTTAATCACATCTGAGTTGTTTTTTTTTCTTTTTTAATGGGACTACTGAGAATTCAAATTTGCATATATGGCTCAAATTATATTTCTCTTGGACAATACTATTAAAAGACATTTCTGGAATTTGGTGAAAAACAAATTAGGTCATAAAAGCAAACTCGGGAAAGATGTCAAGGTTTGTTGGTTTTTTTTTGTCCTTTTGCCTTTTCTAGGGCCGCACTAGTGGCATATGGAGGTTCCCAGGCTAGGGGTCTGGAGCTGTAGTCACCAGCCTACACTAGAGCCACAGCAACGTGGAACCCAAGCCACATCTGCAACCTACACCACAGCTCAGGCCAGGGATCGAACCCGCAACCTCACGGTTCCTAGTCAGATTTGTTTCCACTGAGCCACGACGGGAACTCCTGATGAGTTCAGTTTTTAATGAGGTGCCTGTAAGACATCCAAGTGGAGATGCTGAATAACTCCTAGGACATGCTAGCATGATGAGCAGGGGGAAAGTCAGGACTGGAGATGTGTATCTGGGATTAAGCAGTCTGCATCTGCTACCTAAAACGTAGAGTGGAATTTTAAGAATATTCAGATTAATTTTTTTCTTAGACCAAAAAGCCTTAATAATCAATTAAATTTTGATCTTTTACTAATGTGTGTTTTGGTTGTCAATCTTCTGCATCTCTTCTTTGTTGGGCAGGAAAGCCCTGAGGAGTTCGTTCAGGAGGAAGTTTCTCTTGACAGGAGAAGCCCACCACGAAAGTGTCTCCAGAGATGCCTAAGGAGTATGTTCTTCCAGGGCTGAGCTTTGTTGATCTAGAGGTTAAAAATCTCGTCCATCTGGTGTCCAGGGAAGCAGAGGCCTCCTCTGTCTTGTGACCTAAGAACCTTCAGGTCTAGCACACTACCTTCTTCTTCCTCATTTTTATTTTTTGTCTTTTTAGGGGTTCACCACCTGTAGCATATGGAAATTCCCTAGCTAGGGGTCAAATCAGAGCTGCAGCTGCTGGCCACAGCCACGGGAACACCAGATCTGAGTCACATCTGCAACCTACACCACAGCTCACAGTAAGGTAGTTCCTTAACCCACTGAGCAAGACCAGAGATCAAACTTACATCTTCATAGATACTGGTCAGGTTCATTACCACTGAACCACAATGGGAACCCGATACTACCTTCTGAAGTAAGCTCCTAAAAAATAACACATCTGCATTTCGCATCTGTGAAAATGCTTATGTTTTCATCAAAAGAATTTCCTCAGGTCCAGTGAAAATTAGTTCTCAGCTCTTGATTAGAAATGTGGATTTTTGTGCCTACTATTAACTTGAGTGTCCCGAGTATATTCACTTAAGTCATATCCTTACTTTGTTGAAATGAACTGCTTATTTCTGAAGTGGCCCAACATCAGCTTTAATAGGACTCAATGCCATAGTGTTACTTCCATCTCACTTCCTGGTCTTTGGCTGACATGTTCGCTATGCTGTTTTCATTTCTAAACTACTACTCTTAAGCATTTTGTGTATGGCTTTTGGGTTTTTTTTTTTTTGGTGCAATAAAAGGAGTACATGATTGAGTCCTTATTCAGTATTCATTCCCCAAACTAGTTCTTAGCCCTCAAGCAACTGCCTTCATTACTGTTTTTCCATCTATCTATATTGTGTTTAGATTTCAGCAAAGCCAGCATCCTTAATCTTAAAGCCGGCATATGCTTTCATTGTTGCTCACCATTTCTTCCTAAGACATGGAGACTCTATCTTGATCACAAGAAGGAATATATCAGACATCAGATGTGTTCTGAGCATGGGAGAGCTCAACCATGTTCGCTCCTGGGAATCTCTTAATACCCTAGCTCAGCTGCTCCTGAATTTCTGAGCCTGTGTAACATTATAAATGTTCGTTGTTTTAAGTTGTTAAATTGTGGGGAGATTTGTTACACAGATCTAGGTAGCTAATACATTATGAACTGCATTATATGTGATCAATAATGATGTACTAAATAGGTCAAGTGCATGTTTCTTGAGGTAAGCTTTTCAAAAATAGTAGTTACAGATGAAATGGAGGTGCGGCCAATTGTCAGGAAGGATTCAACAAGAAGTTTCTTATTCTGGCAGCTTATCATAAGAAAAGAGTTTTTGCTAAAGCAATTCATCACTGGCTAAGGTAGAATGGCTTTGAAGACATTCTGTAAAATAGCTTGGGGTCCAAAACAAAACAGTCAAGAAGAGCGGGAATCATGGGGTGGAGGAGAATCTATGTCCAAGATTTACTCTACCTAAGTAACGCCCCGGCCACTGTTTCAGCAGTTCCTCCGAAGTTCCAGAGCTCTGGACTTCTTTCTTCTAGCTAAGGGGGCTGCAATGTCCCTGGCCCAACACTGAAAATACCCAACATTAGAATAGAGAAGATGGTGACTGGGCAGAATCTAGATAGTGAGAAAAAATGAGAAGAAATCTTCTGGGCAGATTAAGAAATAGAGTAATGACAATAAGAAGTTCATCTTTTAAAAAGTAGATTAATAAATTTCACTGGAGTGGAAAGATAAGAATAGAATCACGGGAATATGGGCCTGATAAGGGAAATTAAGATCAGAATGTTCAGGATATTACATGTTAGTCACAGAATGTGCCTTTCACCTGTACGTAATTGGAAAGCATCAATGTGCTTTAAAAGAGGAATAACAGAGAATAATCCAAGAAAAATTTTAGCAAATTAGCCTAAGTTTGTAAAATGATTGGAAAGCATTCAGAAAAGAAACAGGAAGATAACTAAGTAGGTACGGCAGATATTTAAGCATATATGTGATAAGTACATGAGATAAGGAGGTACAGATAGAGATAGTTGTTTTGGTTCTCTTTATTAAATTTCACAGCAATAGAATTTCAAAGGAAGAAATGATTCTAGAAATCTAGAAACAAGATTTACTGATGCTTAAAGGTGACAACCAGTAAATTAGAAAATGAGGAAATGCATTAACTTCCAAGGGGAAAGGATGAAGGGAGGAGTTTGTATTAATTCACTTGATCCCCATCTCTCCCCAGGACAGAGACTGTTTCAAGTAATCTGGACAGCATTTAAGCCAACAGAAATGTGAGCATCATTTCTCTCATATTCTTCTAAGATAACGTTCATTCTTCATATCTTAGTTGCTTGGACAAGAATTTTATAACACATGGTTAAAAAGACACTATTTTAGCCTTTATTTTAAAATTCTGGTCAAATAGGTCACTTGTTCTCTAATTTATGTATGAGCCAGGAAAACAACCCAAATAAAATATCTCCTGTGTATGATTTACAGGCCTTAATTAATTAATTAGTCTTTTTCAGGGCTGCACCCAAGGCATATGGAGGTTCCCAGACTAGGGTTCTAATTGGAGCTGTAGCCTCCAGCCTACGCCACAGCCACAGCAACTTGGGATCTGAGCCGTGTCTGCAAACTATACCACAGCTCACTGCAAGGCGGGATCCTTAACCCACTGAGTGAGGCCAGGGATCAAACCTGCAACCTCATGGTTCCTAGTCAGGTTCATTAGCCACCAAGGCACGATGAAAACTCCAGGCTTTAATTTAAATATTACATGACAAAGTGAAATTCTTAAAACAAGTACATCTGTTAACCAAAAAAAGAGTATTTCAGAAACAGTTTAAATTCTAGCAAAGCCTGTGAGGGAATGATTGGATTTTATATTGTTGATATAGGAATCTGATACCCATGTATAAGTACTGATTTTAAAAAGATTTTTCAAATTTAATCTCCACAGAGCATAAGATAACCCATGTAAAATGTAGAGCAGCCAAGAATGATGAGGAAGATTTGGAAAGTCAACAATATTGAAAAGTTATTTTGAGACACTTAGTATTTACTATGAATAGACTATGCTCCCAGTCTACACTAAAATTGCTGATCAAAAGGTGTATTTCTAAATCAAAATCAATTAAGAGCTTGGTTTCAAAAATAAGGCTTCCAACCCAGCAAAAGTACAAAGAAGAAACACTTAGGGCAAATATATACAACAATTCACTAATCAAATTTGCAATGCTCTTTCATGCTCCCAAGATGAAAGAATTCCAAAAACTTGCCACTCATCCTCTCCTCCACCCTCCACACATTTTTTCTGGCCAAAACCAATACACATGTTAATATTCATGGCAGTGAGTGAGCACACATTTGCAGTGCTTTCTCCTGTAAGTCAGAAGAGTTCAGTAATCTCCAGCTAACATTACCAGACTGATAAATAAGAGATGTTTCCTCTAGGAACAAAAACACCCATAAAATTTCTAGATATATCTCATAAATCATGATAAAACTGAATTTAAATTTTGCTTATTGCTCTTAAGAAATTATTTTATTCAATATTGATTAAATAATCATGAACATTACTAAATCCTAAGAATTTGTCCACATTCTTACAACTGCTGGGCAGATAAGAAAGTTAAAACTGCAAAGGGAAGAAATGAAGACAACCAAGAAACACTAGTCACTTTGGGCAAAGTATTTTTACTATAAATAATCTAAGCTACCTTGTGACCAAGATCCCATCTGGCTTGTTCACTCATTTATCCAAATAATTTATGCAGATAAGTGCTAAATGG
Organism: Catagonus wagneri; assembly: GCA_004024745.2. NCBI lineage: Eukaryota > Metazoa > Chordata > Mammalia > Artiodactyla > Tayassuidae > Catagonus > Catagonus wagneri. The sequence continues at coordinate 7,915,307 of PVHT021183519.1, forward strand.
TGAACTCACTTATTTTTGTATCCACAGAGCTTTCAACATAGGCTTGGGCCATGTTAGTTGCTCAGAAATATTTCTGGATAAGCTCTGAGTATGTACTAACATAAATGATAAAACGTCATATGTCTATATTGCATTACTTTTCTTATTAGTCATTATTATAAATTACATTCTATGTTATTGGAAAGTTAATCTCTATTTGAAAATAATGGACAGATATGAAATGACAGAACAATTTATGATAAAAGTAAGTCACAATAAATGAGGTAATTATTAAGAAAAGATAACCACTCATCCAACAAAAACTCTCACCATAGACTTCTTTAAACAACAAACAACCATAATCAATTCTTAGCTAAATATTTGGAAAACAACATTAATAAAAATAAATAAATTTTCAATAATATATCCAGTGTGTACTGAGTACTACACTTTTTCTATGTGGTGAACATGAAGTTAGATGACTTTCTTCAGAGACATATGGAAACTAAATTGCATGTGACTTCATTTGGACTACTGAAAATTTGACAGTCTATATTTAACCTAAGCCATACTATTTTCAATATGTGTAATTCATTAATTCTTTTAGTATTTCAGAAATCATTTATGAACACATGTATTCTAGGCACTATGTTAATGAACTGCTCCTCACTTAAAGTATTTATCTTCCCCACATCCCCTCCTAAAACCTTATAAATTTCAATGGCAGTATCACATGACTTTAAGGTCAACAGTGGTAGTATTAGTATTAATACGGCAAAAAAAAAAAATCTATTTGTAAAAACTGGACTACCTAAGCGCCGAACCGTTTTATTCCAAGATGTTATATTTTTGAGTTATTTAAAATTTAAATATGATTATATTTTTAAGTAGAGTCAAACATGATCCTTTGGGGAAAAATAGGATAATAAATAATGTCAAATATTCATATCTTCATTGAAATTATGTGCCAATCGGATTTTAAAAGTTATCTAATTGAAATGGCATTATACCATTCAGCAAGCCTGGAGCACCTTTTAATGTGAGCAATCAACTTTTCAGCTTATTGGTTAATTCCATTAATTAACAGTATAAATATGAATTTTAAATAACATCAGTGTATAGTTTATACTTGACTGACCTTGAAGGTTCACATAAACTTTCTTGGAAGTTGAACGGTAAACCAAAATTTCTAACTTTTGTAGATTAAACATATCTGTAATATGTTCATTTTTAAGTCAGTTATTTTTATAGACCGAAATCACACAATAGTAATTATTTTTCTACAAATGTGTTTTCTTTTTATATTTCCAATTATGAAAAAAAGCAGAAGAAATGATTTAGGGGAAATCAGGGTAGACTCAAAGGTACAAAAATCATTTGATAAAATAGGCTTTGAGTATTCTCAAATCTAAGTATCATTATTAAGAATACATCCGCTTCTATCAGATGTGGGCATTAGCTTTGGTTCCCATCTATTTCCTTTTTCTTCCTTCCTCCCTTCCTCCTTCTTTCTCCCACTCTCTTTCTTTTCTTTTTTAACATTTAACTCCTCTTTTTCTTCCCTTTCTGAGTACCCAACATTATGGGAAAGAGTTAAAGGTAAACTTCAGAAGTAAAAAGAAAATCACTGGCTTTTGTTTGCATATTAAAAACATGGAAAGAAGTGACTTATCTCCATTTTAGCACTGATGACTGATCATTACTTGTAGGCAATGAGAGAAAAAAGAGGAGATCAAAAGTTTTAGTTGGCCCAATCTGGACCAAGATTGAGTCCTAGTAGTGGATATAGGAGTGAGTAGGACTGACTACTGATAGTGTTTGGTAAGCCTGGAGAACCAATGTTCATTTTCAATTTCCTAGTGAAGGACAGGCTAGGATCAAGGGAGAGTTTGAAGATAGCAATTCCAAGAGAAAAGATGTGTACAGACAAATACTGAATCCAAAGTAAATGCCAGGTAAGACCAAGAGAGCAGATTCATAAAGATAGGCCTCACAGGACAGCTAAAGAAGCTTTGGAAGGTACTGGGCTGGTATGTATACCTAAAAAGTCAATCCTTTACATATGAAAGGACTTTAAGACCACAGTTGATCAAAAATGGAAAGAAATACCTATAGACTAAAACCCTTTGACCATAAAACAAATGACAGTGGTTTGAGTAATTCAATAATATGGCCTCTTATGATTTGAAAGTGATCATTGTAGAAACTTTTCTCAGGGTAAATGTCTAACTGGTTATAGATCAATAAGTAATTTCTTTCAGGAGAGAAAGCTCTTGTTTTCTTATTTTATTTATTTATTTATTTATTTATTATTTATAGTAGCAAGGTTCTTAAATCAGAATTGAGCAATTACACCTAGAAAGTTGAGATTACTCTAAACAGCCAGACTCCTTACTGTTATTTCAACTGATCACTTATTTATGATGCCATAAAAATCCAGATACCTTCAATTTTGATTGTTAGATATCCGCTGAAAGACAGCTGAAGTTACTTTCCAAGGGTTCCCATTTTGACAAGTGCACTTTGTACTGAAAATGTATAATAGTTCAATAATGCTTGTGCTGAGGGTTTTTTTTTTTTTCCAAGATTGGCAGAGAATTCAGCTGTTGTGGTCAGTTGTAACCCCTACTCATCTTATTGGAAATTCTAGAAGTCTAATGGAAAACAAGATTAAGAAAATAAGTGAATAAAATGTTAAGAATTAAGAGCCTACAAGTCTGTGATAATGTATTTTGGTGTTTGCTGGTTTTCCTAATTATCTTAGGAGGAGAGCCTTAAGGCCAGTTTCTAACAGGAAAGAACACGTTGATCTAATCAAATGTCTTCTGAAGCATGGGTGCAGGTAAAGGGAAAACTTGCAGGGATAGACAAAAGCAAAACAGAACAAACTTATAGGATAACCTGAGGGAGAAGACATAAACTATACTTCAAGAATAGAAAGGTGGATGAAGAAATGTACATGCTTCTGGAACCTTCCAGAAGATAGAGATTTTTGACTAAGAACTGTGCTGATAAGATCCCTTTAGAGTTTGAGGGTGGTGCTGCAGGGAGGTTTGTTTGTTTTTGGATGTGTCTGCAGCATGTGGAAGTTCCAGGACAGGGACTGAACCCATGTCACAGAAGCAACACTAGCCACTGCACTAACAGTGCCAGATCTTTAATTTGCTGTGTCACAAGGGAACTATCCTTTAGAATTTTTGAATATATGACATTTTCCTATGGTTATTTTGGTATATCAATAAAATATTAATATCTCTTGACAATAAAAGCCTCTGTGTGATTCTTTGCAAATACGTTGAGAAAATGTGCAGATAAAGAAGTGCAACCATACAAATTAGTAACTCTTTGAATGCAGCGACAAAAGGAAGAGTCCCCAAGCTATAGTCAGTTACAGCATCTTTAAAAGGTAAAGGAAGTTTTTGATTCATAAATTATTAATTGTTATTTACGCTGCACTAAATTCTTGTGGAGGCTTAGAGCTTAGAGGTAAAAGCATAGTCCCGGGATATAAATGGCAAGAGTCCACTGTATTTTCTTAATGCATATTATCTAAATGAGTACAAGATGCAACCGAAATCATCTTTTTGCCTTTTTTTTGTATCCTAAAATACCTTTAAAGATTCCTTTTCTCCTGTCCATTGCATGTAAATTTGGATAATTCCTTTCCCAGGTGAGAAAAGAACAAAGGACATTGGGTCCAAATCTTTGATTTCAGCATATTATAACCTGCTGCTTCCAGCCAGATGGAATGCTATCTACTGGACAATAACTCTTTAAATTAATCTAGCAAGTTGGCTTAAAGTCACTAAAACACACCAAAAATAATTCTTTTTGAACAGAGAACTGAGAAGAATTCACATTTAAAAAGAAAAAAGAAAAGCAAAAAGATTATATTGTTCAGAACATTTTTAACAACAGTAATAACTAGACGGTCTTATTACCTATGGAGTATATTTATATTTTCTGTAACAAGGTACTGGTTTCTTGGGAATGGAAACACCGAAAAGGCAGAATTTTAAGTTATTAAAAAAAAAAACTAACAATAAAAACTAAAAACTGAGTCTTATTTTAAGATTACTTACTATATGTAGTTCTAGGTAGTCACCCAGGCCAGAAGAACTGTCCACTCGCACCAATACAGCTTCTTTCTGAACAGTGCTAAACCCTATGGCCAGTCTGTCTGCTCGTGTACTGGGCCGGTCATTAGGAGGCCACTTATATGTGATTTGTCCACCACCTTTGCTAAAGATATACGTTGTCCCAGCTGGAAAACAAAAACCAAAACCAATTACTCTAAATGTATGAAGTACACACTGTCCCGTGTTTGTTATTTTGACACATCCGTAAAGTATTCAATTTACACCATGGCAAAAATAAATAACAGCAAAAACAAAAAACCTATGGCAAAGCAAACAATAGATTTTAATCAAACATGCTCAAGAAAGAGAAGATTTTTTTAAAGAAATATCAAGGCAGCTCAGTTTTTAATACACTCATTAAATATACCAGCAAGTATTTCAGAACAAATGGGAGATTACTACTTTTTCTATTGAGTTGGACAAGCATGGAAAGTAATGGGGTTTTATTTTTTCCTGTCAGTTTAAAAAAATAGTTTAGTAGGAAACATTCACTCTCGATGCTTCAAAAAGGAGTAGAAACATATATCAACTTGTTTTTGAAACAAAAGCTGCATGTAGATGTCTAAGGGTTATACAGCACAGCGGAGCAAATCGCAAGAAGTATGCTACGAATCAACTTTTATGGGCAAAGGGTCTATTCACATATGACAGATGATAACTATTGGATGAACAGCTACAAGACCCAGTAGTCATGTCAAGAAAATACTGATAATAGATCCCATCCATAGAAGTCAGGTCTTACTTAACAAGCCATATCTAGTAACTGTCAAACCACCTAGCTCCACAGAAAGACCCATGTTTTCCCCCAAAGTGAATACTAGTCTTACAGCAATAAAAATAATATCATAGCCTGATTTGGTAAGTGTTCAAATTTTACTTTATGGTAATGATGTCACTAAATTATCCATCTTACTTTAAAAAGAGTTTTGTTTCAAACAAGTTTTCCAACCATCTGATGTCTTAAAGTCCTATTACATCACACCACTGACATCTCATTTAATGCAATACAATGAATGAGTCAGACTATTTGGAAGAGACATGCAAAGATATATATATGAGAACAAATTTTCCTTCACACTAAAAGGGACCACAGAAATACTTATTTAGTTATCCCAGGAATACTACTTAAGGTACAATTTATAGAAGGGAGTATAGCTTTCCAGTAACAAAGGATGGCAATACATATTTCTTGTGTATCTACCATATTTCCAACACAGTAAGGAAAGCAATGAGACTGAATACTAAAATTTAGGTCACAAAGCATGTTGAGTATATGAAAACAGCTTCTACAAAGAGTAAGGTGTATCTGTAAAAGTTGAGTGCACAGCTTGATATTTTCAAGATATCTACACATTAAATTTCTATGATTACCCAATTTACCAATTAAATGAAGTTGACTTAAGATCACATTTATGCACATTTAATTAATAGCTGAGGATGCCAATTTTTTTTCTTTTTCTATTCTGGGGCCAGTTATTCTTTGCATTTTGTCTGAGATGTTTCCACAAGCCCTTGAGAAACTCCAAAGTCTTTAGCAAGATATTTGAAGTGCCTGATTGTTTAAAAAGGCCTTGGTTTGTAGATCTGACCCAAGAAACATGTCAGGATAACATTGATATAAAGATGGCAAAACAGAATCTTATTAAAATGCAGTGGTAGGGAGGCTATTACTTTTCTTGAATACTAATGCCTGAAAGTGTTTTATCTCCCTTATGTGGCTAAAAGTAAATAACATCTCAAAGGTAGCCATTGGTGTGAAAGCAAAGAAAATTCGGAATACATATACTTGTCTAACAGAAATTCTAGAGCCTTCCAGTATCATTTATGTTCTACATATCAGAAACTTTTTCATCACAATATTAACAAGCAAGCACTATTTGATAAATATTCCTTTGCTTGGTGATTTTTGCAGATGATTAGTTTTATATGTTTCAGAAAAGCCTACATGGATTTAAAAGAAACAGGACAAGAACATAGAAAAATAAAGACCTCTTTAAAAGGAGGATGTGGCGGTGACTTCTTAGTGCTGGTACTCAACTGATTTTGTTGTTATCCTTTTAATTAACTTTGTTCTCCAATGACCAGGTATTTCATGTGGATTAAGAAAAATATTCAAAACTAGAGATGCTACTTAACAATATACTTAACAATATAAAATAAATCTAAGAGTTCAGATATTTCCAGAATCATCAGGGTGATTAAAGGTAGTATTGTAAAATAAGAATATCAGACATTACATAATAATTTTTAACATCAAAAAATCACTTTCACAACAGTTTTTAAAATTTCTTCTCTACTTCTATGCGGAAAGTAGGGCGAGAATTACTCTTGTGTCACATTTGAGGGAATTTAGGCATAAGGATTGACTTGTTAACCAAAGTTGCAAGCTTAGAAGAGCTGATAGGAAATCTAGTATCCAGATTTTATTCCTGTTTTTTCCTTTTTTTTTTTTTACAGAAATGTTTCTGTTATCATAACAAGACAGTCAAGAAAAAGTTAATTGGATATGTCAGTCTGAATTTATCAAGGCCAACTGTTATCATATTCGAATGTCTCATATCCATAAAGTGACATTTGTACCTCATGATCACATACTGTCCTTTCACCTCACAATGCTTTTCAAAAAAGAAAAAATAACATGCAAATGTGAAATGACAGAACATTTAATATATGTAGATTAACATTTGGTTGTGAGTACACTTCCCAAACTTGCAGATCTATGAAGGCTTCTGGTTGCTCAGCTACAGAACTTGAGGATAATAATGTAAAGGTTTATATTTTCAGTAAGATAAATGTCATAATATAAACATCACTTCTCAAGATTTGATTTCATCTCATATTTCAACCTTTTCCAATAGCTGTTAAGACTTGGTAACTAGCACGCCAGTAGCAACTCTGCATTCCTTATAGTGACTTTCCAATTCTTTAGTTTTCCAAGCAAAAACAAGTACACTGCTGTGTACCAAACAATGCAATTATTCCTGGTGTTCTTTTCCTTCAGATATACCCAGAAATTAGCCTCTCTTCTTTTTTCCTCTCTATGCACAATAAGCAACAAATTTGATGTCCAGTTTCCACACAGCTCTCTTCTACTTATCTTTATAAGCATCTTGGCTTTTTAAAAGTCACTTTGCATCAAACTCAAAAAAAATCTCTCTCTTAACGCTTTCTTCCGTCAAGCTAGAAAATTACAATATACTCGATATTGGTGACCTTAAAAAATACGAGGATAGGAATTCCCGTCTTGGTTCAGGGGAAACGAATCCGACTAGGAACCATGAGGTTGCAGGTTCAATCCCTGGCCTTGCTCAGTGGGTTGGGGATCTGACGTTGCCGTGAGCTGTGATCCCGCGTTGCTGTGGCTGTGGCGTAGGCCAGCGGCTATAGCTCCAATTAGACCCCTAGCCTGGGAACCTCCACATGCCATGGGTGCGGCCCTAAAACGACAAAAGGCAAAAAAATACAAATAAAAATAAAAACTACAAGGATACTACCACAATAAAATATAGTGGATCAGGTGACTAAAGTGTTGAAATCTACTTCATTTAAATACATCTTTCTGAACCAAGGATATGATGTACTTACTGCAGCAGAAAATCAGACAGACCTGGCTTCAAATTCCAACTCTATTAATTTACTAGCTACGTGACAGTAACCACACTATTTTATTCTAACTCTTGGGCTTCCTTCCTGATCTTGAGGATATTAACACTGTTTACCTCATAGAGCTTCTGTCAGGATTAAATGAGATATTTTACAGTAACTTTTTGGTCCAATTCCTGGCATATGGTAAGTGCCCAATACATCTTAAAGACAATAGATGATGACGATAATGTGTGTGTGTTAACAAGATAAAATAACAAACACTGCAATACTATACAACTGTGTTCAAACCAAATGCCTTTAAAGAAATGTCTTTCCTACATCCTAATTTTTATCAGTCTTTTCAGTATTTCATTCCTTGAATTAGCACTGTTGTCACATAAATCCACTCTATCGTTATTTACATCCAGTGACAGTTGACAACAGAAAGGATATTAAACTGTAACACAGGGGAGGTTTCAAGAGAAAAAGAACAACAGTTCATCACCATAAAACATCTAGCATAGCAAGACATATCATGATACAAAACATTCACTTTGTTAACTAAAGGGGTATGTCAACACAAAATGAGCTGTTATCTAGCTTCACTTTTAAAAGTTTATTTTTATAGAAACATGTTTTACTTCACTATAAAGTAAATTCAATTTGCAGCAACAGTGCATGTTAATCACAGTTCCAAGTGTTTTCTCAACAAGGAGAGGAACATGGAAGAATGCGGTACCTTTATTATTCATGCATGTTTCTATATGGCAAGCACTAACACACCACTGCTGTGACTACTAATGGATTTACTGCAAATTAACCTTGACATCCATCACATTACTAAATGTATGGATGACTCAAATTGAAAGTGGTTTCCAGCAATCTTCACATTTCAGTTGTGTGGCAAGTCTATATCACTCACTCCAAATTCATTAACAAAGCTGGCTCCATCAGATGCAAATTTAGCAGCGTCAACATAATTTATACTGCAATAAGTATTTGTAAAAATTATCCAGGGGGTCTTATTTCTAATGTTTGAACTGCCGGTGATGTTACAATAAAAACATTTTTTTGATATTTACATAACATCTATTTACATAAATGGTTCTCTCCCCTCCTTCTTTTTCTTGCCAACTGTCTCCTTCAAAATGTGCCCACTTCAGCCTCACTTGTTTCTGCAAAAGCTAATATATTCTCTGAACCTTTGTGAAAAAGAAAACCAATCAGCATGTAGAGGTTTGCTAGATTATTGGTTGCTCTGATCCTTGATACATGAACAGTAATATAATTAACTTCTGAATAGATTAGCTTCTAACTCATAACACAAGTATATGAATAAAAGACCCTTTTCTGAAACCCTATAATCCTACAAATGTCATCACGTAGTCAACATAAAACATTCGGGCCATTATGATTCTATTACACATAACAGGGATATAACACTTTTTCCAGTGAAACTTTGCCAGAGAGTCAGATGGAAATAAAAGTAAAACATTTATAAATACGGAGAGCTTTTATTCCTCCTACAACCTTGTTAAGAAGCTGTTGTTAAATTTAAATTTCCTGAATAATTTCTACCTATATGGAAATACTCTTCTAAGTTCATAAAAAGCAAAAACAGTAAGAAGTCCAACTTGCATGAAATAGTTTTAGATCACAGTACAATTTATAAACTAGTAAAGCATAAATAAATAAATAAATCTTAACAATCTTATCTGCACACTAAAACAACATGAGTTCACCATCTATGTTACTGTAAATATTTTGTAAGATCACAAAGAGTTCTTTCCTCAGCACTGTAGATTCCTAATTCCTAAAATTTCATACAAGAGGACTAAAAACTCAGGAAATACGGGCATTTTTTTAGGAGAGATGAATGGTATCAGAGTAACAGATGTTCCTACATACAATATGAAATCAATTATAAAAACAAAAAGTAATAACACCAATTACCACTTTTGAGAATAAGAGACAGCCCTCAACACTAAAGACGCAGCTAAGGGTAAAAACATGCTGGGAAAGAAAAGAAAATTAAGATTACATATCCCAATTTGAGACTTCTGATAAAAGATGCAGACCTAGTAGAATTGACAAGTGCATTAGAACTAGCTAAAGAGACAGAAAATTAGGCAGTTTTTAACCTTTACATCTTTGATCAAGAGGGCAGGTAGGAGTTCCCGTCGTGGCTCAGTGGGTTAACGAATCTGACTACGAACCATGAGGTTGCGGGTTCGATCCCTGGCCTTGCTCAGTGGGTTAAGGATCCGGCATTGCTGTGAGCTGTGGTGTAGGTCACAGATTCGGCTCGGATCCTGCGTTGCTGTGGCTGTGGCGAAGGCTGGCAGCTACAGCTCCTGTTAGACCCCTAGCCTGGGAACCTCCATATGCTGCAGGTGCAGCCATAGATAAGGCAAAAAGACAAAAAAAAAAAAAAAGAGGGCAGCAAGAACCTTGATAAAGGAAACAGGGCAAGAAACATGGCATTGCCATTGACATGGCTTGGATACCAGCCCCATAATCTCAATTAGACCGAGAGAAAAACACAGAGGAGTTTAGGTAATTTCCAAAAGAGAGAAAGTTAAGAAGAGTTTAGATAATTCCCAAATAGCAAAAGCCTTAAGAAGGTAGCTCATTATGAAAGACAAGATAGAAGGAACACTGGGAGGTTCTTCATATATGGCACATTGTATGTATCATCAGAACCTCAGACTTGGGAATTAAGGAAATTTACTGAATTGAAAAAAATATCTTGTTGAATATTTATCAAATTGAATGCAAACTGACAAAAATAGGAGAAGTCAAATTTGTGAGCACCCTGTTTCCATGCACTGGAATTTCCTGAGAGTGACATTTCCCAGAGTCACTGCACATACACTGCTCCATAAAACACCCATCATGAATTTGGTTCAAGTTTCCCTCACAAAGATTCTTGAATCTCATGAAATCAGATGTAAGAATCTCAGGGTCCATGGGGGACTCACTGTGCATTAAAAATTAAGGTCTCCCAAACTTTCAGTTGGATCAAACAAGCCTGAACCACTGACTCTACAATAGATCCAGGAGTCACAAAAGCAGAGGAATGGTGTTCACTAAGCCAGACCATGTGAAATTCAGCTCTCGCTGGGCAAGACATCACTTTAAAAGGAAAAAAAAGTGTGTGCTTATTCAATAAGAAATTTTAATCAAAATAAAGCTCAAGAAAAGGGAACTGCAAAAAACTATCGTGATTCCTGTTAGGTCAAGGAGGAGGGATGGACTGGGGGCTTGGGATTGGCATTAACACACTGAGGTATATGGAACAATTAGTCAACAGGGACCTGTAATATAGCACAGAGAATTCTACCCAATATTCTGTGATACTACATATGAGAAAAGAATTTGAAAGAGAATGGACGTGTGTGTGTATATGTATAACTGAACCACTTTGTTATACAGCAGAAATTTTCACAAATTTGTAAATCAACTAACTTCAATAAAACTATATTTTAAAAAAGGTAATTTCCATAGAAACTGTACACTTCAATGAAAAAGGAGGAAAATGTTTTCTTTCCCTATTGGGCAAAACTTTTCTCTGATAAAAACCTTTTTAAATTAATTTTTCTGTACTTTTCCATAGCCTAAATTTTCTGTAATGAAAATTATATATCCCTATGACCTTGGCAAGAATAATATGTGTATAAACGCATCACATATATTTTCCATTTTGATATCTGAAATTTCCATATTTTGACATTTATGGAAAGAATATGATACATGGAAAAAATATTCAATCTTTGGAAAACAAGTGTGTTCTTTAATAACTGAAGTAATTATTTAGAATACAAGTGGATTCAGGGCTGATTACCTTGTCCCTATTCTAGATATTTGTTCAGGGATACCATCAATAGCTGCACAGACTGTACTGCACAATCAAAAAGACGGCATTCATACAAACGAGATGTGAATGAGATGCACTGGTGCGCAAAGTTGAGACTTTACATAATCAATTGCTGATGTCATCTGTAGTCATTTGGTTAAATTGTTCCAATTTTCTATCTTATAAGGAAATTAATTGAAATAAGAAATATTCCTAAGCTGACCTATCTCTTGGTTGTTTGATAACTGAGAACCATCTGAAAGGAGCTAGGAAGATAAAACTAAAAACACGTAGCCCTTTATCAGAAAGAGGTAGGACCTGTGTATTAAAGACAAATATCAGATAAGATAGTCTATGAGAGATAGCATATAAAATGTATTCAGCCATGTTACCATCTATTTTGGATTTCTAAAAAATCTTTGAAAAGATGACAATGTTAAAGGCGCTGATTAACGGTAACCATAAAAAAGAGGAGAAAAAATGATAAAAGAATAATTACATTTATATCTTTTCAGATAAAAGTCACATGAGGGGTTGAATATCTTGAGATAATTTTCAGTGAATATTTCGGTAAATCTATGCAACAAGTAATACTTCAGCTAGCAGTTTCTTCGCAATATACTTTCTTTTAAAAGGTATTCATTATTTCCCTTCTAAGTGTATTACTTAGAAAATACTCCCTCGAGGAACAATTGAGTTCAGTAGTTCGAGCTGCCCAGAAAGACAAGCTTGTTCAGAGATCAAATTCAAAGTCTTGGGAGATTGGATTAAGATGGCAGAATAGAAGGACTGGAGCTCAACTTCTCTCCCGAAAAACAGCAAAACTACAACCAAAAGCCGAGCAGCCTTCAACCAACTGGACTGTAAACTTCCAAAAAAGATATTCTACTCCAGAAGACAAAGAGGAGACCACATCAAGAGGTAGGAGGGACGATTACACGATAGAAGCAACCCCATACCTCCCAGGTGGGAAGCCCCACAGACTGGAAAGTAACTGCATCACAGAGACTTAGCTACAGGACTGAGAGTTCTGAGCCTCACGTCAAAACCCCACGCCTGGGGATCGGGCACAGGGAGAAAGAGCCCCTGGAGCATCTGGCATTGAAGACCAGCGGGGCTTGTGTGCAGGAGCTCCACAGGACTGGGGGAAACAGAGACCCCATCCTTGAAAGGTACACACAGACTTTCACGTACACTGGGTCCCAGGGCAAAGCAGTCTCCATAGGAATCCGGGTGGAACCTGACTACAATTCTTGGAGGATCTCCTGGGAAAATAGGGGTGACTGTGGCTTGTTGTGGGGAAAGGACATTGGAGGCGAAGCTCTCGGGAGCATTCATTAGCCTGCATTATTCTGGAGGGGGCCATTTCTGGGAAAATCTGGTCCCTCCCATCAGCGCTGAGAAGCCCCAGGCCAAACAATAATCCAGGTGGGATCACAGCCCCACCCATCAGTAAACAGGCTGCCTAAAGACTCCTCAGGCACACAGCCAGCCTCTAATCTCATCCAGAGAAAAAACGCCACCCATCAGAGGGCTAGGAATCAACCCCACCTACCAGTGGGCAGGCATCAGTCCCTCCCATCAGGAAGCCTACAGCAAGCCCCGCCCATACCAGCTTTAGTCACAGGGGAGGCAAACACCTGAACTAAGAGAGGCTACCACTCTATTGTTGGCAAAAAGGTCACCACACCAAAAACCTATGAAAATGAAAAGACAGAAAACTCTAACCCAGCTAAGGGAGGAAGAGAAAAGCCCAGAAAAAACAGCTCAGTGATGAGGAGATTACCAGCCTCTCAGAAAGAGACTTTAGACTG
>PVHT021183519.1:7929679-7997153 GCA_004024745.2 Catagonus wagneri
GAGGAAAGTATATAGCAATACAAGCCAACCTCAGGAAACAAGAAAAAGCTCAAATAAACAACCTAACTTTACATCTAAAGCAGCTAGAGAGGGAAGAAGCCAGGTCATGGAAACAACCTAAATGCCCATCGACAGAGGAGTGGATAGGGAAGATATGGTACATACACATAATGGAATATTACTCAGCCATTAAAAGGAATGGAATAACATTTATATCAACATGGATGAACCTAGAAATTATCATAGGAAGTGGAACCAGTCAGACAATTAGACAGCAACATCCAATGCTACCGCTTACATGTGGAAACTAAAGAGACACAATGAACTTCTTTGAAGAACAGACAATGACTCACAGATTTTGGAAAACCTTGGTTTTTCAAATAAGACAGTCTGGGGGGTCGGGGGATGCACTGTGGGTTTGGGACAGAAAATCTATCGTATTGACTTATGATCTTTGTACACCTATAACTGAAATAAAATTCATTGTTAATATAAAAAAAAGGAAAAAAATTCAAAGTCCTGGAATCTTTTAAAAGGCTCCTGAATTCTAAAGTTATCTGTCTCAGAAGAAAAGCAAGTAAGTGGTAGACCTTCTGCCAATCAGATTAGAAAAAAATTCATGAAGATAGCAAAAAGACCTAGAGTTAAAAAGAAACCAAGCGAAGCAATTCTACAACCAATAATCCTAAGAACAGCAATGTTTATATCTCCTCTTCTGAAACTAGACTACCTCAAGCAGTAAGTGAACTTTATTAAAAAGCCTCTGGCAAGTAATTCAGTAACCAATTTACATTAGAGCTATAGGCACCAGAGGTGGAGACAGAAGAAACCATACTTTCTAGTACTTTAAGAAAAATCTTATTTTATTTTATTTTTTTGCCTTTTCTAGGGCTGCACCCACGGCATATGGAGGTTCCCAGGCTAGGGGTCTAATCGGGGCTGTAGCCACTGGCCTACGCCACAGCCACAGTAATGCAGGATCCAAGCCGTGTCTGCAACCTGCATCACAGCTCACGGCAATGCCGGATCCTTAACCCACTGAACCAGGCCAGGGATAGAACCTGCAACCTCTTGGTTCCTAGTTGGATTCGTTAACCACTGAGCCACGGCAGAAACTCCAAAAAAGTCTTATTTTAAAGAATATACAACAAGCTGTGTAAGTTCCTAATAAACTTTTTAAATTATTAGCTAGTATATAAAGCTGTAATTTTGTAGCGATGGCTTTTGGTTTACTTTTTTCATAAATTAATTGTGAAAATGGCTTTCATCAGGTTTTCAGAGTCAAGAATTTACTAGAATTATGGTGTTCAAAAATTCATAGGGTAAACACAACAGAGACATAGACAATACTGAAATGCTCTTGGAGATGATAAAGAGAAATTTTCCTTCTACAAATGACAGAATGGAGGCCCACAGACATCAAGTGGCTTCTCAGTGTCACACAGATGGTAGGGAGGGATTGCATATAACTCTATTCTTAGTGCTTTTCGTCTATACAGTGAAGATCTAAGAGCAAATGACTGCTTAAACTGAGGCCACTGTATAAACAAGGAAATTCATAATAATTTCAAGCAAAAACTAGAAGTTTTGCTTTTGTTTGTTTTCTAAACTTAGTTCCTCCCGCTTACCATCTTCCTAGCTACCCGCTATATTGAAGTCATTGTACATCTGACTAGGCCCCAATTAACTATTTACAAGTAATTTTGGACTAGAACTGGATAGAATATTAGTTTCTGACTTAGAAGTCACTTCAGACTAAGCTCTAACTCTGTCACCTAGGCCTGCACACATGGAATATACGTTCCTCTCCCAAAGTGACTCTTAGTTTTCCTGATTTATATTCTCCTCTGTACCTGGTTTTCTCTTCAGCATTCCTTCCTACTCTCACTGCAGCCAAAGTGAAGACCCTCCCCTTATCATCTACAGAACTTGTTTTTAACTTGAAAACTATTATATCATATGTCAGAGTTGTCTTTCATTGAAATTTCCATCCTAAGAAGTGTGTATCCTGAAAAGGGGATCCTTACTTTAATTCTTCATATCATCATCAGCCTTAGGTGCATTTATTCATGTATTAATCATTAATAAGAGCCTAATATAATGTTTGAACTAAGTCAGGATCTGTGATACAATGACAAATAACTTAAGGTTCTTGATTCTCATGAATATAAAAAAGTCCATGCCTATATCCATTTCTAAGTCATCTGAATAATGTTACCCCTGAGACGAGGGGACAGGTTGCTTAGATTGCTCTGATAATGACACCACTGTCCATTTCATTATGTCTGTGTAAGAAACAACTGTGATGACTAGTCTTGAGACTCTTCAACCAGGAAATGATGATTCTTTTAAGTCACTATCAAATCCTACAGTTTTCTTGAATAACCTAGCTCAAAGTTCTCCATGTTTTACAGGGAAGACATGGATTTAACCTGCTAGCCCTTAAGCTTTATGAATTTATTAATCATCAAGGACACCCAGGAGACAGTGCCAAGTGATCAAAATTAAAACTACCAGACATGTAATTTGGGTCCTCGAAAGGCAATGTTCTGACAAGGGCACAACGTCATTTCTATCCTATTTTTGCCAAAAATGCATAGTCATCAGTCATATCATAAGAAAACATCCAAGAAACTCAAACTGAGGGACATTCTACACAAGAAATGGCAGCATTCTTCAGAAATACCTAGGTTAGGGGGAAAAAAAAAGAAAAAGAAAAAGACTGAGGAGTTCTCCCAAATCAGCAAATCAGAGGGGACTAGAGAGACATGACAGCTAGAGGCAATGGTGATATGTACATGTGTAGAAATTAATATATACTGTAGTTGCGATGAAAAAAGTGAGTCAAAGACAGGGAACAGTGGTAATTACAGAGGAAAAACATATCTTTTAACTTAACAGGAAAAATAAACCTATGTGAGATTATTTTAGAAGTTTCTTGGAAAACTGAAAGCCAGATGTTTTAGTGAGGAGGTAGGGAAAGACTCTAGTTCAAACTAAAAGTTGGGATTTTTGACAAAAACAAACAAAACACAATGATAAGAGAACAGCAGAAAGATGCTGCTGGAGAGAGAATGAAAAGGAAATAGAACAGCATAATTCATGAAGCAAAACATCCATGCACTCAAAAAATTAATTAAGCATTTGCTATATATAAGTCACCATGCTAGACCTTGGAAATGAAAGAAAGGAATATGTTATAGCTTTAGAAGGCAGCTTTTCACAACTACACATTCAATCAGATGTGAATTCTTGAATGTCTCTTTTATATTTCCATTCTTACGGCCATTGTTCTTCGATCTTAAATGTAATAAATAGTCATCCTTCTTGATTCAATACTTTCCTGCCTTTTCCCAATTTAAATTTAGTTTACAAACTAACATCAGATTCATTTTTGGGGAAATATTTTCTGTAATCACTCCTCTATTCAAAGACCACCAAGGATTAAACCACTGTCTACCAATTAAAGTGAAAAATCTTTATGATACTTTTCAACATCCTCCATACGAACCAACCCTCTCCTTCAGCCAAACTGGAGAATTCACTTGGTCTTGTGAAACACCCCCAAATCCAAATTAAAAGATAAAATTTAATTTGGTTCTGGAAAAATAAGAGCAAATGTATTTTTGCGGGCAGGATTTTCATCATAAAAGTAACAGAGGCACAAACTGGGTTCCATAAAGGAGTAGGCCCACTTGTTTTAATGTCACTACCTTTATTTGAGATACATTTTGGGCACCGTTATTTCCTATCTTTTTGTCTCCCGAATTAAATCTCTAAATACAGTGCACAAATCATGTAGAAGAAATTAGAACTGTTCAAGTTCAGTGTTAAAAGAGATTAGAACTGTTCAAGATCAGTGTTAAAAAGAGATTTCTACGAAATGAAAATTTCTTTTAACAAAGTCATATAACTTCACAAATGCATTTAAAATGTGATATTAATGTCATAAGAGAGAAATTGTAGTTAACAAGACATATCTTGGTGATGTCTGCTCTTTATATTGAATCTTTTCCATCTTTATCAGAAATGAAACCACTTCTCATTTTCTTAAGCATTAGTCTATGCTTAGTAGAAAAAGGGAATCCAAATTAAAACAAAGTATATAAAAATTTGGTTTATTCATACTTCATCTCAGACTCTTTGAAACAGTTTATGAAGATGATAATAAGACTAAAAATCAGAAGTTCCTGCCAACTTCCATATGCTGCAGATACAGCCTAAATAAATAAATAAAAATCAGCCAGTTCTGAGAGGTATCAATCTATATATTTTTACAACAAAAAGTATAAGGATTAAAAAATTGGGAAATTATACCACTTACTTAGACAAGTAATTTTTGGTATTTGGAGGATTTAAAATTCAAAGTTTTTTTTAACCCATGAAGATATTTAGCCAATGGAATTCAACAAAGGAAATGGATTTTGACAGTGATGGAGAAGGTGAAATAAAAGGTTCTCCGCGGAGATCTATTTCACCACTCATGTGAAAATATATATAACTATGTATAAGAGTCATTTTGAAGTTGAAATGATTGAAACATTTAGATGGTGAATTAAAGTGCCAAATCAGTCAGGGCAGGAAAGTGTCAAATTGTTCTTCTGTATTTTGTCCATATAATTCTATCTTCCTAGACTAAAATTGCAAGGTGGTTCCAATCTGAATCTCAGATCCTTGAATGTTCAGGTCCCCAATCTCAAAAGACCCTCAGGTTTGAAATGTAAGTCTTTGAACTCTAGAGTCCCCAAATAGTATCTCTGAAAAAGGTTCATAAAGACCTATAAGACAAACAGCGTAGGGCATAGACTAACACTTAAAAGGTAAAGTAGGTTTCAGACTTAAAAACATCCATATCTAGGTTCATCCTTAAAAATTTAATTTGTTTTCAATTGCTTATTGTATTCAAATGAAGTTTGCCATGCCATCTGTCTTTAAAGTCCTTTATATTAAGTTTAACGACTCTTATGGGAAAAATAAGCTATGTCTAACTCAGAATAGTCTTCTCACTACTATTAATCACTAGTTAGAGTGAACTATTAACAATGTGATTCTTTTTTTTTCTTGAATACTCTAAATCGTTAATCAAGGGATGACATGACTTTCTGTTCCTTGGCATACTGAAGTGAAAGTCACAGGACTTTTGGATAGATGCTACTGAAGTGACAATTTTAGTCAGATGTGTACAATAATGCCATCTAAAAGCTACATTTAACCATGAGAGCAGTATTTTTGGAACAGCAGGCAGTATAAAAGTGCTTTGTGAATATTAACATATTCTAACAAATTAGTTTGCACTCATTATCATAAGCAATTACTTACTGTTTAGATGCAGCTCATATTAAATTGGCAAGCAATTTGCAAGAATTAAAACATAACAGAGAGAGTTTTCTGAAAATTCAACAATATACTGAGAAAAGTGATGCTTACTAGGTTCACAGACCATGTACCAAATAAGGTTACCCATTAAATATACTTAGCATTAAAATAATAGTTGGTTGGCTACATGAGCTTTTAATACAAGATAATTTTGTAACTATTGTTTGGATGCTCTCAGTATAGCTGTGCATATCAGACCCTGGGAGACATTAAAAAAAAAAGTCTGAAAAGAAAGTAGGAAGGTTTTGTTTTCTGAGAAGGAACTGTCAATTTGACTAAGTTTTAGTATTTGATAACCCATGGCATTGTCTTGAGTTATTTAGCACTAATCAACTTGCCCTTTTTAAGAAGTTTCTGTTGTCATGATCATTCTCCCCATTTATCTCTGGGGTAAAGACTGCTGATGTTCACCACTATTCATTCCAACTTCTTTAATAACTCCAAGGTGGGTACCCAGCTATGTCGTGTATAAACTAGGCTTACAGCCTACATTTCCCATTCTCCCTTGCAGCTTGATAGGGCCATGTGACTAAATTCTGGCCAATGATACATGGACAAAAATGATATATGATTCCTTCAGCTCTGGACCTAAAATGTACCAAGTACTTCCCTGCCCATGTCCCTCTTCCTTTTTTGCTGAGTAAGGACCAAAAACTGAGCTAGCTGTCCTAGACCTAGAGATGGAAGCCATAGCTTGAGAACTGTACCAGTGAATTGTAATTACTATGTAAGGGGAAAAAAAAGAAAGAAAGGGCAAAAAAACACCATACATGTTATTCATACCTATGCATTATGGAAGTCACATTTTTACAGCAAAAGGTGTTTTTATATAGCCTTTAAGACAAATGACAAAACATTTTCAAGTATTTTTTATACTCATGACAGTTAAGTATATTTGATAGGGAAGCTATAATTATCTCTGTTTTACAAATGTAAAAGAAATCGGTGGTCACAGATGTAGTGTTTTGTCCAAGGTCACAAAGTAATGTGAAACTTTTCTTAACAAAACCTTCCACAGAAGGCTAGTAAGAATTTATTACCCTTTCTATAGTCAGCCAATTCTGCCAATCAGAATTTCAACATGGCAGATTCTATGTGGGGGGTGGGGGAGTTAGGGGGGTTCATACATTTTCATGGCTCTATCCCATTCCCCAATTCTTTTCTCCCTTAGAAAATCAAAATAGTACATATTTGTAAAACATTGTAAAGACTGTAGTCTGTGACCCTGAAGCAAAGTGAAATTAATTGACCCACACTGACCCCTCTGCTTGACTATAGAGCATTTACTTCAGGAAATTGGTAATTGCGAATTCTTTCTCTGTCTCTTGAGATGTAAAATTTTTGCCAGTATCTTGATAGTTTTATAACTCAGGAAAGTCGTTTTCAAGAGCCAGGGAGCCACCTCTTGGAAATGTAATCATCAGGAAAGAGTGACCTCTGTCCTAGTCTCTGTGGGAGCGCAGAGGTCAAACTTGGATAAGCACCAATTAGCAAACAGCAGGACCTAATCACCCTAAGTAACTTCCCTCTCCCATGCCTAATGTCCTCCAGTATATCCCCCCTAGCTCACCCCAGAACTTAAAAAGTCTCTTGCCTTTTGTTTCAGTGGAGTTGACTTCAATCTCTCTCCAGTATTACAAACGTCTTCCTTGCCAGTTTAACTTGCCTGGTGCAATTTTTTTTTCTTATATCCAAAACCCATTATTCATATTTATCACACTATTCTGCCATCTAAGCTAACCAGCCTCAGAAAAAGCAAGGGTAACACAGTCAAAATAAAAATAGAAAATTGTTTTTTCATCTGAATTTCACTTCCTCATTCTCAGAGAAAAACCTCTACTTCTTTGTAGCAGGTATACAAAATATTATCAAGGAAGGTTAATAATAAGACATTTGGAGAAATATTCTTTAGAGGTATTTTTATAAACTGATTCAAAATGCTAAATAATATTTTACACCAATGTTCTGAGGCATATTTACCTAGAGAAAATTATAAAAGGTATGACTTCTATAGCAAAGCACAGATCATTCTATCTTCATTCCTTGAGAATAGTCTGAGCAAAACCAAATATGTAATTATCAATATAGAGCAAATTCTACCTATTTCATTTCATCTAGTTGCATACGATTTGTCTCTAACAGTCTATCTTGAGATCAAGAATGAGTTATCATGATTCCTTGTCCAGGGACTAGAAGACATCACAGATACGTAACATTTGACATAGTAAACAAAATAAAATATATAATATCCAAAGCAATCTTGATGATATCTGTACTTTCATTTGATGTTTTAGAATCAAATACCTTTGAACCTCAGGTATAACAAAGGACTTATTAATGGGAAGCTGGAAACAAAGAGAAGCGTAATGTGTCAAATCTGTATGTCAGTAATTTTTCTCAGTGTCTTGAAAAGAACTATAATTTAGAAAGTACCATCAAAGGCTGTAAATTGAGAGTATTGAGAAAAAAATTATTAGCTGATTTTTTCCCTTTCAAATGTTAACTTTACAATAAAAAAAAGTTAATTTTCTGTTGATACACATTTATCATATGCTATTTTGGAGTATACATTTATATATTTCATTAATCAAATACATTTACACACTGTTTTTCTCAGATTTAATGAACAGATTGATTGATTGATTGATTGATTTTTATCTTTTTAGGGCCACAGGCTTGGCATATGAAAGTTTGCAGGCCAGGGGTCAAATCTGGAGTTGTAGCCGTCGGCCTACACCACAGCCACAGCAACATGGGATCTAAGCCACATCTGTAACCTACACCACAACTCACAGCAACAGCAGATCCTTAACCCAGTGAGCAAGGCCAGGAATCGAACCTGCGTCCTCATAGATACTAGTCAAATTCATTTCCACTGAGCCACAACAGGAACTCCTGAACATATATTTAAAACTGACATAAAAATAAAGATTATGTGTATATTTTATACATATGAAAATAAAAATGCAACATAAAATGCTATCACTTACATATGGAATCTAAAAGAAGGACACAATGAACTTCTTTGCAGAACAGATACTGACTCACAGACTTCGAAAAACGTATGGTTTCCAAATGAGACAGGTTGGGGGGTGGATGGTTGCACTGAGGGTTTGGGATAGAAATGCTATAAAAATTTGGTTGTGATGATTATTGTACACCTATAAATGTAATAAAATTCATTAAGTAATTAAAAAAAAGAAAAGAAAATGCCATGTTCACTGATCAGAGAAGGTGAACTTTTAGATAACCAGTATCCCAATGGGGACAGATTAGTTAACATAACAAAGCAGAACAAATGAAAAACCAAAGAATAACCCTTCCCTTGAAGAATGGCCTAAAATAAGTCTTTTTTGGTGCTACTCAAATTCAGAGCTTTCAAAACTAAAATAAGCAGGTTCTAAATCAAAGAAAATTTCTCAAGCTGGAATTTCACTTATTTTTATGAACATAAACATCTAAAATAATTATAAAGGGGCATTTTAGAGGATAGAAAAGTAACTCTTTTCCCATAAGATGTTACCGGTTTTTGA
This sequence comes from Catagonus wagneri, assembly GCA_004024745.2. Taxonomy (NCBI): domain Eukaryota; kingdom Metazoa; phylum Chordata; class Mammalia; order Artiodactyla; family Tayassuidae; genus Catagonus; species Catagonus wagneri. Next base: position 7,938,589 of record PVHT021183519.1, read on the forward strand.
AGCAATGTGAAAATCCTTATGTCAAGAAAGGCTGAATATTCTTCTGCCATTTTAATATTTGCCACCAACACTTAATTCCATATTCATTTACCATGTTCTTATCTAATTGGCAAATACCATTTCTCCTCCAGGTACTATAATAACATATTTTGAGGTGTAGATTCCAAAGCTAGCACAGCCAAATTCCCTTTCAATCCCACTAATTATTTAAACCATAAAACATATACTGTCTCACCCATGAGTAAGATGTATGAAATGGATTCAGATGAGGAAAAGACAATTTCCACTATAAACTCCTAAGGCATCCACCAAAAAACTGATTGTGTTTCCATGCCCATGAAGAGGTGAGAGCATGCAGGAATAAGAGAGTAGGAAAATGCCCAAAAGAGTAGGAAAATGCCCAAAAGAGCAATGTCCCTTCCACAAGGAGTCTGGCCACTCACCCTGGAGGAATCGGTTATCGCATTTTACTCACTCTAGCCCTTACTCTTTCCAGATAATCTTCACCACGTCAAAAAGATACACACCACAGAGGATGAGGTTTACACTAGAGCAAAAAGGGATTTGTGTGAAAGATTTTCATTGGGGAGATGACATGATCAGGTTTGAATCTTAGAAAGGTTATTGAGGATTCTATGTAGAGAATGGGACAGACAGAGAGATGAGGCAAGGAGGCCCAGCAGAAGGTTATTTCACAAAAAAGAAGAACAAAATATAATGATCTTGAAAAGAAGCAGACAGATATAAGAAGCATAAAGGAGATAATGTCCTAAGAACTTTTGATGATTAACTGGAGGTAAAGAGGAAACGGGAAGAAATCAAAAGTCTCCCGTAGGGTTCTGACTTAGGGTTCTGTGCCATTCATTCACCAACACAGGAAGCTTCAGGGAAGGACTAGGATGAATAGAGAATATAATAAGTTTTATACATTTGAATTTAGTCATCTTCTTCCATATGAGGATATTTTATCATTTTTATAGTCCTGTAACACTTAGCACACTGCAGTATACAAAGAGATACTTTTCTAGTATGCTGCTAATGGAGCAAACATATAAGTTAAAAAAGATGTTTTAATGGAAACTACCTTATGTGTTTTTCTTAAAATAATTTTTACAAGATATAGCTAGCCTAGATCTCATCACCTTTAAAATAGTCTCCAGATAAAAACAAAACAAAATGAAACAAAAAAGGAGTTATCTTGTGGCACAGCAGGTTAAGAATCTGATCTGGCATTGTCACTGCAGTGGCTTGTGTCACTATTGCAGCATGGGTTCGATCCCTGGCCTGGGGACTTCCATATGCCATGGATGTGGCCAAATATAAAAATAAAAGATAAAAAAGTCTCCAGATGTAGTAATACTTTGCTTTCAAAACAACGTTTTCATGGAACTCACCTGAATTGGCTATGGCTACATGTGACATCTGAACATCTGCAATTTTCCCTTTCTTCCAATAATTTTAAGCAACTGTTTTATGGAAAAAGGTTTCAGTATATAATATTGTCCCAGAATGACTTTTTGCTTGCTTGCTGCTTGGTTCTCTGAATATAATTTCTTGGTTAACTTATTGTGCCTAGTTGATTTGCTTCCTTTGCTCATCAAATTTTTATTAATCTTTTTCTGCATGCAGAGCACTTTAGCAAGTTAGGATGTGTTAGTTTACCAGTTATGCCACATAGGTGAGCAATAATAGGGTCAAATGTAACAATACTGACTACACTTAGACTCAAATCTCTACCATTGCAGATAAAGTTGAGTTTTCCACATTTTTTTCTTCACCTTTAAATGGTGGAAGGAGAGAAGTGGTGATGGAATCCACTACTATCAGAAAGTATGGTCTGCATCATTAACTCTGTTGACCTTCAGTACCAAAAATTGCTAAAGCTGTTCCCTAAAAATCAAGTTTACTTAGACATTCTTAATCGTAACTATAACTTTGATCTAGTGTATCCTCTGTCTCCAAGAATGTGGGCATGGTTACTTTTAGTCTATATGAAATCCTTAGGCAAATTAGAAAAAAGCAAATCTTTCTCAAAATCCTTTACTTCCAGCTGCTGGAAAATTGTGGTAGTATACTGATTTTGTCAGAACAAGCCACCTGCTTGCTCTTTCTTAGAAGTTTATCATATTAAATATGCAGCTCCATGGGGGTAACAATGTAAATGAACCACCTTCATTTACGTTGTTACATTCATTCCACATCTTGCCCAAGTGTACACAACATCCCTTTAGTGAAAAGAAGGAAACAAAAGTTAGAGTTTGGTTCAAGAGAGAGATCAACTCATCTCGGATCCCACTGATTTATATACAACCAGGCTTCTGGGGTAGAGGTATGCAAGAGACACAGAAAAGAACCATAATTCCTAATCAACAATTTTCCTTCATGCAGTGCAAACACCAGTGGCAAAAGAAGCTCAAGCTTTTTCTTGGAAAGAAGCAGTTTCAAACAGTTGAAATAAGATCAGTCGCAGCCCTAACTTGTGGAAATGACATTCCTGAAAATAAAGACAATATCAGAGCAGGGCTAATTCAAGATGCATGAAGAACTAAACCAAAGCAGCTAAAAGCCTTATATTTGAAGCACAGATTTCAGCCAGACAAAACCATGACTTGTGAAAACTAGACTTTGAGGATCCCCTAGAGACCAGTTTCTTCCCGTTTTCTTCTATGGCTGCTCTAAGGTACAGATTCAATTTTGAAACAGGTTAAATTGAGGGTCCAAGTGGGAATATGTGGTTAATGAATTTTGCACAATCTCCCTTCTTTCCAATTAAAAAAAAAGAAAAGCCCTCAAAGAAGATTTGATGGGTTTTATTGAGTCCTTCCAGCTTTCTCCCCCAAGACTGATTTCAAGCCATGGTGGAGACAACCAGACTGTGAATAAAACTTTTAACTCTTTCTTCTAATTTGCAAAACTGTAAGCATTTACATTCTAGAATCCAGTCCCATTCTGAAGCCCTGAAGAACTCAGACTTTCCACGAATATCTAGGTGAATTATATTACTCTAGGCCAAATTTGGCCCTGCCGATGAAGTCATAGGCACAAACTCAAATATTTAATGATTTTCCCAGACTTTGCTTAACAAATTGATGTAACAAAGAAAGCCTTCAAGGTAAGCCCAGAGACATTCCTGGAGTTCAACTGAACGGTGGCAAATATGAAAGCTCTTCTGTGATGTTTTTGAAAGCAGAAAGATTACTTTCTAGCCAATGGTATGTAAAGTTGATACACAATAAGGGTAGCTGAAAATGGAGGAACAGCATTAAAGTCCAGAAGCCCCCACAGAGTTAAGTCCAAAGATACACATAAACTCACAGAAGAGTAAATCCCCTTACAATGTTGTTAAAAGGGATGCATGTGTTCAATTTAAAACAAACAAAAAACGATTCAGCAAATTTAGTCCCAAAATGACCTCTTTTTTTTTTTTTTTGCCATGCTCACAGTATGTGAAAGTTCCCAGGCTAGATATCAAAGCCACACCACAGTTGCAACCTGTGCCACAGCTGCAGCAACTGCCAAATCCTTAACTGGCTGTGCCATACAGGCACTTCTAGATTTCATTAATTTTGAAAAGATATATTAACAACATAAATACATGTAAAATGTAATATCTTTATATAGATTGGATCCTTTACTTCTCTCACCAGAACAATGTCTGCATTATGAATTCATTAGTAAATTCTACCTATTCTATGTTAGTTAAAATGAGTAAAAATAAGATTGCAAATGAACACAGCTAAAAAGCTATCATGTAATGTGGAAGCACTCAACCTTGACTCGGAAAGTGTGGATCTGTTCCTAACTTGCTGCCCTGTAGCTCTGCCAAGGTTATTGATACCTTCTGAAAATCCTCATTTTGTTTCTCTGAAAATAAGGGAGTTGTTCTAGGTAATCTCTATTGTAATTTCCAACTCTATTCTCTGGATTTAAAATATCACTCCACTAAAGCTGGCACTACTTTGAACTTGATACCAGCCTACTCTGAATTGTCTGGCTAACATGAGTATGAGGTAGAAAGTCAGGTTTACCAGTGAGGCACTATAGCAGATAACATGCAATGATTTCTTTGGGTAGATATTTTGCTTCTTTTTTGTTTTGACTTCAAAACAATAATTGTAGAGGGTGTTTGCTATATTTTATGATTGTGCAATGATATAGTAGAGAATATTTTATGTACTAATTCTTCCTATGATTATGGGAAATTAAGACATAAATACAGGCAAAATAAGAAACATAGTATTGGCTAAGCATTGTTAGTAGTTAATGCTTTTATTTCATACACCCTACATGACTAGTCTAGTAATTTCATCCAAAATCAATACAATGTAAAATCTATAGAAATGACAGTCTAAAATGAGCCCAAGATTTATTAAAACCTAGTTACATAATTACTGAAGTCTTCTTGGTCTAAAATCTGTAATTACTGCAGTTAGTACTAAAAAGACTGGGTTAGATGTTATTAAGCAAAAGCCACCCTGGCTGATTTGTTTTGTGAATACATGTTAACATAATTCCTACTTACAAGAACAGAATCATTTCAAGCAGGAATGATTATGAGCCTTGCTAGGTTCTATCATCACAAATGTGACTCAGATCCAAAAAGGGATTCATTATCCTATTCCAACAGTCAATTTAAGTTGTGAAAATACAAGTAAAAGTGAAAGCCTGTTTTCTACAAGTGTAACTGCACTGACATCATTTCCCCCACATTTCCAGTTGAGAAAGACCAGCCATCAACTCAATAGTCAAAAGCTTATTAATTTTTACCCTAAGATAATCCTGCTCATGTTCACCAAGACCAGAGCCATATGTTTGTTTGTTTGTGTTCTTGGCGGAGAGTTTTAAGTCCTTTATAGATATCCAGTTAAATCATCACAGTGCTCATTCCCTGGTAGATTAACAGTGCTTTTGAAATGCCATTGAACTTTTTACATCAGAAGGTAGAAAACTATGTTTTATTCTGAGTTACATGACAGTACCCTACATACTAGCTGAATTTCATCTATCACGTTGCCTTATTTTTCAAGAATCTGTTGGAGGCTAACTGGCAAGGTGATGATCATTTTTACCAAGGGAAAAGAAAAACACAACAAACAACCTGACCTATGTCATAAAATTAGTGAGCAGGAAGAATATACAGGAATACTTATAACTAAAATCTGCCCTTCACACAGCCATCCCATATTAAAGCAGTAACAATATTACACTTACTGTAATGTGACACCATGTGTACACAACAAATGTTAAGTGAGTGAATCAAGGGCCATCGCCACTATTCACCTATTCAAAGACTCCAACTGAAACAAATCATTGTATACAGATAACTATTATTCCTTCAAACACATTTGGGCAATTTTGATCAGTAACATATACAGGTTATATGTAACAGGTTTAATTATGGTTTGCGATTAAATAATATTTATATTTTGCAGAGATTGTGAAAAGTACAGAAATGAAGAAAAAAGGAGACAAAACAGGAAAGTGAAAGTTTTTAATAATTCAGCTATTGAGGAAATACGAAAAGAAATAAAGAGAAGAATAAGAGCAGGAATATTGAACTAAGTTCGATAATGCATCCTTCTGGAGTTCTCCAAGCTGTCCCTGCCACCAGTCTTCTTATCTTGTTCAATAACACAACCTGTTTAGGATGAAGGCTACATCCTCAGACATCAACTTACCTTTGCATCACTCTATTGACTGGATATTTGGCTCAGGACCAGCACAGACCCAGATTGGTCTAAAGGTTGCTCTCTTGGTTTGAAGACCATTTAGCAAGTGCTACCGTGTGAAATCAATGGACTGTTATTGCTTTCATCTTTCTCAAGTTCCATATTATAAGGGTCCTTAAGAATTAATGAACCTAGTCTGTTGAGTGAAGCTTTCAATCTGCTATATTTCTTCTAATGCACTAAAATGGCTTGTATGGGAAATGAGTACTACAACTTCATGCAGTGGGACAAATGCAACTAAGAGATTTATGACATAAGGTAAATGTGGCAGGAAAGTATATATTTAAACTAGTTTTTCAACAATGAGATTTTAAAGAAAAGGAATGAAAAAATTCCTAGTGATTAAAAAAACCGAAAGAAAATCATATATATGTGTGTATATGGAATACACACATATATACACACAGACAGAATAGATAACATTGTGGAGCAGTCACTAGGTCTCTAGAGATCCATTAACATTTACTATACAAGGAAACTAGCCCCTCACTCCTAAAGAGAAAAGCATGTTCAAAGCCAGATCCTGAAACAGGTAAAATGACAATGAAATTATTCTGAAAGCAGATAAATGACAGTCAGATGGAGAAACAAAGAAGAAATATCAGCAGTAAGACGTAACCAAGTAAGGAAAATTACAAATAATAACAAATCAGTTCAAGCAGGTCAATGATAAGACCGTCATGTACTCCAGCAAAAAGATGATTTCCCTTAGTGATACAGTGAAATGGAAAAACTCACCCATAATATTAAAGAATAGCTACATTCCAGTTTTCTTAATAGATTTTGAATGATCTGTGTACAGGATTGGATGAACACTGAGGACACATTTCAGCAGAATTACCCTCTTAGATTTATGTCTTTTGTGGGGTCTTTGGGTTTGTTTGTTTTGTCATTTGGAGACAAAAAGTGGGAACAAGATCATGGATCACTCTCATATAAGACTATACGTTTATTTTCTTTGCAGTAATACCATCATCAGGACCAGGAAAAGTCTGCCCAACCATCTGTGAAATTAAGTCATGGTGCCAGGTCTTCTCAAGAAAACAAGAATAAAAGGAAAATTACAGCAATTGATGGGGTATACTAAACAAAGTACTTACTTATAAGTGTTTTTAGAGAAAACTGTACTTCCAGACTGATGCTATCCCAAAATTGCCTGAAAAGAAAATTCTACTTTCCATACTAAGCCACGGAGTCTACAAAACAGTGAAATTTTCAACTTAGTTTTCTTCAAACTCACTCTACATTGATGGGCTTAATATGGTCATATAAAGAAGCCTAGAAACTTGCTCCTCCATCCCTAGGGAATTTATCTCAGGGAAAGACCAACTCACCAATTCCAGGTCTTCTTGTATTGGGAGTATATTTGCTTTTTGGTAGAAAAGACTACCAAAGAGCTGAAGAAAATAATTACTGAAAAATAAAGTGTTCTATGATCTGATTTTGCATTACTAAAAAGGAAAAACTTACTGCCAACTCAACCTAGTAAATTCAGAAAATCAGAAAACAGCAGCTACTTTCCATGTGAGATTAAACCTCTCTATGCATTATAGGAACAACATCAGAAGAAACTAGTCTAAAGGCTTACCATGAAAAAGAGGCTCAGTGACTGCACTCGCCAATCTCTACAACTAAAAGCACTACTATGATTAAATCATAACATTATAAAGTTGCAGATGAATCTGTTGTACTACAACATGAGTTATTAGTTCCTAGACAGAGGTCATGAAACTCCCTGTGACGGATTCACTGTAGGAAACTCCTTCCAACAGCAATAAGCAAAGAAGAAAAAACACAAAACCAAAACAAAAAAATAGGACAATTCTCCAGGCACCTGTTATTCCAAAGGGCCACTGCCATAGTTCAAATAGCAAGAAAACATTCAAAGGTGATTTCACAGATGAGCATACAAATATCATGGTGCTACTGCAATTTCTCAATAAAATGTGGAATAATATTATTTTCCCACAAAAGGCTTGAGTTTTTACCTTATAAAACAGAGGTAATTGTAGAACACAAGGTCAGAGAAAGTCACATATTCATCAGAAATCTTCTCACCACACTCATTCACACTTAAATAATAAATATTTTCCTGAGGGGTCACGGATGCTGACATTCTGCCTTTAGAGATAATTTCTTTAGTTTTGATTGCTTGCTCTTACTTGCTTCAAATGCACAAGACAGGCACATTAAAGCTAGAAAAATGGTCATGTAAAAATGGTTTTGATGTTGTACAACTATAAATACAATAAAATTCATTGAGTAATAAAAAACTGTAGTTTTGAGGATCAGTTTTGAACTCACCGACTCCACAGATTTTCAAAGAACCCTCCTGGAATGGATAGCATTAGCTCACTGTAACTGAGAGTAGAAATAAACCCTGACAATTACCATAAAATGAAGTGGGCAGAAAACATAATCAAAATCAAAATCTCTGAAATGGAGATCTCCTAGGGAAAAAAAGAAAAAAAATTTCTGGAAGACCCACTATAGTATCTGGTTTGGGAGGGGTATTAAGAGGAAGTAGCAAGTTAGCTGTGAATAATATTGGCCCAGGTGATTTTGACCCTGAGTACTTTCCCATATTTTGCCTTTCCTCATCACTGCTGTACCGAATAGACGCTTCCCTGTCATTAGTGAATCCACCATGAGAGAGGGTGAATGGATCCCTGTTGATAGACATGAGAGGTTACGTTTGGAATTTAAGGAAAAACATATGGAGAACATAATTCCTTTCTCCTCTGTCAAAATCACTTGCATAAGTGAAAACATCACTTATTTTTCTTTATTTTAAAAAAGTGATGGAACGCTCAGCTTAATCTCACATACAGATAACACAGCTACCTAGGGAATTAATTATTTGCTTTGTGCACACCTTATGATCACTCTCTTAAAAGAACTCCCAAAGCAATCCTTTGCACAGGTCCACTGTTATTCTGTTTTTCAGAGGCTGATGTGCTCTGTGAGATTGTCAGAAAAAAAAAGTTGTTTCTTTGTCTAAATGGAGAAGCAAATTGATATAACAGACAGGAAGGATGCAGGGAAGAACAGTTCCAGCGTTAAGTACAAGTTAGTCCTGTCTCTGACTTTTTGTCTGTCTTTGGCCATTCACAAACCGCAATTTCCTTGTTTATGCTTCTGAATTCTGAAGAAAGTAAATTGTGTGCACATTTTTTTTCAGAAATACTGTGTTAAAAATATTAGTATGTGTCCTTGAAAAAGAAGGTGTAACATTCAGAAGAATGTTTATAGTGTACAGATTTCCTCAAAGTAAAAAGGAAGCATTCATTATAATAATGCTTCAATTTTCAACTGAATCATAAACATCCTGGATGGTACCAAAATCGAAAGTAAAAAGCAATAAGAATATATTCATTTTAACTTCTTCAGAAAAATGAAGGTCCTTATTTTTTGAGGTGGGGTAGGGTAGATACCTGTTAGTTTGTTTTCCTACCTGGACTGCTATAGCACTGATCCAAACTTGTGCTTGATTAATAACAACTAATCAAGAAAAACTTATTTAATATTCAAACATATGAGACATTATAGTGGAACACAGGAAAAGCTTACACAATGAATATAAAACAGCTATAGACAGGGTTTGCCAAATTAGGAGTAACAGTCACATTCATAAATTCTTACATTTTAAAAGCGCCTTATGACTTTCAAAATCTGTTTAGTTTTAGTCACCTAATTTAATAGACACTGAATAACGTTAGTTCTAAAAAGGCATACATCCAGAGGTAGAAGTGATAGAAAACTTTCACTGGAACTGGCATTTGGAAGATGAGTAAAAACAGGAAAGAAAGAAAGAAGAGGACAATTACAACTGAAAACTGCAATGGCCTTAATTATCATAAGCATAACCTCACTAATTCCTTAAGGACAGAAATATAAGCTTTTTTATTATCCTCCTTAGGCTTAGTCCTCCACCTTACAGTGACCTGAAGAACATTTGTTGAATTAACCATTGGGGAGGATTGGTCCTTCTGTATGTGTCTTTGTCATTAACGTGATATTTTACAAAACAGTTGGGGAGTTCAGGGTATAGCCCATGGCTATGGAATATAATTGAGCTCACAGACTCAGGGAGTCAGTCCCTTAACTTAAGGCTCATTAGCCTGAGTTCCACAGATCCCAGGAGGTGATTCCTTCCTACTTTGAATCCCCATAGCACACATCACCCAGACAATGTCTGTAGCACAACTCGAGCACTTCATGTGAAATATTGTCTGAGCTCTTTGTCTTCCAATTGGTTCATGTTGTCTTTGTCTTGCTTCCAAATTAAACCCTGGAGCTCCCTGAGTATAGGAACTGTGTCATTGGGATTCTTTATCTAGGCCACAAAGCTTCTAGAAAAGTACTTGACAAAGCATAGGTGTATGACAGATGTTTGCTTTGTGTCTTCAAGTTGTAAATGCTCTTGCATATTTATATGAAAGAAATGATGCTTCATGCTTGGATTTAAAACTATGACACTGGAGCATATGAATAACACTGAGCAGGCTATGTAGGTTCTTAGTTTCTGATTATCAGATAAGAGTTGCTTAATTTGATATTGCGGCATTCTAAATTTGGAAAAGCTGGCAAAAGCCATCTAGTCTGGACTCCTCATTTTATATGTAAGGAACCAGGCTAAGAGAGAGGGGAAGTGCCTTGCTTAAGATCACAAATAATGTTTTGCAAAAAGGAAAGAAATTAACATTTGTTGTGGGCTTAACATACAGTAGGCAGTTTTATTGTAATGAATGAAGAGGCTACCAGATGTGGGTCACATGACTTCCTGAATGAAAAGACAACTTGTTATTTCTGTAAGAGGCACAGCAGGTGTGGAATACTGTTTACTCCTTTGTTTTCCTTTTGCTGTACTATTTCTGCCAGATATTGGGCAAACTATTTGTATTTTTCTATACAAAAAGGAAAACATGTTAGGTAATAGGATCTGCTCTGGAAAATTTAGCAATGAGGTATCTGAATGTGCTGCTCATCTTAGACACTCTGTATAAACCCATGTTAGTTTTCATTACTTCTAAAATGCAGTATTGAATGAGATTCTACATTACCTTTCTCTCTAATCCTTGATTTAGTATTCTAATTTTTTTCCTCTGGACCAAGAAGTCACACTATCCTCCATAGGTCTTCTGTTCTCCTCATTGCTACCTTTCTGTCTCAGTCTCTCTAAATTGATTTATACTTTAGACAAACTACTTATCCTTATCAGGATCACATTCCTTCTTTTCTCATCTTGCACTTTGTACTTCACTTTTTTTTTCCTAAGAAGTTTTCACTCTGTTCATTAGCACAATCTAATGAATAAGATGTTAGTGACTGAGAATAAAATGTGGCTTATTTTGCTCACTCCTGTATCTAGCAATATGGCAGTGCAAATCAGCCTCTTCCCTTTCATTTTTACCTCTCTATAAAGTAATATAGTATTGTTTTCACTTAATTTCCACCAGTGATGTTTACTCCAATTTAAAAAAAGAGAGACATGGAATATGGTGATTGTCTCTGGCTGCTAATAATGGAAGAGATTACAATTAAATTGAAATAAGGAGATCAACAACCACAGACTTTCACTTTGAAGTAAATTCTACTTGTCTGACTAGAGAATCAAAGTACAACATTTAGTGATTATACCAGGGAGGAAGAGGTTTTGTGCTGCTGAATTCAAGCCTTAATAAGGACTTTAGGTTTATGACAATCCTGATGTTTGAAAGTCCTGGTATAAATGTCCCTTTCAGCTCATCAATCATATGATTCAGTTGTTGGTTCCAGAGGGTTGGACCATTTTCAACCCAGGGTGTTTTAGTGAACAAAGGCAATGCTAACATCCTTGAGCATTCTTTATGTGACCCAGGGTCCCTTCCCCAGAGGTCATTGGTCTTAACACCTGCCCAGCAGGAGCTGCCAGAATGCATTTCAGTGCAAAATTCTGTCTAGCTCTTTAATTCAAGTTTTAGTTATTTTATTTTGAAATACTCTTTTAAAATATTTATTAAACAAAAAATGGCCATTTGCATTGAATATAAAAGCAGGTATAAAATTCTATGTATTCTATCTCCCAACTTTGTATTTAAGCATGTCATTATGTCTGTATATTTACATATATTCATTTTTTAAAATGCTAGAAAAGCATACACAAAATGATAATAATTATACATAGGCAATGGAATTACTGGCTGTTTAAATTTTTTAATTTTATAATTTCCTATATATATGTCATAAACATATGAACTTAATTTTGTAACAAAGAGAAAAATCCTATATATTTTTTTTAAAGAAAAGCACACCGTCTCCACCTGCCAAATTCCTGCTATTTTGTGAACTAATTCTTAAGTTTTCTAATGAAATTTGAATTACTGCACTTTTAAAACTGTAAATCTGAATTAATATAAGTGTTTTGAAAAACAATCCTAGCGTGTGGGGACAACAGCCAAAGCACTTTACTCTGAATCTTACACTGTGGGAAAGATCCAAATTGGGAAAAATTCTACCATCCATTAAATCTCACTTCTGTTGTTCTTTTTCTCCCCACAAAGAGTTTACAGAGGCAGATTTCAAATTCTGTCCTTTGGACATACAAGATGTAAAACTTAAAAGAAAAATTCCAGTCTGCTTGATGATCTCCTGTTTCCTACTCAAGTCTCATAGAACGTCCCCCATTTACACTGATGGAGTTCAGGATTACCTATTCCACGATAGGGCATCTTGACATTTGAATACCTTAAGCTGGAGGAGTCTGAGAAAATGGCAGAAGCAAGAAGTTTACTGTAACCTACCCTTTTTGCACTTCTTCCCTGAAATAGGTTATAAAACTCCCATGTCAGAAGTACCCTCCTGCACCAGGGGGAAGGAACACATTCTTATCACCACAAAAGGGTAATCTGGACTAAGAAATCCTACAAACAAACCTTGCCAAATTTACCCTGAACTTCCTAGTCAGTTTTTCACTTTTCACTTCCCCCAAACCTAACACCCTTTTCTTGTCAAGTCTTCAAAGATTTATTGTTTAATTGTCTAAAATTCATTAAAAAAAGCAAACAACTTCTTTCTCAAAGATCATTTCTTCCTGTCTTCATTCTTTTGTGAATGCTCCCATATTCCTGTAAAAATTCAACAGAATTTGTACACTTTTCTCTTGTTAATCTGTCTTTGTCAGCTTAATTTTCAGACCTAGCCAGGGACCCTAAAAGGACTGAGGAAAATTTTTTCCTCCCCTAAAACATCAAAGAAAGTTTGCATTTCGAGGTACAAATAAGATACCACATAGGAGAATTCCAGGTGTCACACAGATATTAGGTGGATGTGGTGAAAAAAGATCATAAATAAATAAGATGCTTGGTGATCACCTGATTTTGTACAACTAGACTAATCTACCAGTAACTATAGCACAATTTGGGGGAAAGCAACTGTGAATTGTGAACTATTTTGTAAACATAGGAAACTTTAATAAGTACAGATACATACAATCACTAACTAGACTGACAAATACTAAGTATTTCTAGAAAAGTCTATTTCCAGAAAATACGTTTTGAATGGTATGAGAATTTGCTTACCTTTAGTAATAGTATTGTTTATATTTGGATTCTTCTAAACTATTCAAAAATATTTACAATCTGAGATCCTTACCAAGATGTTTATTGATCCTTTGTCTAGCAGAAGTAAAAGGTACACTTCCATTCACCATAATTCAAAATTATAAAAATTTGAATTCTAAAATAGATTTTCTCATTATAGACAGTTTATAGATACCATAAAATGGTAACAGACAAGCAAATTATATACTTATATGTAAATATATATATAAAGACTTTTAAATCATTCTTTCAAACACTCAGGTCACATGTATATATCCATTGCGTGCAAGTGTGTGTGTATGTGTATATATATAATTGCATACTTATAATAAGATAATGTACAAGAAAACAATTCTGAACACCGAAAAGGGTTAGACGTAGGTTAACAATATAAGAAAGCAGTGTAAAAACTACTGGACAATATTTAGGCAAAACAAAACAGACCAATATTTTACAAATAACTTTTAGGCTACCTGATTTAAATCACCTTTCAAAACTCCTGTGGAATGTAGTAGTTATATCTTGTTGTCAATAATGAAAAAGTACTGTGATTAAATTTAAGGATGACTACTATATACTCTGTCCATGAGGAAACTTATTTGCCTGTCCACAGAGGACTGTAGATAAGATTCAGTGGAGGAAAACCTGGTGATAATCATCTCATTGCTCTCTCTCACCCTTAGCATTCGAATAGCCACTAAAAAGGGCTACTATTTTTATTGATGCAGTATAACTAGAGGATATTTTTCAGAATGGCTATTATCATAAAATTCTATTCTGTTTTGTTCAATCTTACTATAAATGGTGCTTTCTGTCTAAAACATCAAGGTGTTAAAATATTTTAGGACAAGTTAAAACCCAGTGAAAGCAAGGGATACATTTCAACAAAGTTCTTCAGGTTATTATCTTATAAACATATAACTCATGCTATATTTTTTTGGCACATAGGGGAGATTTCAACAAAATGTATGGATAAATGGAGAAACCCATTCACGGGTGGTATATTTATTTTAAATTAATTTTTAGAACTATCTAAATGAATATTTGGCATTACAAAAATCATTTAAATGTTGGATATACTGGTAAAGATAGCAGAACACTTGTATTCTTTCCCCATTTTTTTCGTCTCAACCACTTTTTTTTTTTTTTAATTTCTCTTTTGATGGCTGCACTTGCAGCATATGAAAGTTCCTAGGCTAGGGGTCGAATTAGAACTGCAGCTACAGGGCCTACACCACAGCCACAGCAAGGCAGGATCCAAGCTGCGGGTGTGACCTACACCACAGCTCACAGCAATGCTGGACCATGAACCAGCTAAGCAAGGCCAGGGATGAAATGTGTATCCTCATGCATAGTAGGTGGGTTCTTAACCAACTGAGCCACAATGGGAATGTGCTCTCTCAAAATGGGCTCTCTCAATCAACTTTTCTTAAAGAAAAGAAGGATGAAAAAAAATTACACCTCAGTAAAATTAGTATACCAACCTGTGAAGAAGTGCTTTCAATTGCACTGAAAATTGGACCTAGGTAAAGGATAAAGCCACTGGAGAAAAGGACTCTGTAGGTAATGGACAGTATAGTCTGAGTCCCTCAGAGGTAAATCACACAACCCCAGGGATCAATGTGCTTTAAGGGGAGGAGCCATGAGAACACAATGCAAGAGAGTCACAGACCCAGGAGGCATACAGGAATCAGGAAACACACAGGCTTGCTCTTTTGCATAAAAGAGATTATACCTTTAGCTATGTAGTGGGGAAAAAGTAACAAAAAACTAGCTGTTCACTTTGGTCAGCTGAAGAAAAGTAAATAACATGAACCATGGGCATGTGATATCATCCATTCATTGTGAACTTGTTAAATACCTGGTCCTGGGGTGAAGTCTTGGCCACAGGGATAGGTGTATTGGTGATGAAGGATAAAAAAAAAACCACAGATGAAAAAGAAGCCAACTGCTTCCCTAGTTTACCACCTCTGTATTTCTCCTATATCATTTAACAAACTTTACCCTAGAAATAGCAGCCCCTTTTGGAAAATTACAGGTCAGAAAAAAGCAGTAAATTGACATGACAAAACAAAAAAAAAGGCAAATGAAGAAAAAAAAAACACCAGAAAAAATTCCCTCTACAATTTAGATAAATACTATGGACACTAGTCTCCATGAAATCAAAAAAAATTATGGATTCTCTGAAACAAAAGCTAGATGAGATGAAGGGAATAGAAACAGGCTAGAAGACAGCAGAGGGGAAAAAAAAAAGACCAAATGAAACTATGACAGAAATCAAATAAATCCCCTTTAACAGTTAATTCTTCTTATCTCAGAATGTGGAATCAATAGATAAAGCCTAAAGGTGATAGCCCCCAATAAAGGGATTGATCTTAGTTTCTGAGAAAGATACTGAACAACATGAACACGTATTCTTTAAACACCAAGAATATCACCTCATTTGTTCTGTTCCTGTTCCTGCAGAGGGCCTCTACAATCTGAGTGAATACCAATACCAGTATTATCTTTTACAATGAATAACCACATTTAGATGTCAGAGTGATGGCTGACGAAAAATCTAACTTCGCAGAAGTGAACTAAGTCAAAATTTGAAAACAGGCTTCAGTTCAACAGATTTCCTCTTTGCTTAACTCAGGATAGAAGTGTCGCATGTGTTACAAAATTGAGGCCAAATAACTTAGAAGGCTTCATAGGTTTTGAATGACAAGATACTGACCATGGTTACTGCAGAACAGACTGAGCACAATAAAAACAGATTCTTTAAACACGAAGAATATCATCACTCCATTTGCTCTGTTCCGTTAGAGGTACTAAATAATTGGAAGTCGAGCTACCAGGCAAACAATGTTATCATTTAAGGATGAACTACCAAATTTAGATGTCAGAGTGACTGTTGAAGAAAAATACTTCAGTAGAAAATAAATGAGCAGCCACAAAGTAAGCCTAGTCTACGTGGCTAAGCCTTGTGTTATTAACTAGAAAGACGATTATTGCAGCAAGAAACTATGGCTTATAAAATTTCTGTGAAAGTCAATAAAGATTTACAGACTGTAACTTCAACAAAGATTTGATTTATCAAATACTAGTCTAACTTGCTTTATTTGGCACATGCACTGGATTTCTAAAAACATTAAAAGGCAAATATTCACACTGAAATCCAAAAGCAGTATTTAAAAAAAAAAACTTTTTTTTTTCTCAATGTACAAGTTTAAGGCAGAAAAATAAATCTCTGTGTGTCTAGTGGTCCCCTTATAACATCATGAAGAACACTGTTATCCCCACCTCGACCTTTATTTAAAGGATTGGGTTCCTCACCCAACCTCTGCCTTTCCATAAATGTTGTCTTTATTACACCAATTATTTATTTACTGAGTCCCTTCTAATTCTTTAACGTAGCTGATCACTACCACATTTTGGTAGAATTTCCCTCTTTAAGTTTAGGTAAATTATGGAACCCTTGTTTGCTACAAATATAATTTCTTCAAATTTTAAAGAAAACTAGCTAATCCTAATCCCCTGGATTCAGGGTACCTAGTTCGCTTTTTCTTTCTTTTTTTTAAAGGACTGCACCTGCAACATATGGAAGCTTCCAGGTTAGCAGTCAAATTGGAGATGTAGCTCTTGGCCTACACCACAGCCATAGCAATGCATAATCCAAGTGGCATCTGTGACATACACTGCAGCTTGTGCCAGTGCCTGATCCTTTACCCACTGAGAAAGGCCAGGAATCAAACGCACATCCTCATGGATACTAGTCAGAATCTCAACCCACAGAGCCACAATGGGAGCTCCTTGGGTGCCTATTAATCAAAGGAAAGTAGCAAATATTAGAGATGAATTTTCTGTATAGCAGAAGTGTCAAAGGCCATGTTTGTTTAACATGTCCTGTGTACTGCAAAATGAATTGAAGCACTCACTGTTTCACAGTGACAGTAATAACTGTACTACAGCCATTAGCACCTTGCAAAAAAGCACAGTTCTTCGATTTAAATTCAGTCAGTTTAAATCAGAAGACTAAACTTAAAAGTGGGAACACTGAAAAGAAAATGACCTATGTATTAAAGCAGTGCTTTTTCATCAATAGAAAAGTAAAACACTCAAAAGGTGCAGAAAGAAAACGGCTTCTTGATGTCTCCTTTGATTTTAAGGAAGTGGTACCTATTTGCAGCTTAGTTTTTATATCCTCACAGACAACCTTTGTCTTAAAAAAATCACACACAGCTGTTAAAAAGAAGATAATTAACTTAATTAATTAAAAGCCTAACACTTGTATTTAGGAGATACATATTACCAAGGAGTCACATGAGAACAGAGACTGCTATTAGGAATTTTTACTTTTTCTTAACTGGAAAAGTCTAGAATGGAAAACTAGTACTCTGCTGCTTGCTAGCTTTCTTAAAAATGTGGGAAACCCATATTGTTTGGCCAACACAACTCCCAAGAGGGTCTGACCTACCTATCTTCCTTCCTTCCTCTCTTTCTCTCATCCCTCCTTCCTTCCTCTCTCTTTCTCTCTCCTCCTTTCTATTTTAGTCAGAAGCTTATAAAAATGAACTGTCTGGGACACATTTGCTTTGAGCACTAAGCTCAAAAGAGAAATTAATAAATATGCCTTAACTATTTTAGAAGATTTTCCTCATGACAAATCTGAGTTGCATTGATTTTGTAGCACACTCAGTAAAGCACCAAAAGCCTTTAAGACAACAGTGTTCTGTGTCTCCTTATACCACTCCTAAATATGGTTTTTGGGATGGGGGTACAAGAAAGGCCTCCGCCCTTATTTTTGTTTTAATGCAACCTTCAACTTACTTCACATCCTCCTATACAATCTACAAGAAATACAAGTTTAGAATAGTGTCAGGGAAAAAAGAAAATGTTCTGGGTGGCAATTAAATTACCAACACTCTTAAGGCACTGATCATTCTATAGAATCTGACATATGCTCAAGATATCAAATAATATTGCAATCATACACACTGACAGTGTATTGTGCCTCCTGTGGGGAAAAAATATATATATATATAAAATCAATGCACTACTACATATATAGTAGTAACACTACTATATATTGATATATATATTGATGTACATATATATATATATATATATATATATTATATATTACTTATAATCTGGGAGAAATAAATTAGGTCCAAAGGGTGAATGAAGACCATTACTTTTTTTTTTAAATAAGAACTCTTGATAGGGGTTTAAATTTACATCAAATAATAAGCAGCTCACTTATTTTATCATGCCAGAAATAATTCTACAAAAGCATCAAAACTGAAAGGTGAAAATGTGACCTTACCGAACAAAACACCATGTTGTAGTCAAAACAGTACAGTGTGGGGTAGCGTCCAGTGAGACTAGGGTGAGATATTGCAAACAGATTGAGATAAGCAGTAGCACAAAGCCTTTTTGCGATAATTCTAGTAAGAAATTATTTAAAATACAAAAGAACTTGATGGCTCACTTCACAAATCATTCAAAGAAGCTTGAAGTAGTGTTTTAGTTCAAACAAGGTATATTCTTTAAATCATAATCAGTAAGATGAAAAATGCCATGCATATCCAATTATGCCATAAACCATTCCTTCATCCTTCTTACCAAGTTCAAGTTTTCCTGCCCTTATTTTGCACTTCAAGATTTAAAAGAATATGTGTTCAAAGAAACAATCTGATATCTGCAACATCATTTGTCAGAGGCTATCAGATCACATGTTCCTATTCCCTGGGCGCTACCCTTCAAATCACTGGCCTGTCCAAAATAGAAATAATGATGCAGGTGTGACTTGCTATACCTTATCCACCAAATGACCCCTCAGTTGCTTGTCAAATGACACAGCCACCTATAAAACTACACTAAGCTATTAGTCATCATCAAATTTGTAATAATATGGGTGTCAACATTTTACATGTAATAGGAAAAAAGAAGATCCAATCTAAATACTGGTAGTCTAAAAGTTACAAAATATATCAATAAAATATGTACCTTGGTAATAATGACCCTGCAGCAGAAACATGCTAGCAAGCTATTTTTGATAGGAGTAAAGGAATAGTCAAAGCTGGATAATAAAGTACCAAAAATATTGTACCCATGTGTTTTCCACTCAAAGTTAACTTTTCTTGTTCTCTGCCCTAGGACCATGGGGCCATGAAAAACTACCCTTGGTTTAGTAAGTTATTAATAAGATAATGATGCATTAATTAAAATATATTCACAACTGGCATATGAAACAGCCCTGAAGATGGTTTTTAAGTAAAGCAAACTGAAAATGCATTGTCATTTTATTAAAGACTGCCATGAAGTCCTAAATAGCACTTGTTCATAGACTACTTTGAAAGACAAAATATTTGCTTGTAGCTATTACTGTTGACAAAGTGCCAAGAGTCATTTTCAAATTAGTAAAAATAATACAATATTAAATGTTTCATAAATCACAATATTAAACAGAGACAAGTTAGAATGAATGAACATTGCTTGAAAACATCATCTCAAAAGAGATTTAATTTTAAAATAATTTAAAGTGGCAGTAACACTAAGCCACCACTTTTAACTTCAAATGTTAATTTATCTTTGAATTTTAAATCAGGTTTTCCTCCCACTAAGAAAATGTACTCTATGAAAATGTTAAGCTTACAAAGCAGATATGTTAAAAGTCAATTATTCACATTACAAAATGCATCATTACTCTGCAAAATTATGAAGAAGATTGCTTTAAATTGATAGGATTTCAGGTCATTAGTCTCCTGAGATTTTCTGAGGCTACCGTTTATCAGGAGCAAATAACCACAGACCTATGGTGTAGATCACGAACCTCAGCCTTTGGCATCCAGCAGGCTGGAACTGAAATCCCAGCTCAGCCACTTCTGAGCCACATAATCTCAAACTGAACTTAACCTGTTGGAATTTGTTTCCTCATTTGTAAAATGGGGACAACAAATACCTCTCCTGAAGGACACTGCAAGAATGATCTAAGACAGGAGTTTTTTGTTTTGGCTCAGCGGAAACAAATCCGACTAGGAACCATGAGGTTGCGGGTTCTATCCCCGGCCTTGCTCAGTGGGTTAAGGATCTGGCATTGCCGTGAGCTGTGCTGTAGGTTGCAGAAGCAGCTCGGATCCCGCGTTGCTGTGACTGTGGCACAGGCCGGCAGTGGTAGCTCCGGTTAGACCCCTAGCCTGGGAATCTCCACATGCTGCGAGTGCGGCCCTAAAGTGACAAAAAAAACAAAAAAAGAAAAGAAAAGAATGATCTAAGAAAAATGTGGTAGATAGTTAATGAGTGGTGATTGCTTTTTTAATATTAAATCACAGACCATATCATAATTCAGACTACCTGAGATCCATTAATTAGTAGTTTGGGATTTCTAACTCCATATTGTCCAGAGTGGACATGGGATATTTTTACAGAGTTTTTCCTCAGGGAAGAATATGATTGATACAAGAGAGAGTATTTGGTTTGTTTAGGTTTTGTTTTGTCTATTTGTTTTTAAGTACTGGAGGGTTAGAACCCATTTTGAATAAACATAAATTAAGGGTTAAAAATGTACATTTTGGGGCCATGTTGAGTGAGGGTCAAAGTAAATTATATTTTTATTATTTTGTTTTAAAGAGCCATAATTGTAAAACAACATTAAAACCTTGTTCTGTCCCTTGTTATGGGAACATGAATGTGCTATGAGAGCCTTGGTCAATGAAAATGACCCTCTGTTTAGATTTAGACCCTATGTTTTTAAAACCATAGTGAAGTCATTTAATTGTACAGATGTTAAGGGTCACATGAAAAAACACACAGAAAAGTATTGATAAATATCATTTAAATATTAGATATGATTACTATTAGTGATAAAAACGTGTTCCTGGTCCCTTCCCTAAGGAAGAAAGTAAAGATGTCCCCTTTCAGAAACCAAGAACTTGAAGACAAACTGTTTCCAATTAACCCAGGAATTCAGATAAATAACAATCAAAATATGAAATCTAAACATCTTAAATTAATTAGGCAGGGCAAAGTCTTTTAGGAACGGAATTTGTACCATAGTCTATAAATTTCAGGGCTCAAAAACATAAAGCAAGTAATAGTTTCTATTTCTATTCTATTATCAGAAGAATACCCAAATTCTTTCCCAAACATCTTTAAAATAAGCATATCATAAAAGATAGAGCTTCAAACTCTGTTTGGCCTAAAGAAAAATATTTATTACTATTGAGAAATTGATTCTTATCATAAAATTAGTTATTTATCTAAAGCAAAGCTCTATTTCAGCCTGAGGTATGAGCATTGATATATTTAATCAAAATGTTTTAGAGTTATTGCTTTCTTAGTTTTATGGTCTCCATCTGTGTTATATACCAACAGTTTTAAAGCATGAAGTGAGAAGCAGGAAGCTGAAGATGTGACTGGAAAGATAGGCAGGGCCTGTATCATAAAGAGCTTTACATGCCATGTTAAGGATTCGGAAATTTAGCACTTGAGTGATGCGGATCCACTAAACAGTTTTAAGTCAAGGAAAAAAACAGCTATATTTAATTTTAGGCAGATCACTCAGACGGCAATGTAGAATATTTTAAGGCATTTATCACTGCCTCAAACTAAGACATAATTCAAAGCATGGCAGAAATGGTATAATTTCAGTTATATTGTTGACTTTCTATTTTTACATTATCTCCTTTCATAATGTGAAATCAGATGAATTCTTTGAAAATGTGAATCGATTCCGAAGAAAACCCAACTTAACATTGCTTCCACAGTTTTATGACTAATTGGAGCAATAAAATAATTTTGAGTAGGTGAAGCAGAGAGAAAGTGTTTTGAGCATCAGAGGAATTTACCAATTTACAACATGATCAAAACTAATCTCACTTTGAAGTCAAAAAGTAACCCAATCAACATCTTCTTTGGTTTAAGCCAAATAGACCTCTTTTATGACAGATACTTGTTTAAACTCTTTGAATCATGGGTAACATCTATAACATGGAGTAATAAGCTAAAACTCACCTATCTCCATCTATTTTTGAGACCATAATCTCTGTGAAGGAAGAGACAAACAATGTATGCCATCTTCACTCTCACCAACAGCCTGGCAGGGCTACCTGGCACACAGTAAGAGTGGAATGAATGAAAATGGAAAAGAATTATCAAATGAGATAATAAATGTGAAACTGCTCTGCAGGCTATAACGTTAGTTATCACTATTGTTTTTGTTTTGCCTATTCCATAAGCAGCCTCTAACTTCTTTTAAAGACCAAGTTATTAGAGGACGCTCTGGAAAGAAAGTATTTTTTCTTCAACAAAAAGCTACCACCTCTGAAGATGCATTTAAGTAAATTATTTTTATGGACACCCTTAAGGAATGAAACAAGAATTACTCTGCTGGTAATTTTAGATATCAGTCTTATATAAAATACAAAATTCACATGCCAAAAAGAATCAATAACTTCCCTTTCTGATGCAGAAGTTTAAAGCCCCAATTTGAACAAAGAAGCTTAACTTAACATTAGATGTCTTTTATAAAGACTGAAGAACGCATTGACATACTCAATGACTTGTTAAAATTACTCTTTAAATGGAAGGGTATCAGATGTCTATATATCTATGATTATTTTTCTTAGTTTATTTTTTTTCCTTTCCTGCTACACATAATTGCTACCTACTTGAACCTGGAACAAGAGTGTGAGTTAATATATGCTGTCCCTTGGCATACCTACATTTTCTGTCTAAAAACCTTCTGTATCTCAACAGACCTCATTAATGGCTGCTATTAACAGGACCCATCTCTATAACCATTCTCATCAGAAACTTCAGGTTTCTTAAACTCAAGGGTGGATGTGGAGAATGCTAGACAAATGCATTAAACTCGCTATCTTTCTATCTCTCCATAGCTATTTCTAGCTTTTGCTCTACTTCTCCGAACCAGAGTAAACTTTTCTGAAAAAAAAAAAAAAGGTCTCCTTCATTCATCCTCTCCACACCAACAAAAGTATAAAGGATAACAAAATAGGGTTTTATGGGTTGCTTACGGTGTTTAGTTTTCAAGCCTATATAAAATCGAGAGAGTGGTGATCAGCTGATATATAGCTTTGGTGTACGGACTTTGAGAATACTCAGTCAAGAGTCACTGATAAAGGTTAACAGTAACATTTTAATCCAGTGTTGCTATGGCTGTGGTGTAGGCCAGCAGCTGTAGCTCCAATTTGACCCCCAGCCTGGTAATTTCCATATGCCTCGGGTGGGGCCCTAAAACACACACACACATACACACACACACACACACACACACACACACACAAATTCTGGTAGTTAAAGGGGCCATTCCTTCTCAGGCGTGTGCCTGTGCTGTGCCATCAGCTTGAAATGTCTTACCCAGCCTGTCTCCCCCTTTGCCTAAGGAACTACCCAGCAGATCGCAGTTCAAATGATGTTCCTCCAAGGAAGACTTTGCTGGCCTCCTACACAAGATCAGGGTCTCCCATTATAGGATTTTACAGCATATCCTTCTACGTTCTTCTAGGACACTTATAAGCATTTAAAAACTACTACATATTTTCTATTCTTTGTATAATAGCTGTTTCCCACAATGGCTATAAACTTTATAAGGGCAAAGACTAAATATATGTGTTCTCCATCATATCCCCAGCGCCTAGGATAATAAACTGTAGTTAGTAAGTGCTTTTTCTACATTCCGTTTTCACTCACCAACCCAATTCTAGCCTCCTGCTTGCCCTTAACTACTTAAAAATAGGAAAATCTTTAGAGTGAGGCAGGAGATTGTTGTTATGTACTATTTGATATTTTCAAACCAAGTGAAATATATCTATATTTAATTTTGCTTAAAAAGAAAACAGGTAGTAATTTAAATGCTTCAGTAGGCAAAAAATTCTTTCAGCAATAATTTCATGAAATTCCGCTTTATGAAATGTTTCTATAAATGTGGAGTTTGTTTTACTTGCATGCCACTTGCTAGAGCATTATGTATGTTTAATATCATCACTTACACTAAGTCTTATAATAAAGAGAGTTTCAAATTACCCACACAGCTCACTTTTCAATACACAGTCAATGTGACATTCTATAAAATTGCATATTTGAGAACAAAGCTTGAAAAAATAGCATGAAAGAATGAAATATCTTCAACTTGCAACTGTCATGGAAAGAAATATAGAAAAAAATTAACCAAAAGCTTCCTAAGAAAAGGTATATCTTAGGAAGAAGATTTATGTAAAGCAGTTAACCAGTGAACTAGTTAAGGAAGCTAGTAAATGAACATGCCATCAATGTTACTCAATGGAGCAGGAGACAAACTGATAGACCAAAAACACCAGTTAAGTAACCAATGCCCCCCAAACTAGAAAAGTCTCTTATATATTATTGTTACCTGGCTAAGTATATTAAAAAATTGTGAGCGAAAGTGATTGCTGTATAATTGACAAATATTTCAAAGGGATACTATAAATATATACGACTTCTCATTATCTCAGAAGAAGTACTGAGATAAAATTAGCTTTGAAATTCAGTGTTCTTTTGCTAATCAGAAAATTATATTGCGCCCCTAAGAAATAGAATGGTATTTTATAATAATCTCATTGCTGTTGCTTCTACTTCTTCATCTTATTCTCGTGCTCATCTTCATTCTCATTCTCGTCAAATATAGACATGTTGATTTTGGCATTCAAGTGCAAAGGACTGATGAACAGAACTCCCTGTTTTACTGAAGGCACTGTATTTCAAGTTATAATAATCTAAACAGCATGATGAGCAATAGGTACAGACCTGTAAATTACTTAATTACATTATTTTATTGAGCCTGACGCTTAATACTTTTGAAGAACAAATATATAAAAAGAAATAAAAATAATCCAGGTGACTGTGCTAAGATGTTCAAATTCAGTGTCCACGTGTTTTGTACACTTATGTCTTAAATTTAATTTATCTTCCTATAGTTTCCTGAATTGAAATTAATCATACAATGTCTTCCCTATGTTCTTCGGCCCCAAATGATAGGACATGCGTATTTAATCCCTCGCTATGGTTTTTAATATTCCCTTAGGGCACTGGAAAGCTTGAAAAATACCATGAGAGAAAGAACCTACACATGGATGGAGATTTGTTATCTTTCAAAAAAGTCTTTATATTACTTTTATTTTAGACGTTAATCAGTATTTAAAGGAATGTTTTCTTCTTGACACTGCCCAGAACTTACTTTATCTGAATATTAGCGAGTCTTATTTCCTTAAGATGGGAACTGCTTCAGAAGGAAAATGACCAAGTATAGCACGTCTCTTAAGATGTTTGCTTTCTCCCATCTGACTCTAGGGTGTAATCCTTATTAGGGTACAAATGGATTATAATGGAATAGTCTGGTCTCTGTTTCCATATTTTATCATTCTCATAGTCTACCACATGTTAGATAAAACTACATTTTAAACACATGAAAACAAGTGTTAGTTGCTGATAAGAAGATTCAAGTTCCCATATATTACAGTTCAATTTCTCCATTTAAGAAGTGGCATCCAAAAACATTACTTAATATGTATAAAATTTTTTTCCTTTGATAACCGAGGAAGATTTCTGGACTATTATTTCCTCATATATCAATTTATAAAGAACCTTGAAATTTGACTTTAGGAGAAAAGGCACTTTACTGCTGGGAAATAGACCTTAAACTGGTAAAGAATAGGTATAGATACAATGAAGGGTAGGTCACTGAAATGAAAGTATACATTATTTAAGTACAAATTAAATACATCATTGATATGTTACTTAATGTCCAATCCAAACAAAACCTGAAAGAAAACTTTCTCTTGAATGTTTAAATAGTATGTAATTATGTTACATCATATGAATAACTTTGCACATCTACGAAATACCTCTCTACTAGGAATTACATTTAATAATGGGGCTAAAACAGTGGTTGCCAAGTCGGGACAACTTTGCTCCCCGGGCAATTTGACAATATCTGGGACAAGCTTGGTTGCCACCACTGGGAGAAAAATGCTACTAGCATCTAAAGGGTGAAGGCTGGGGATGCTGCTAAACATCCTTAGGTGTACACATCAGTCCTCCATCCAATGCACAAGGACCTAAAGATCAGTTAACACCAAGGGAAGAAACTGTGGAATAAATGCATAAACATGATTTTCCATGGCACAAAACTGGAGGACAAATGTCTTTTAGGGAGGTGACTGTACTAATAATTCTGGTGAGAAGAGACAGATCCCTGAACAGCTAAAATTGGAATGGAGAGGAAGAGTCAGATGGAGAGATACTAGGGAAAGACCACAGACAAGTTAATTTATAAAAGCTGTGAAAGAAGTTAAGGAATATGAGAAACCTAGGATGATTCCCAGATTTCTGACTTGGGTGATACAATGGCAGCAGTCAATACATTTTGGAAAAGGGAATGTAGAAGGTCAAACAGGTCCAGAAAGAAAGTAAGTTTGCTTTTAGAAATGTTGAGTTGCAGGAGACTGAGTAACACTTAAATAGAACCAACTGCTAAAAAGATAATTACACTGATGAATATATGTCTTAGCAGAGCCCTAAGGTTGAGATTAAAAAAACAAGGATTAGTCATCAAATAAGTTGAAGTTTTACACAATAGATATTGTTATTTATTAAAATAGGTCATTTTGGATGTCTTTCTCACAATGCAAACAAGATGTCTGAAGCTGCGAAACTTGGTTTTCCCCATAATGGTGAAGTTCTCCTCTGGGAGTTACGCTACCCTCGCCTTAACATTATGCTACCTCTAACATTATTCTCCACACTTACTCACTGTCCTTTTATATGAATGTGTGATATAAATCAATACTGAGGAAAGAGACAACCCTTTAGGAACCAGGAACTGTTTGATGTATTTGCCAAAATTCTGTTATTTGGCTTCTTCCCTGCTACTTAAAGTAAGAGTTATTTCACTATAATTCTAAACACAATTTAATATTAGCTATGAATTTTCAGGGTAGACTTAATTAATCAAGGCTTTAAATTGAAATAAATATTGCAAATATGTGCATTACAAATGCATTTATATAATTTATAAACTGTGATGTTTATAAATTACTTATCCATAAAACATAGAGCATTTCACTGCTATTGATTTCAAGTAGAATCAAGATACTTGAATTCTGTATCTCGGAAGGAAAGGTGATATCTGTACCTTCCATAATCAGCTAACTTTTGGCAAATTCATTATTTTTTTATGAGAAAAAAGGCAATATTCAGAATTCTAAACCTCAAATGGTAATGATGTTCGTAAGCGAACCCAGTTATTGTTAGCATTTACATGCTAAGAAACAATTAGAAATTAATTTTTTAAATGAAACTGGAAGATAGTTTTGCAAGACAAGGCAGATAATTAAGTATAATAGTGAGAAAATGGCTTTCAGATTTGTTCTGAATAAGCAGTACTAGGCATTTTCTCTATCACACATATTAAAAACTACAAACTCTCAAGGTTCACATCTAGAAAAACAAGGAAAAATCAACAGGTGAAACTTATTTGTGCAAGGTAATTAATGATAAATGAATAGCACTTCTTTTCCCCAAAAGGAAACCTTCTGTGGCATTTACTTATTTAATTATCCAGTATTTTATAAGAATTTGAAGGAGCTCTTTTTCACCAACTGCTAAATAAAAACAATTTGTTCAATTGGCTTTGCTTTGCATGAGTTGTTCTATGTGTAACAAGAAAGCAAGAAAATAATGATTTTTAAGTACATTTCCCTCCAAATATTCTCTATAAAGGATATGGGTGGTTCCTTGATAGAAGATCCAGTCATTGACACCAGGCCTGCAATTTAACGTAACCGTTTAAATTGTCCTATTTAAGCCTCCCTTCTGATGAATAAACTGAGAAAACAATGCCCCAGGGGCAGATAAGAAGCTTGTGCTAGTTTCCTGGGTTCTCCAGTCAGCTGGGCAAAGGGACCTTGGTGAAGTGAGGCAAAGACCCCAGTCTCCTGCTCCCACTTGCAGCAACCGGGGCCGAAGGAGGCTGTTTGTGAGCGCCTGATAGTCTATAGCTTTGGGTTTCTTTGGAGTTAGGAATGCTGTTTTAGACCAACAGTGAAATGGAATGGGGTTTTAAAGAAATAACACTGGCAAAATCACATCTACTCTGGACAAACAGAGGGGCCCAAGAAATGAAGGCAGCGGTTTAGAAGGCCCTTTGCTGTATGAGGTTGATAATTTGACTGAAAAATGAGTGCTTTCTTCAAATGAGGCTGGCACAAGAACCCTTTCCAGGACTGCATTTTATCTCAGGGCCCATTTGCCTGCAGCTGAGGTACTATTATCGGTTGAATGTGGATGTAATGTAGTCACGTGATAACAGCATATTTCTATTTCTAGAAAGATAGTTGAGAGAAATCCTCCAGTGTAATCGTGCTAGTGTATGCTTACTGCAGGAGGGAAAGGGGTTTTCATTTTGCTACTGGAGTTGAACCACCAAAGTTGAAAGAAAAAAAAAAAAAAGGCACAATTAAAGAGGGAGAAAATTGGCTGTTTGGTTCATGTGCTCTCCCATTGCCTGGAAGGAAACAGTTTCAACAAATAATCCTACTTTGCTTTGCTTTGTTTTCTCATACACATGAATTCATTAATGCATTCCTCTTCCTGCAACTACAAAAATGAAGTATGAGGAATTATTTTACAATTAAAGAGGGTTTTAGCTTAAAATTGTATCCCCGACTGCTTGCTTGAATATTGATTCTATGCTAGGCATCAGACGGCATTTGGTCAGATAAGAAGGAATTTATTAATTCCTTTGCCAAGGAGAGAAACCAAGGTGGCCAGATGTTCAATGTTGCCTTTGCAACACATAAACCCACTTCTAGAGAAGGATTCGTCCCTGGAAGTCAGGAATCCTGGAAAGACCATCATCCTAGGAATGTCCTCAGTACCAGCCAGAAGTAATTTCACCATGCCAGAGGCTTGCTGGGTTGCAAGAGATGAGTATTTTGCTCTCTCAGACGTATTGTTCTGATATTTCCTCCATAACTGCAAGGTCTCTAAATAAATTCAAACTGACTTTTATTTGAAAAGAGCAAGTGTAGTTGGTTGTGTTCAGGAACTTTAAGTCACAGAAGCAATACATTCTAGCACCCTGCTTCACCTAAACAAAGGGGCCGCCAAAGGACAGTTGGTATTTACGAGGACTGCAGAGCCTTGAGTAAGCATTTTCCCAGCAGCCATAGAAGGTTCTAATGCACAGCATTACTGCTACATAGCCCGCTTATTAAACCTTAATGATTCTCTTTAAATGCTTTACACCAGAGCTGCAGATAACTCACCCACAGCATGACTCCTGGAAGCTGCCCCAACTCCGGAGCCACCCTATAAGGTTACCATTCTTTGACTTGAAATTCCTAAATACTTGTTTCCTCGATTAAATCAAGGGTTCAGCCAACTAAGGTCATGGGCCAAAGCGCATCCTATCCCCCTCCCCTCCTTTTTTGTATTATCAGTGAGTAAAGATTTTTCCACATTTTAAAAAGATTGAGAAGAAATCAAAGACGAACAATATTTTGTGAGACCTGAAAACTATATAAAAGTGAAATTTCAGTGTCCATAAATAAAGTTATACTGGAACACAGCCACACTCATTCACTTACATATTGTCTGTGGCTGCTTTTGCAGCACAGTAGCAGAGCTGAATAGCTGTGGCACCGACCTAGGGCCCATAAGTCTAGAATATGCACTATCTGTGCCCTTTAGAAAAAAAGTTTACCAAGTTCTAATTTAGAGAATTATCAGTCATTTTCATCCTTTAACAGGTTCTGAAATGTGTTATCAATTTAAAGGAGCGTTCCATATCAATCTCTTTAACCAAAGTCCAAACTTATCATTGCCTCATAGGCAGGCCTGCTGACCCCACTTGAGAAAAGAATCCGATAATTCTGGGTGGACTAACCAAGGATCAAGGTCTCAAAAAGGTATCTTTAAAATGTTCAGGACTGACTTAGGCAATGTGAAACAAAATAATATGACAAAATTTTTTCTTCCCCACTAAATATAGCAGAACTTAACAGATAAAAATAAGTTTTGTTCCCTGCAAAGGAGATGCTTTGAAATTTGCATCAAATACGCTGCCAGTGCTCAGAACATATTTGGAGTGTACCATCAATGATGCCTTCAGAAACTCTCTTTTGATTACTTTTTAAATAGTTTCAATGATGCCAAATTTTGATCCATTAAACTTGGATTCAGTTCATATTTTTAATCTTAAGTCATTGAGAACTACAATCAGTAAATAAAAGAGAGAAGCACAATGCCTGGAATAGAAGGGGAGCTTGATAAATATTTGTGGAAGGAACTGAGCTGGTTCAATATAAAGTGGGGTGATGAAACTTAAAGGGGTAAAATCCAGCTGAAGATACACATGGATATCCACACATGTGCGTGTTAGGATATGCACATGTATATCTCTTATATGTGAATATCCTGTCTTTCCGCTTATATACTCATTAGGTATCAAATATTTCTGGTTTTCTAGGTCCCTGAAAGATTTGTCCCTTCCCTACCCAAATCCTCCCACCTTCAAACTTGTCTTGTTATCCCACATCTAACTTTTCTCAGCTCTTGCCTGACATCTGGTTGACCACCCTCTACTTCCGGAGTCATCTCTTCATCACTGTGACCAATTCTGATAAATACGTCTCTGCAACTATAACAAAAAAAATTATACGAGAAATAGTCCTTGACCCAAAGTACCTTCTATATTCACTGATTTTGCCAAAGGAAGTGGCCATAGGGATTCCTCGCACAAAATAC
The DNA here is from genome assembly GCA_004024745.2 of Catagonus wagneri. Classification (NCBI taxonomy): domain Eukaryota; kingdom Metazoa; phylum Chordata; class Mammalia; order Artiodactyla; family Tayassuidae; genus Catagonus; species Catagonus wagneri. The sequence continues at coordinate 7,969,670 of PVHT021183519.1, forward strand.
ATTAACTTTGTCTATGAGAGGTATGCACACACCACAGGCAGCACATGCTAAGGCAGACTGCTCTCCAGAGGGAAGAAATAAGGGAGGCAGGGATCTACGAAGCAGGATGGATGTCTTCACACAGGAACTCCACTTAGCTGAATTCTTGGTACTTTCTAGGAAATATTCACTGTTTCCACTATGCTTAAGCAACAATAACAAGTGTATTTATTTTCAATAACTGAAAAGAGTAATAACAGAAGCATTTTACAGATTTCTCTTGTAATGCCACACATTCTGCTATAAAAATAAAAAACTAAGAGATAGCAAATAGTCAATCATTCTTATGTTCATTAAATAACTATTCATTTTATGCTAAGAATTGATGGCAAGTTGTATAAGATATTATCACTGTCCTCCTGAAGCTCAGAGTGAAGGAGAAAAACACCTAGACAGAAAACACAGCAGAACATCCATAAGGGACCCTGATCCAGCCTGGGGTGGAAAGGAAGGAAAACTTCCTAAAGGAATGGAGCTTGAGTTAAGCCAAAAGGGTGAGGCACTTCCTGCCTTGTTGGGGAAGGTTGATCTCTGCAGTCTGACGAGTAACGTACATTAGGACCTCTTGATCAAAGGGGCAGCAATACTGACTGGTGAAAAGAATATGTTGAGATAGTGAATCTGTTTAATTTTCAAAGATGTACAAATTTTGTTGCACAAATTTATTGATGTACAAATTTTCCTGGGATGTTTTAAACCTCAAGTCTTTCTTTACAAGTAAAAGCTTATCCCTAGCAACTGTTGGAAGAGAAGACAAAGAAATTCTAAAGAAAATGAGAAGAAGCATGGCTTCTTTACTGTTACTGTCTGGTCCAGCACTGGCTTTAGACTTCTAAGAACTTACATTGGACAAAATATTTTGACTATTGAAATTACTTTGCTTGTGCATATGCCTAGAAAAGGTGACTCATGCATATTTCTCACCTTCCACATTCTGACTATGTTTTTGTTCCTGTTTCCCATGCCCTGACATTTGCCCTCTGCTCTCCTGGGGATAGTAGTATATGGTGTCAATTAATGTTAAATTTGAATCTCATAGTTTTTTGCTAAACTTTGGATCAGCACTACAAACCACACCACTAATTCAGATGGCCATCTCCTAAATTCATTCTTAGATTAAAAGGAGCAAGAGAGCTTGGATGGGCCAAAAAATTCTATCCTTAGCCCTACAAAAGTGACTCAAGTTAAAGGTTTTTTATACTAGAGAATATTAGTCAATGTTGCTTATGTGTTCTATAATCTCTGTACCTAATATGAGGTGGAAAAAAAAAACACAAAATAATGAGGACTAGTAAATGGTTGTTTCATATTACTATTTTGGGAAAAATCTGCTTACTAATGCAACTGCATTGAATAGAAAGAATATGAGTGATAGAATAAATTTGAACTTGCACTCCAATAATGTTGAATTCAATCTTGTTCAACCTTTCACAAATGTGGGTTGTGAATTTTGTTTTACCACTGCCTAATTTATCAAATTCTAAACAGTCTTTTAGGAGATCTGCAGACTGGCTTACTTCAAAAGTCAAATTGAAAAAAAAAAAGATAACTTGAAATTTCAATAAGGATAAAGAATCACTCTGTAAAGAGTGAGCATGTCAGCAGGCATAAGGGAATTTCTCACAAAACCGCAGTGCAGACAGGCCACACATAACTGAGCAAACCCTAAATTTTTATTGTACTGAGAGACAATTGGTAGAGAGGGCAAACCACCACTTGTAAAAAGCTTCACTTGCTCATCACAATAATTTCCCTAAAAGTCACTTGAATAGAGCAGCATCTTTAAATCTGTCATAATTATCAGCATATGCAAAACATAGAATGATAGCTTTATAAAACCCATTACTCTAGATGCTGTGAGTAGGTGAATTTCCTCAACGGGCACAGCATTTCCAGGCAGATTGTATAGGAAATACTCAGCGTGACTATATAAATATGAATGGAATGCTTAGGTCTCATGTCTCCTTGATATGCAGTATTTTAGATAAATTATAGATTGATTACATTTCATTATAGAATCATCATACTCAAAAGCCATTCCAAGCCTTTGTCACTCATCCACTTAATTTTCTACACAAGGGAAGCTTGGGAGAGTAAGTAAGGGAAGAAAGCACTTCAAAAATTACTGACTTCATTCAATTGCCACAAGGGTTGTGCTTAAAGTCTTTGATGACAAAGGCCCACGGAAAAAATCTGAGTGGTCAGTTTGGCTATGGATACAAGTAAGAACTAATGTTCATCGGTTACTTGTAACTTTCTCTTTTAATTTACAGAAGTACCCTAGAAAACGTACTTCTCCATCTTTTTTTTAGAGGTATGAGATGCTCACCAAAGTTACAGGTAATTTGCACAAAGTAAATATATGAAGGATCCAAGTTCAAACCTAGGTCTGCCTTACTTCAAAGTCTGCATTATCCTTCCCTCTACCATCACACCTCACAAGAGTACCCTTGAGTCTCGAGAATCAAGAGAAACACCTGGTCTTAATTTAATTAAGATATGATTAATTGCTGGTCTAGCCAGGTTGACTATCACAGAATAATTTCAACTCTGAAGTGAAGTTACTATAATGGTGATATAAATGGAAGGTTAATTCTTCCTTGCTGTGCTAAAGAAGACTTCTCCAAAAGATAATTTCAAATGGGTGTTAAACGATGAGTTGGAGTGCAATCATGCCTAATAGTTAAATGTGCAACCTGGGCACAAGGTTAGAGGAAACCAAAACAAAGCACTTGGCAGGCTCAGAGAATCAAATAGTTCAATGTGGCTGAAAGGTGTTTTTTTTCTTTTTTTTTGTCTTTTTGCCTTTTTATGTAGAGCCGCACCCATGGCATATGGAGGTTCCCAGGCTAGGGGTCTAACAGGAGCGGTAACTGCCAGCCTTCGCCACAGCCACAGCAACGTGGGACTCGAGCTGCGTCTGCAACCTTCACCACAGCTCACGGCAACGCCGGATCCTTAACCCACTGAGCAAGACCAGGGATCAAACCCGCAACCTCATGGTTCTTAGTTGGGTTTGTTAACTACTGAGCCACGAAGCGAACTCCCTGAAAGGTGTTTTGTCCACATTCTCCCCTTTTTTTGATTGGTGCATCTCAATTCTTTACCCTTTCCTAGTCAGCCTAATTTTATACTAATATTAGAATTAATAGAAAGAGGTGATTTTGGAATGACAGCTAATTCAATGATGAAGCTGCCATAAGTGCTAAAATGCCAAAGAACTAAAATGAAGATTATAACAAGTCTCTTCTTCGATCTTTTCCTTCAGGAGCCCAATATCTTTACAACCAAAAGGCAATGTAATTTTTAAGGCACAGGTTTTTCAAGGAGGAAAGACTAATGGAATAGAATGGAATATGAATTTAAATAGTTAAATATTTAGACATTTATCATACTCTCTTCTTGCCTTTTTTTTTCTTTTTTTTTTTTTTTTTTTTTTTTTTTTTTTTTTTTGCTTTTTAGGGCCACACTTATGGCATACGGAGGTTCCCAGGCTAGGGGTCAAGTTGGAACTGTAGCTTCTGGCCTAGGCCACAACCACAACAATGCAGGATGCTAGCACTTCTGTGCCCTACACCACAGCTCACGGTAATGCTGGATCCTTAACCCACTGAGAAAAGCCAGGGATAGAACCCACATCCTCATGGATGCTAGTCAGATTCATTAACCACTGAAACATGACGGGAACTCCTTGACTTTCTTATTCTAAGCAACACTGTCTTACAGGCTAACACCATCCTACTATGCCTCGGATTGATGTCCTACTTTATTCCTGAACATTTGTTGGGAAATTCCAGAGGAATCTGCATTAAAATAAATAAAAGACCTAAAAATTATGTGGAACCCCAGGCTAGTAATCAAGACTCCTGCTATACTTTTGCAGTACCTTTCTAAATTTATGAAGTTCTTCAGAGACCAAGCTAAATTACCAATGTAAAATGTTCACAGAATCTGAAAAAGATATTTCATCTTACACATTTTTCTCCCTAAGATAGAGATTCCACTCTTAATAGGCAAGTACCTTTCTATTGAATGGATCCTCAGACCTGAAATTGCTGCTAGGTATATCACTTTAATAATTTGTTACATAATCTATTTACAATGCCTAATGTTACATGTTGATGTTGGGAAATTGATGTAGCTTAGGTGTCTGTTGATATATTCCTTGCCTCTTGCAGGATTCTTAAAAATGATTTTTATGATTAAGAGGTGTCTCTGCAGCTAACCCCAAGACACTCAAACTTTCCTTTTGAAATGAACATTTATTTCAGGTAATACATGCTCTCTATGGATAGCCTGTCCACTTTTCAAATGTAATGATCCTGTCTTCTGTAGATATATAAAATTTTCAAAAGATATTGGCATAATTCAGTAGCAAACATCATTCATTTATTATGTTCAAAATTGATCTGACCCCAAGTTAGCACTTTGGGGAACTGGGCTACGTAATCATGTGGATACTTTCAGGAAACAGCTTATTTATGGATGTTTTTTCATATATGAAAGATTTAACACTTCTGGCTTTATACAAATGCATCCTCTCTTCCTTTCCAACGTGTTTCCAAAGTAGGAAAGCTATATATGACAGAAGGGTGTAATTTCTACATCAGTTAAAAATCTGTCTTCTGCTAAATATTGGCTCTAATGATGATGTATTAAGACTACATTTATTCCATATCTGCATTCCGTCCTCTCCAGCAGATTTTTACAGTTCTCATTTACTGCATAAAGTAATGCTAAAGATGGCTTTGTATCCAGGCCACTACACAATGTTTAAAAGAAATCTGGCTTCTAAATGTATTATTTGAAATATGTTTATTTTTCCTGAGGAATTGGAATAGTTCATCCTCTTGGATAATAATAAGTCTGCATATATTTTTTTTTCTACCACTTAGTTTCTACTTACTACCCCATCATTATTCTACTATAATTATAAAAATAAATCATACACAATATGAAAAACAAGTCCCATTTTCAGAAGAATTTCCTTATTATTTAAACTTGTTTCTTATTTTTTAAAAAGTCGAAGGAAAAAAATATGGTTAACCTGTACATTCACATAAAGCAATAAAAAACAGCCCAACCAACTTGCTGATCTTCTTTGCTCCAGTCCTTTTGAAATGGCTATGTTTTAAACAAAACCCATTTCCTAGGCTAATAAACAATTTATAATCCAGTAAGCCTTTATAACAAATCTAAAGCTTCTGAAGTTAGTGCTTAGTGAAGAAAGAGTCAAGCAACAGATTTCAAAGGAATATGGTGATTACAGAAGACCCAGGACTAACTCTCGTCACCATTATGAATGTTAGAACAGAGCCTTCCAAATGGGCAATTGGGAAGTTTATATATTATCTAACCCAGAATATTAAAGAAGATACTAGGGAAGAAGGCAAGAAACAAAATTAATTTAGAAAGGATTTTGGATAGAGCAAAGAAAAAAAAATCAGAGAAGTTATTCTTTGAAGAATGAAGAGCTTTAATGGCTGTTTTAGGCTAAAGAGAAATCAGGAAAGTTAAAAATATTAACAAAGTTTTGGTTTTAAAGTTTTAAAATGTTATTTTAAGACTGAAAGATGGGAGTTCCTGTTGTGGCTCAGCAGGTTAAGAACCAGACATAGTGTCTGTGACAATGCAGTTTCAATCCCTGGCCTCGCTCAGTTACTTAAGGATCAGAATTGCCACAAGCTGTGACATAGGTCGCAAGTGCAGCTCTGCTTCAACCCCTAGCCTGGGAACCTCCATATGCCGCAGGTGCAGCCATAAAAAGGAAAAAAAAAAAAAAGACTGAAAGCTGGATTAAGTAAATCGGTTAAGGTAATTCTGATCCTAGTGATATCAGAAATAACTTAGCTATAAACAATGAGTTGTGCTTAGGTTCATATATCTGAAAAAAGCAGAAGTATGTGAGTAGATTATGGAAAATCAATACTACAATCCACCAGCTCTGGATAGGAAAGCCATCTCTGTACTGAATCTATGTGTGTTTATCTGTGGCAGAGACTGGGAATTGTTCTGCTAATAAGCTTTCTCCTCTGCTTCCCTCGTATAGGTATCAGAACTTGGTGCTGGGCACATGACCATGCAATACAAAAAAGGGATTTTTCCAGTCTCCCCTGAAACTAAGTGTGGCTATGTGGCTAAGCTCTGGCCAATAATAAGCAGAAGTGATGAGGGCGACTTCCAAATCATGCCTATAAAGGGTAATCTGGCCTTCTCCTTACTTCCTATGAGAATATTCATCGTGGACCAAGCAGATGAGGACAGCCCCTTAAAGTTACTGGAACCAAAAGCCAAAATCCTGAAAATTCTGCAGAGAAGAGCCACCTCACTCAGATTTATTTGTTCTCACTCTTTTATGAGGTAAATAAACTATGAATTTGCTTAAGCCATTTTTAATTTAGGCCTCTTTCTCTGCAGCAGAATCTATAAAATAATAGTAAGTACACTGTAGCACTTACCACATGCCAGGCAGTATTCTGATGCTTTTAATATATTAATTCATTAAATAATGCAATAATCTAAAAAGTTACTTAAATATTATCTGTATTTACAGATGAATTCAAACACAGAGAGGTCAAATAAGTGGTAGATTCTGGGTCTGATTCCGGGTAGTTTGGATTCTATATTCTTGGTCACTCCATTTAGCATGAGTGTACATTTACCAAATATCAAATAAGTACCTGTGTAATAAATTAAGAAGTAATCCATTTGTTTAAAACTGTTTAACTATATTTAAAAATCTCAATGCAGATGGATTTGTTAATGTAATCCCTGATTTTCCTCTTCTGCAAGGGAAAAAATGATCACTTTGTATGATCAGCAGCATTCTATAGTACACTGGGCACCTCACTGCCCTTTGTGCAGCCAGTCCCTGGTACCTCTGCAATGACCCTGGAATATTAGCTACTGCTGAGTAAAGACCTGATGCATCAATATAGGAACACTAGAGAATTGAAAAAGGGCACAGATGTACAGCACAAAGAATCAAGGTGAGGCATGTACATTACCTGTTTCTTTTGTATTCTGTTAGCAGTGTGCTTACCAAGTGTCAGGGTCAAAGAGAGTGGTGTTAGTGGAAGAGTTATAAACATGAATGAAACATTCTTCCCTGCAAGGAATTAAAAATCCAGCCTCCTTTAAGTGCAAGATTTCCCCAAAGATCTCTTTTGTATTCTTCCCTTAATACAACAGGCCTTTTGTGGATGATGGATTGCAGAAAACTGTTTTTAGTGGAAAGGAGAAAAGGAAATACTAACATACGGAGATTTTTTTCTTCTTAAATTTTCTTTGCCCCCTCAAATGATATCTGACATTTATGTTACAAAGAAGAGAGCCCATCTCTTTTAGATTTTTTTTCTATCTCCCAAATATCAACCTATAAAGATTCTATTTGCAGAGATTTAGGTTTTCAATGTTTCAATAATGAATAGCTAATTTGCTTTAGATAAATTTAAGTTTCAGAAATGAACCAAAAGGTATAGGGCTTTGTGAATTATTGAAATAATGAAGATTTTAACCAATTAATATATTAAAGGGAATGAATGATAATTATAGGTTCAAGACACAATTTTGTCTGTCATCTTTATTGACAGTTATAGATTACAGAATCCACTATGCCAAAAGTCAAAAAAAGTCTTGATTGACAATTAATTACTAAGACCAATTCTATTAAGATGACTTCTATTCTCCATTTCCCAACTTGGAAAATGCATTGCACTCACGATTTGTAAACCTGGAAGTTGTGCTAACATCACCTTTGAGTGTTCTATAAACGTGGTATATTTTAATAAATATTCCCCCAAATTAAAGGAATACTTTGCTTCTTCACATGAGCACCTAGCACCTAGCTAAATGTGTCTTTCGTTATGCCAGTTTCAAAGAGAACACTATTTTACTGAGGTTTAGAGTCCTTAAGATGCTCAGAATTATCGGAGTTCCCGCCGTAGCTCAGTGGTTAACCAATCTGACTAGGAACCATGAGGTTGCGGGATTGATCCCTGGCCTTGCTCAGTGGGTTAAGGGTCCGGCGTTGCCGTGAGCTGTGGTGCAGGTTGTAGATGCAGCTCGGATCCCGCGTTGCTGTGGCTGTGGTGTAGGCCGGCAGCTACGTTAGACCCCTAGCCTGGGAATCTCCATATGCCGTGGGTGCGGCCTTAGAAAAGGCAAAAAGACAAAAAAAAAAGATGCTTAGAATTATCCCTACATTGTGTTTTTAATTTCATTTTAAAAGATGGGGAGGGAGATACAATCATTCAGACTATTTATTGACAATTTGAAAAATAAATCTGCATTTGCGTAGTTACTACAGTCTGCCAGATTATTTCTCTCTCTCTCTCTCCATCTATTATCTATACATAAACACAGTTATGTATATTCTCATTTTTAATAGTTAGAAAATAAATTTTATTGAACTAGAGTCCAAAATAAGACTTGTGGACTCAGCTTTTTGAGAATATGCCTATGGGTCAACAAATCTGGAAGTGCAGTGCTTAAACTGATCTTATTTGGATCTCACTGGAGTAAAGAGTAATAATCAGTCCACAATTTTCCTTCTAAGCGTATATCACCCAGAGCATGTCCAATTAGTTCACTGCCATCTGCATCATTAATCAGCAGTCTTCATGTTTATTCCGCACTTAAATTTTCACATACCCACCTGTGACTTGCATATGTACATTACAGTATATAATTTTGGGAAGGAAGATTGTTATTTAGAAAGATGAGTTTCTAGCAAAACTATGCATCTTAGTTTTCTTAATATCAACAGAATTTGGTTGGTATTGAATTGACAGATTAACTGAAACTCATGAAAGTTTTATTATTCAGATTTCAAGGTGGCCACATTTCCCTTCAACTTTCTCTTGTTTATATCCAACTTAAGTCATTATTGTACATTAATGATATGTCTATCATCCTACATACTTGCACAATTGGTTATCCCTCTAAACAACAATTTGAAATCAAACCCTAAACATTTTTTCTTATAACTGTTCTCTGTAAACATATGATATGTATTCGACGTAAGTAATTAAAGCTCTTAATAAGCAGACTTCCATTTTTATGACTAAGCCAAAGTTAATCAGAACTCACAAAACCAAGATCCGCTCACCTCTAGATTTTTTTATACATTCAGGTTAAAAAATAATTCCATGTACATTGCAAAACTTACTCTCATATAAAATATATTAGCTAAGTACATCCTGCATAAGTATTAATTGGAAGCTTTCAGCCTTCTCTCTGTATTTGAAAAATGTGATAACTTCCAAGAAAACCTTTGCAGAGTCTTATATTGCAAACAAATTTCCCAAGAACTATAATATAGTAAGTTTTTGTCTATACAGCTTCAGATAAAACAGTATTTTATAGATCATAGCACTAACGTAAGCACACATAACTTCTCCCAATTAGTTGAAAGTCCTGACACACAAGATTATAGCCATAGATCTACAAGAATGCAGCAGAAAAGACATGGCATATTGAGAAGGCTGGTTACATTCATCATAACTATGAAAACTAAAAAATGTGTTTTTTGGTTATCTATTTTGGACAGAATGCTTTTTCTGACCTGGTACACTAAAATAAACTGTCAACCAAACTCTGGAGAGACAAACCCAAAATGTACCCAGAACTCCACATATGAAATAAATTTTCAATAGGATACAATAGGAATCAACGACAATGTCAACTATAAAATAAACTACAGAGACTTCCCATAGTGGCATAGTGGTTAGCAAATCCGACTAGGAACCATGAGGTTCCAGGTTCGATCCCTGGCCTTGCTCAGCGGGTTAACGATCCGGCGTTGCCGTGAGCTGTAGTGTAGGTCGCAGATGCAGCTCGGATCCTGCGTTGCTGTGGCTGTGGCGTAGGCCGGCGGCTACAGCTCCCATTAGACCCCTAGCCTGGGAACCTCCGCATGCCGCAGGTGCGGCCCTAAAAAGGCAAAAAAAAAAAAAAAAAAAAACTACAAAAAGCTGAAAGGGGCAACATTTTTCTACACCCTCTGGGGATCTAAATGAGCTTTGATTAAGTGGTAGATTAAAATATTCCAACAACCAAGGAAAACACAGGGAGTAGTAGCAATAAACTACAGATGTACGTGGTAGAGTCTCTCCTCACGCAATGAGTCAAAAGTCCCCAGGAGCCAACTAAAGCCATTTTCAGCATTGGTGTTCAGGGACTTCTTCACTCTTCACAGCTGGGTTAAGATATAAACAAAAATGCCCCTCCTTTCTACTTAAACCCCAGAGGAAAACAATTTTACAGAGCTATAGAAGCAGATCTTATTAATTAAAGTCTGTTTTTCTGTACCTCTCTCTGTCCTTTTATTATCAATATGTTGTGTTCGGAAGAATGGGCTCTAAGTGAGCTTTATGAAATTTGAAGTACTTGTGAGTGTTCACTGCATGCTAAACACATATTCATCCCCCGTTAATATAAAGGTACTTACTTGTTGATACAACTGCATTTAGAGTTTAACTCAGTACAATTAAATTATATACACATTACCACCAAACAAAACAAGAGTATTTCAAATATGATTTTAGAGACTCAAAGATTTGATTCTTTTTAACAAAATGAAATAAATCACTGAAATATCAACTTTCTTTTGGTCTTTTTTTTTTGTTGTTGTTGTCTCTTTAGGGTCACACCAGTGGCATATGGAAGTTCCCAGGCTAGGGGTCCATTCAGAGCTGTAGCTGCAGCCTACACCAGAGCCACAGCAGCACGGGATCCGAGCTGCATCAGCAACCTATGCCACAGTTCACAGCAACGCCGGATCCTTAACCCACTGAGCAAGACCAGGGATTGAACCCATTCCCTCATGGATGCTAGTCAGGTTCGCTAACCACTGAGATTCTACTGGAACAGATATATCAACTTTTATTTAGATAATATTCTTCCTGTAAGGTTTAACCCAGAAGGAAAATTAATAGGCCAATCTTTAAAAAAAATCAGTGTATAAATGTCTATTAAATATCCAGGGCCCTAAAAATCAAATAGCAATCAAACTTTGTAACATTATTTTTAATCTGTTCCTATAATTCCAGTGATAATCCAATAGCTAAATTTAAAATTAATCAATATAATAAACGCATACCAGAAACAGGAAAAATGCTGTTTGTTAAATTTAGGATTTAAATCACAATTTCAGGCCCACTGGTTCATAACACTTTCAACCTTAACTTGAATTATTAACAATTAATATCAAATAACAAACACCAAAAATCTCTTTTGTTACCAGATCTGTTCATATCAAATAACAAGTTGATATATCAATAGGGATGGGTCACACATTTATGAAAAATTATACCTGTGACTTGTTTTTTTCAACACTATTAACAAAGTCCATGCTTTGCAAAATCCTAACTTCTTTGTTGCAGGAAACACAAGACAAAGAGCTTCCCCAAAATTGGAGTTGCCAGTGACCCTGCCCTTGAGAGCTATAAAGAAGGGAGAAACTGTCTACCCAATTTCTTGTCCCTCCATGCAAGAATGGGCTTTTAAAAATAACTTTTTTCTTCTTTCATAATCAGATTGACCCTACACCTTGATTTGTCTTGAATGGGTTGGTCTTCACCAGTGGCCTCATGGTTGTTTAACAAAAGTGAGAGAGGAGAAAAGCACTGACAACCTAAAACTTGTACTATTAAAGAATGAATGGCACTTTAAACATCAAAACTAATACCAAGCAAGAAGCCTCTAGACTTCAGTCTTACAAGATAATTAAATTAATCACTGAATAACTAGACTAATCTATTGAGACTGTAAAGGACTGAAAGTGGGACACCCTAAAAAAAATAACTTGGTATAAATTAAAAACCAACCCGATTAAATTCATTGAATAGTCTGAGGTTGTTCTTTAAATCACTATGGTATTGGACTTTTGCTAATAAAATAGATGACATCTGACTGATTAAAGCAATATCACACTGATTATTTCAGAATGGTAGCACCTGTGACCCCCCTAAGACAACAACCATCTCTTTAAAAGCCAGCCTGAAGCTGGTGCTCAGGTGGGCACACTGAACCTTTTGTCTTTAGACTTGGCAAACACCCAGCTCAAAAATAATTTTGTCATTTGGAGAAGAAGCTATTTTATGGATAAAAGATAATGAATTTCACAGTTGACTTGAGATCTACTCAAGCCAACAACATTGGTTTCTACTTTGCAAGAAGGATTTGTTCTGTCAATGCAGATTTCTCAGTAAGTACTTTTTTCTTTCAAAGGCCAAGTCAGATTTCAAAAAATAATTACACTTTTAATACCAATCAAGTCACTGATTATATTAGCTTAAATTCAGAACTGATGCACTCTTTGTGTCCTACCTTCTACACTTCAGTTAAAATGGAAACAAACTTGGTTTTTAACTTTTAACACTGACATTTTTTAATATAATGAAAATGCAAAATTGGGCACTGGAGTTCCCTTCATGGCTCAGTGGTTAATGAATCCGACTAGGAATCATGAGGTTGCGGGTTCGATCCCTGTCCTTGCTCAGTGGGTTATGGATCCGGCGTTGCTGTGAGCTGTGGTGTAGGTCGCAGACGCGGCTCGGATCCCGCGTTGCTGTGGCTGTGGCGAAGGCCGGTGGCTACAGTTCCTGTTAGACCCCTAGCCTGGGAACCTCCACATGCCGCGGGTGCGGCTCTAGATAAAAAAGGCAAAAAGACAAAAAAAAAAAGTGGTCACTAAACTCCCTAATTAAGAAATAAGGGCTGAGGTGGCTTTTTGTTGTTATATGTGTTATTGTATGTTTTTTAAATAACTAATTCTTTAGCTTCCTGAAAAACATATAACAACAACTATGCTGAATAGTAGATAATATATGCATGAAGAAAAACTGTCCTCTAATCTGTGCCTTTACTTTCTTCCTCTTATTTGGTTTCTGGTTTATCAATGTTTTATGTTTTGAAAGCCTAAGGATATGTCAGACTATGCAAGGATCAAGAAGAAGCTTAACTTTTGACTGGGGAGAGTCCTCTAATTGTGAACATCTCTAAAGCCTGAAAGGTGACTTAATTACTCAGTAAGTGGGGAAAGTCTATTTAACAATAGGCCTTAACTGGCATTACTCCTGGTCAACTGAGTAGAACATGGAAAGGTTGCAAATGAACCGAGCAACAGATCTAATTGCTCATTCCAAACATTCATAAAAGTGTGAGACTTTGCCTCAAACCCAGTCTAGACTTTAAACAATTTCACTTTTCATTGTAATTGATGATCAGGCCCAATAGACTGAAAATGTGTTTATGTAAAGACCTTACTAAGCAACTACTTTCACGATTCCTGTTTTATTCACAAATGCTTCTATGATGTCTTTAAGCCATGATTCACTGAAATGACTAATGACTTTACATGTTTCCTCATATCCTTTCTCAGATTATATAAAGGGATCTCTGTGTTAAGAAAATCATTAGCTGGATCAGATGATCCAAGATTCTTTCCCATCTACAGATTTATTATTTGATGCTTTTTTAAAATGAAGATGGTTGACTAAAATTTGTTTATGCTAGCTACATGTAGTCATTATTTGGAACTCAATAAAAATACAGCAAGTAAAACAAGATATTATTACAAGTCCAAATTGAAAAATACTCAAACATCAACATCTTTGCAGCATACTGTACCGCTTTTAACTGAGCCATACACTTCCCTCTCTAAATTGGGGAAAAATCAGGAGTTTTGGCTTCCAGTGATACCTCTGCCACTAATTGTGAGATGTGTAACATCAGAGTTTGGACCTCTTACGTCCCTACAATATGTCCGGGAGCTGTTTTAGAATGTAACCCCAATGCAATTTGTGAGGGATAAAAACATCGTTCCTCCTGTATGTGATAAATCTCCATCTGTGGCAAATTTGTCTTTGCATACATGAAATTCTGGCCTCATTTCCTCTGGCAGACCCCACAGTGACACTTTTTTAGTTATGCACAAAATCGGTCCAAATTGTCACCCAGGAAAGGCAGAGAAACAACACACTCCCAGCCTGCTCCTCTAAACGAATTTTCTTGTTTTTTTTGAAGCCACTGTGGGAGCCTTGCCAGATGCCTCTCTAAAAACAATTATAAATTGCCCTTCCTCAAATTAGCCCTTCCTCAAAAGTACCCTCAAGATCACATTACATTGATGTCCTGAGACCCTAGGGAGAGTAACTCAAAAACTTTCCTATCTTTCCCCTTCCAGCCAAGTGCTTGCAAATAGACTCATGAGTAAAATGGACTTCATGACATGCCTGATTCTTGGAATGAGCCTCTTTTTCAGGGCTAATAGCCTGAGGGATACATCAAAAGAAAATAAAGTTTGTCATGTTGTCAGTGGTGGATGATATATATGTACTAATAGAGGAAAAAAAAATCCCCAAACCATTTGCCTTTGCAATATAGCATCTTGTGAGTTGTAGCACAGCATTAGGCATATAGCAAGAACTTAATAAATACGCATGCTTGCTGAAAAATAATCTGGCAAAAGATTCATCTTCTTAAAAGGATTTTTACTTAAGCTAACACCTATCCCACACTATAGTTCCTTTTAGAAGTTTGACCATCTGTCATTAAGATGTGGGTGGGTTTGCCCTGCAGGATATAACTGTCTACTCTTTATCAAAAAAAAAAAAAAATGTTAGGACTATGAAGCTTGTGTGTACACCTAAGCTCCCTTTCTCTCTATATCTTTACAGGTAAGATTCCTAATTTTTAATATGCATTGGATATAGCTGTGGATAAATTCAGGAGTGAAATCTGTCAATAGATTTTATTCCTTGATTAAACACGATTAAGGATTAATAAACTATGTACTAGAACAATTTATTCAGTCTCTCTGTGCTCCAGTTTCCTCATCTATAAAATGGAGAAAATGTTAATACTTTGCTCAGCGAGTTGTTGTCTGGCTTGAATACATGTAGACTCACAGAGTTATCATGAAGCCTAAATAACATGTAAAATACTGAGCACAGCAGCAAGAAGGTAGAAAGTATCCAGTGAAATTTTGCAGTTATTATAATTATTATTTTTATTGTTATAATAGAAAGCTTCATATTAAAATAGATTCTTCTGTTTTTTTTTCTTTGAAAGTCAGTGTGAAGCACGGAACTTCATCTTCACAGAAATAACATTGCTCTAAAAACGTCAGCTCCCACATACCATAACCTCTCTGGCTGCAGATCCAGTTGATATGTTCTCAGATCATGTTTTAAAGAGTTCTATTCACAGAGCAGCAGGAATCATTTTTCATCTAGTGCAGTTTGAGATAAAGGAGAGATTTATGAAATAAACTGCTTTTATATACTGCAGTTCTCTTGTCCACAGCCTTGTGTGTTAGGCCATAAGAATTAATGGAGGTAGAAACATGGAAGGTAAAAGAGAGAAAAATAATATCTCCTTTAGTTTTATTTATAAATATTTATCAGATTTAACTGTAATGATAATGGGACATTTTTCTCAAGCCTGTCCAACTATGCATAATATGTCCTCTGATGTATTTAGGAAATAAATGAAAATTCCATATCTAGCCATCACACTATAAATTTGATGGAGAAATAAATTTCTTTATTCTCATTGAAGCCTCCTGCTTCAAATCTGAGAAGAAATTCTGGCTTGTCTTTATTACTACTGAATGTTCCGACAATAGCTTAAGATTTACCCTTCCCCTCCAGTCTTAGGTATAGCTCTGGGCATCAATTTTGCCTTCTCTTCTGATACCCTGCTTTAGCGAAGCATGAAACTGAACCTTCCTCAGTAATTTTTTCCCCCTCTTCACCCACAGTCTAGCTAACTCAAGGAATTAGTGACTGAATTTCTTCAAGTGGTTGTGAAATTTTGACCCTGGTGGTGAATGACTGATAAGGTGCTAGGTGCTGTCTACCTTCCATGCCATCTGAGTCAAGCCTCATCAAGCCTTTTTCATAGCATCTTTCCTGCCATTTGTTACAGTTATTTCCAAAATTGTCATATCTCCATAAGTACTATAAGTCCTTGTGTGAAAAAAACTGCTCCATGTTCTCAGTCTTAAGCAGGATACTTTTTAATAAACATTTGTTATTTAATTGAAATGATATATTAGACTTCAAGGTCAGCCCACAAGTATTTATTCAATGCTAAGTGTAGCCAAAATACAGTTTTGATACCTCTGGCTGCATCCTGGGATCTTAGGAGCAGAGAGGCAATGCAATACTGGAGGGGGAATGAGGAAAAGTGTCTTGTTCCCGTTAATGCTGGGCTATGCCAAGGCAACAGTTCAAGCTGACTAGGTAGCTCCTGGATTATTGTGACCAAAATTGTTTATTGCCCCCTGCTTTCACTTCTTGTATAACCCTAACTGCCCACTTGGAACGGTTCGCCTTACAATGGGGAGAATGAATTTCTAGGTCCTCTAACTCCCAGCACATATTCATAGAAAACTAAAACTGCAACACTGGAAAGGGAGAAAAAAAAATAACCAACTGCCATTCAATATATTTCACTCAGAATGAGGCTTTGAAAGAAGCAATGATCCTTTGTGCCCAAGGCTGCTCGATTTGAGCACTGCATCCTGTACTCTCTGAAATGATATTTTGTTTCTATTTGGATTCCAGGCTGCTAAAATAGAGTCTTCCTCAGGCAAATGTACAAGAATAAAGCACATTTTGTCCTCGAATGACTCTCCTTACAGAATGATCTATCAATTTGAATATTACTTGTCATTACTTCAAAAATTAGACTTGCAACAAAGATTAATCAGTACAATATTTTTTAGAATTATTAGAAATCATATCCAAATTTAATCTATAAACTATGGTTGGATATCATGGTGCTTCTAAAAAATGCATATATTTGTATGTATATCTTTATGCATAATTATATGTTTATATAATTGATATATACTAAGAGAGTGGAGAAAGAATTTGAGAAGAGACTAACACAGAGATCCTCACATCTTACTTCATAAGGTTTTATTTTTAATTATCATGTGGTGAGATAATGGGCAATTTTTTTAACATTACTGTTTCTTGATATTTTTCAAATTAAAAACTTTGACTAAAACAAATGTAATATCCTATCATTTGCCCAACGTAAGTTTCATAGTGTTCTCTAGATAATGGCAAAGGCTGCATGATTATTAAAGCTATTAGGTAAATCTGTGCACCAAAAATAAACATAGCCTTTTTAAAATTTCAACATGGGAAAAATAAGCTAAGGAGAGTAATGCTGTCTACTTTTTGATTAAATAGGACATTACATAACACATGCTTACAAAAGAATCATGATTGTCAAAAGTTATCACATCTATTCTATAAAACAAAACTAACTTTGAAGATTGCTTAATCAAATCACAGTGGAGTTCCATAATGTTCAGTTTAACAAATTATCTTAAAAGAAACAAAACAAAAAACATGTATCATGGGAGATCAAATGCTCCCAAATAATGACTTATCTAAAGGCAATTTTGAGGAGTCTCTATTTACAAAGTAAGAATGTTGACTTGAATATTTGGAAATATGCACTGTGGCAGATAGGAACCTATTTATGGAATATAAATTTTAGTTCCCTTCAGGCTCTTAAACCCCCATGAGACTGAGGATGAAGAAGTCCTCTACTGACCATCTGAGCCTGGATGGATCTTACCAGTCAACCAGGTATGCCCTCCCCTAGCAACCACACTGAAGGCAGCCAGAGTTTATGATCTCATTCACAGTGCCGCTTGTGAAGAACTAAAAATTTGGGATAAAAAAGATATGATGATGAAAATAAAACAGGAAATTTCGCCTCAGGGCACAAAATTTAGTTTTGAATTTTTGAAAATATTTTGCATCATAAAAAGAAGCGCCAAACAAATTATAATTAGAAATTTGGAACGCAAAAACACCCAAATGCTTACATGAGACGGATCATACAGTGTCTTCAAATCTATAGACATAAAGAGTAGTTGCCAGAGGAACATTTGCCTCTATGTCTTGAAATATAAAAACACATATCTACAATGTTATTTATTCCCAGAATCAGAAGTAGTGAATAAGTGTGTTTATATCTGTGCCCCAAGACACAAATGGAACTCTTTTGGAAACAGAGAATTGTACTACAAAAGTCAAAAAGAAATGCCAAAAATCTATAAAAAACCATCAGACAAACTATGTTGAAAAGATTGAAAATGCTGAGTGTAGATAAAAACATTGCAGGAATGTAAATTTGTATAGCCATGGTGGGAAATACTTTGACACCACCCACTAAAGCTGCAGAAATACATACCCTATGGTTCGACATTCCACATTCCTCTCTTGCCCTATACCAAAAAGAAATGTGTGCATCTGTACCAAGAGAAATGAGCGTGGATGTTCAGAGACCAAACCGGAGAAAACACACACGTCCTTCCATAAGAAATTAGATAAATACATTTTGGTAGATTTAGAAAACAAAATACTATGCAGTAATTTTTAAAAAATGAATTATAACTACATACAAGAATATGTACGAACCTCACAAATGAAAACAAGCAAAAAGAGGAGAAACAAAACAAATATGTACTACATGATCACTTAGGTAAAATTTAATTATATGAACAACTAAACTTTAGACAGAGAAGTGAAAAGAGGAGTTAACTTTGGAGGTGAGGAGATGGAAGTGACTGCTCTGGGTCATGAGGACAAGTTCTGTGGCACTTACTTGATCCATACATGTGGTGTACTTATTCTGTGATGATTCACTTCATACATACATGTTCGGCTCATTTTTCTGTATGTTTGGCTATATTTTACATAATAAAGAAGCCAATAGAAAGAAGAATTTATGAAATGCTATAGTAACCACAATCGTTGTATATATAAACAGACTGATACCTACATACCTTTTAGTGACAAATATGACTCACATGGGATTATTATCCATTGACTTTGCACGTAGCAACCCACGTTGTCCTGTGGAGACCATCAACCCAAGGGGAACCTACATTATCTGTACTGCTATGTCATGATGTTTTTTAAATAATGTGCAACTACTTCTCTTTGTGTCTTGAATTACAATAAATAATAAACAGTACATAAAATGTTGAGGGCAGCTGCATTCCTTTAAAAAAATTAAAATTTCTTTCACTCTTATTTGAATTCCAGGGCAGGGAAACTGCTTGGCATGTTTGGCATGGCCTTCCTCCTACATCTGTGGCTCCTTATTACCAAAAGCATCCTAAATGTACAAATACACATATAGAAGCACAAATAAACACAAATACAAATAATAATCAATATCTAGGCACTTGGAGGAAGGAAACTGTACTGAGGAATCAAGTCATAATAGTTTAATTTTGAGAGGCTAGGGTGGTAATTGGGGAATGAGAGTGAGTAGAAGAGAAGGCAAAAAAAAAAAAAAGAATATAATTAGTCATCATCCTGGCCTTAATGAATAGATGCTGGTGTATTAATTCTTTATTACTAGTATTAATCCTTACATAAATTCACTGTTATCTGAGTTTGACCCAAGTCATCCATTAATGCAATTGCATTCTCTTGGCAATTTTTCCCTGGGCAAGACACTAAGTTTACCCTTTGCCAGTCCAATCGAATTCTGAGTTATCTTCCTTTTTCTAGTTCACAGGAAGAGCATGGATATTCAGATTCAGGATCTTGGTTTTTCAGATTGAGCAAAGGGTTGTACTATTAGAAAATGAACAAAGACAGGCAGTGTTAGATGGTAGTCATAGCATATGAGATGGCTAATGCTATTTGTTTTGTGTTTAATCTTAAAAAAATTTAGAGCTTTTACTCATGGTCACAGAATCATGATCTAAATTCTTAATCTAGCTATTTCTGACAGTACTTTTACATTTTCAATGCATTTGATATTTTCCCCTTTTACAATTCAGGTTGTTCTTGTCCATGTACATCCAAAATTGCCACCACTGGCTCCTGCCCTGAACTCATGCCGAAACTGAAGTATATTGTAGGGGTAAGAGAATTTAGAACACTGCCCTTCTGAATCTTTTCACCTTCACTTATATGGTCACTGCAAAAGAAAAAGTATATAATTTTTGGCTTCCTAAGGTGAACCAAATAAATTTATTATGATTTCAGCTACCTTCTTCATCACGAACTAAAAACATAGAAACAGTCAAACATTTTGAGTTCACCAATCAAGCATCTTTCTGTATGGTATTAGGAAGTGTTACAATTTCATTCTTTTACATGTGGCTGTCCAGTTTTCCCAGAACCACTTACTGAAGGGGCTGTCTTTTCTCCATTGTATATTCTTACCTCCTTTGTCATAGATAGTGGACTGTAGTTGTGTGGGTTTAATTCTGGGCTTTCTCTCCTGTTCCACTGATCTATATTTCTGTCTTTGTGCCAGTACCATACAGTTTGGATGACTATAGCTTTATAGTATAGTCAGAAGCCAGGGAGCCTGATTCCTCCAGCTCCATTTTTCTTTCTCAGGATGGCTTTGGCTATTCTGGGTCTTCTGTTCTTCCCAACAAACTTTAAAACATTTTGTCTAGTGCTGTGAAAATATGTCCTTGGTAATTTAATAGGGATTGGATTAAAGACCTAAATATAAGACCAGACATTATAAAACTCTTAGAGGAAAACATAGGCTGAACACCTTCTAACATAAAACCACAGCAACATTTTCTCAGATGCACCTCCTAGAGTAATGACAATAAGAACTAAAATAAACAAATGGGACTCAATTAAACTTAAAAGTTTCTGCACAGCAAATGAAAACCTAAATAAAACAAAAAGATAACCCACAGAATGGGAGAAATTATTTGCAAATAAAGCAACTGACAAGAGATTAATTTCCAAAATTTATAATCACTTTCTGCAGCTCAATACCAAAAACAACAACAACAACAACAAAAATACTCCATCGAATAATGGGCAGAAGATCTAAACAGACAATCCTCCAAAGAAAACATACAGATGGCCAAAAAAATACATGAAAGGGTGTTCAACATCACTAATTATTAGAGAAATGCCAATCAAAACCACTATGAGGTACCACTTTACACTGGCTAGAATGGCCATCAACAAAAAGTCTATAAGCAACAAATGCTGGAGAGGGTGTGGAGAAAAGGGAACACTATTACACTGTTGGTGGGAACGTAAATGGTGCAACTACTGTGGAAAACAGTATGGAGATTCCTCAGAAAACTAAAAATAGAATTACCATTTGACCCAGCAATCCCACTCCTGGACATCTACCCAGAGAAAACCTCGACTCGAAAAGATACCTGTACTCCAATGTTCACTGCAGCACTCTATACAAGAGCCAAGATATGGAAACAAACTAAATGTCCATTGGCAGAGGAATGGATAAAGAAGATGTGGTACATATACACAATGGAATATTACTGAGCCATTAAAAGAAAAGGAATGATGGCATTTGCAGGAACATGGATGGACCTAGAAATTATCATGCTACGTGAAGTCAGTCAGACAGTGAGACACCAACATCAAATGCTATCACTTACATGTGGAACTTTAAAAATGGACACAATGAACTTCTTTGCAGAATACTTACTCACAGACTTTGAAAACCTTATGGTTTCCAAATGAGACAGGTTGGGGGGTGGGGGGATACGCTGGGGATTTGGGTTCAAAATGGTATAAAATTTGGTTTTGATGATCATAGTACAACTATAAATGTAATTGGGTAATAAAAATGCTATAAAAAACAGTCAAACAAAAGAATGAGAAAAATAAACCATCCTCCACCTCTTGTATAAAGAGTTTTAGGTGTTGACAGAGACAGTGTTTCTCAAACTTTAGTGTGTGTAAGTATTCCACAGGTGATTCTTGAAACCTTGCCAGGGATAGAATTCTCAGAGCTCCCTTGAGAGCTGCTGCCTGAAATGGGCTGAATGTTTGTGTCCCCCCACACAAATTCATATGATGAAATTCTAACCCCCGAAGTGATGGTTTTAGGAGATGGGGGGTGCTTAGGGAGGTAATTAGGTTGTGAGGGAATGGATGAGAATAGTCCCTCAAGAAAGGGGCTCTGAGAACTCTCCTTCCTTCTTTCTACCATGCGAGAGCACAAAAAGTCAGCACTCTGCAACCCATAAAAGGCTATTCCCTAGACATCAAATTTGCTGGCACCTTGATTGCGGACTTCCCTGTCACCAGAACTGTGAGAAACAAATACTTGTGGTTTAAGCCACCCAGTCTATGGAAATTTTATTATTAGCAGCTCTAACTGACTAAGACAACGCCTTAGGCAGAAAAGACTGAAACATTGATAGCTGAGGATACCGATCATATATATTGAGGCAATTAAATGTATAAGATAGCATTATATAAGGTAATAAATGATATTACAAAAAGTAAGTTCAGAAGGAAGTGAGATTCGTACTGAATGATATTTTCTTCTGATAAAGTCAGCTTGAGTGTATAGCATAAATTCTAATATATCGAGAATTATTGCATCAGTGACTTTAATCAAAGCTAGGATGGTGATGAACCATATTCTGTTCTTTTTACCTTCCACTCTGCTCACTGTCACTTACCTAATTCCCACCCTAAGCCCTCATGATTATACCATTATAACTTGATTCCTCAATGCCACTGATACTGCTCAGATGAGTATTTATTCATACTGTCAGTATGCTAATGGGGCTTTTGGCAATCAGGAACCACAAAAAAAAGGAGAAAGTCTTGGTCAAATACGCCTTCCAACAGTCCTCTTGCCCTAGAAGCTGTGGACCTTGAGGTCATCTGCTTGATTATCTGCTCTGTGGGTGCCCGCAAACTGTAGCCCCTTATGGTGAGGGTTGGGTGTGAGCAAAGGAAATCTAAGCAGTCATCAAAATGCAGAACAGGGATTATATACTTAGGCAGATAAAAAGCTCACACAGATGTATGCCACTACTTCTTTGAGGTCATGAAAAACATCTCGGTCCAAAGGTATCTAGGTCAATCAGACAAAAGTGTAAATGACTGGTATCAGATCCTCCCTTTTGTGGAAGACATTACGTCTGCAGGGATATTTAATGGAAGAGAAAGGGTGAAGAAAAGGGAGTTAAGGATACTGAAGAGAAATGCCTCACATTTTCATGGTCTTCACCTTCCACTCAGCAGGCAGATAAAAAGCAAAGAGATTTTTACCTGGAGGCTGTTACGTAGAGCTCTATTCTAAATGTTTTATATACTAGCATAAAAGTACAGAATGCAGGGACTTGGTTAATCCAATAGTACATAATGTAGTTTAATCAATGTAATTATTGACAAAAATAATTTATACACAATTGTTTACATGGATAACTTGAGTGTCTGGAAACCCTGAAGAGAAAAAAAATAATTGTGCATTTTTATTCTAATGATGAAAGTTTCAGAATAGATAGATTTTGGATATAGAAGACGAGAATCTACAGACCTCAGTCTTTGATGGTAGAAGCTAGTCATTACCTGAATACTAAGGAATGCTAGGAAACAGTAGTTTCTGCAGATACTTTCCCTGCTTCAAAAAGATAAACTTCACTTTCATCTATTTCCTATATGGGCTCAGCATAGTTTGTTGGAAGAAAATAAAGGAGAGGGTCCTATCACTTTAAAAATTAAAGCAAAAGAAAACAACTCCCCTAAAAAACTTCTAGAAAATACTTAATCCCTCATTTCCCTTTATTCCTCATCTCAAATTAGAAGCAATTCACCACAAGTATAATGAGCAGGGTCCTTCTTCTCATTTTTCATCATCTATAAGGCCAAAAGAGTTCTAATCCCTCAGTCAGCGAAAAAAATCCATCTCATACAGTTATATGTGCAATGAAGTCAATGGTGTTCTGAATCTATATTTTCAAAATGCCATTGTGTTCAGTTAAAGAGTGGTATAGTAGTGTTGAAGTACAGGGAGTTCCTGTTGTGGCTTGGTATAAATGAACCACACCAGTATCCACAAGGATGCAAGTTTCATCCCTGGCCCCACTCACTGGGTGAAGGTATAGGTCAAAGACGTGGCTTAGATCTGGTGTTGTTGTGGCTATGGTGTAGGCCTGCAGCTGCAGCTCCAAATAGACCCCTAGCCTGGGAACTTCCATATGCCACACCTGTGGCCCTTTAAAAAAAAAAAAAGTGGTGTTGAAGTGCAAATGAAAACATAGGATAGTTTCTCTGTAACTATAAGAGGGTTAGATACAAGGTTCTGAGGACTGTATATTCTCCACAAGGATCATGAAGACTAACGCCAACAATCAGAGAAAACATATTAACATTTATAAGAATTCTCACTTGGGTCCTGGTCAGAGTCCCAGGAGGCTTGAAGCAATTCCTGAAGCCCTCTGAGCCTCATTTTTCTCACATTTAAAATGAAGGTGCTGTACTAAGTGATCTCAAAGTCCTTTCCAATCTGAATTGCCATGATTTTATCCCCCTTGGGAAATACTTTAAAAATTCTAATTCTAAAGTAAATTTTATGCTTGGAGTATGCTTGAAAAAAATGGATTTAAATAAGAAAATGTATGTTGCTGATAATTCCACCACTCATAGATCATTGGTTTGGTGTACATTTTTATAGATAATACTCTGATTCCTTAAAACACACACATATACACACAAGCACAAAGCTGTAACAACTACAATAAAACACAGTTGGGTCTCCTTTCTGCTTTATCTCTTTAGAGAATATGTGAGCTCTTTTCCTGTTTTAGCATTTAAGTGCTAACAATTGAGGTTCTGGCAACAAAACTGCACAGGCAGCAACTCCATTTTTCTCAGAATCAAGTGAAAATGAACAGGCAATTAAAAGTTACTGAACTGCAAGGTAAAATTACTTCACTGCTCTGCTGCTGGGTGACTAAAGAGGGGAGACAATAGAAATCATATTTAGAATTAAGAGAGAATGATGGAACACAGCAGTCTGTGCTACTAAAATGGAATCTATAAACATTAGACATAATCAGCAGCACTTCAATCATGCTCTTTGCTCACAGTTAGATGGAAGATTACACAAAACAAATGTGCAATGTTCAAATCTGTGGCATTGCTGGTTAACAGAAGGCATTTCCCTCCCAGCCCACATAGTGATCAAAATTCTCTCCTGTACAGGCAGTGCCCAGCTTATGAATGGGGTATAAGCCAAGATCCTTTTACCAGCCAGTTGTACCAAGTTCTGTATTACGTTTCCCATAGAATTAATGTTAAAAATAGTGTTTAGGCTCCTTCCTAGGCTAGTCCATAAAGGTCAGTTTATAAAAAGACGCATTTTTAAAGGCTAATATGAAGAGAACAATGAACACTAACCACCATAGTAATGCTTCTTTGGACCTTGTATTCAAAATTCAGTCTTGGAAATATGGGAATCAATCTCCTCTTCTGAAAATGATTGCTGACAAATACTAGAGTAAAAGGACAAAGATTAAAGAATTAAAAAAATTAAATCAGGAGAATTAGGGGCAAAGATCTAGGAAAATGGTTGACACTGCAAATGTGAAAGCAAGAAATGGCATGAGGTGGAGTAATTGGTTATTATTTGGAAAGCATAAGGAAGGAGGTGATGATCAGAAATGGGAAAACAGGGCCTTCTTTTAGGGTCTCCTTTTAAACATCATGATTGTGAGCTCTTGCTTTAGCTGGAAGCTTGAGCGTTATACAGCCAAGGATGAGATCAGTTTTCTAAACTCAGTTGAAATGTCTGGGGAAGAGGGCTTATTGAGGTGGAATGAAGAAAGAAAATGCAGTGGAAATCTGGGGAAGCAGATTCCAACTGGAATCTTAAATCTACTGTCTGTCCTTCCACAAAAAACCCTACCCAATAACTTGAGATTTGTGAATAGGTAAGAAACCAATAAAATGCAGTGGGAGTGAAAACAGGAATCTTAAGGGCTTAAAGGCTAGCTGAAACATCAAACAACAATGAAAATGAATAGAATGTGGAAGACAGGCAAGGGAAAACATTGCCACGTTTGAATGGTACAGTCAAAAAATAACCCATTAGGTTGAAGTGAGGAATATGTGAAGATCTCCTTAGGATAACATTTTCCATAATATAAGGAATAAAAATAGCAAATTTCAAAATTAATATCACACACTAAAATATGAAACCCACTCCTAAAATTGATCTTCCATAGGTACATGGAAGAACAAATATGCTAGAGATAAATTAAGTAGTAAATAAGATTAATATATAACATATGCTGATATTGATTTAATAAAATAGAAAAACAAATACCAAACTGTCAATTAGAAAGCCTTAGGTAAACTAAAGAGAGTTCTATGGAGTCCCACATCTCCTTTTTGAGTTATTCCAATTAATTTTTATTCCTGAAATATCATCAGACTTCAATTAATCCATTTTCCCCCAAAATTCTATTAGAAAATACCACAAAACTGAAAATAACTGTTTTCAGAAGATAAGTGTACATTTTAAAATAGCATATTGGAAGTCTTTTTCCTGCCAACACAGTGAACTAAATGTTAAGAGAAACCCTTCCAGTTTACATTAAAAAATGACAGATAATAAAGACAGGTAATAAGACTTGGAGGAGATAATGGAAAGATCTCCCGCATAAACATGTAATTAGTGTTCTAGAAGGAGAGGGGAAGGAGACTGGGAGAGAGGCTGGTAATTCTACATAAGTGAAGAATGATACAAATCCTTACATAAGGAAGCATGCATAATGAATCCAGAGTAAAGAGCAAACAAACAAAATGAAAAACAAACAAAAATCTTTACCCAGAGAGATACTTATGATCTTAAAAGAATAAAACACACAAGAAAAGAGATCTTAAAGACAGAAAGGAAGAATGAAAGCGTAGCTAGAAATGAATGCTAATTAGATTTACAACTGACTTCTCAACACTTACAATGGAAGCCAGAGGATAATGGGATAACATCTTCAAATTATGAGACAACAGCTATTCTATCACAATTGCTATACACAGTGAAAGAATCTTTCAGAATGAGTTTTAAATAAAGATTTTTTCAAATAATTAAAACATAGAAGTCACTTCCAAAAGATCCTCACTAAAGAAACTCCTAAAGAATATAAATCAAGTCTGGAACAAGACAAGGATGTCCACTCTCGCCACTGTTATTCAACATAGTATTAGAAGTCCTAGCTACAGCAATCAGACAAACAAGAAATAAAAGGCATCCAAACAGGAAGAGAAGAGGTAAAACTGTCACTGTATGAAGATGACATGATACTATATATAGAAAACGCCAAAGACTCAACTCCAAAATTACTTGAACTGATCAACAAATTCAGCAAAGTAGCAGGATATAAGGTTAATCTTCAGAAATAAACTGCATTTCTATATACTAATGATGAAATATTAGAAAAAGAACACCAAAATATTTTACCTTTTAAAACAGCACCCCAAAAAATCAAATACCTGGGAATAAACCTGACCAAGGAGGTGAAAGACTTCTATGCAGAGAACTACAAAACATTAATCAAGGAGATCAAAGAAGATACAAAGAAATGGAAAGATATTCCATGCTCATGGGCCGGAAAAATTAATATTGTAAAAATGGCGATACTACC